>CAJJDN010000159.1:122920-147476 GCA_905182985.1 Paramecium sonneborni | reverse complement strand
TAAAGGTAGGATTTTATAGACAAATAATACTAATAAGAAAGATACTCTAAGTTACAAACATTTAGGAATTTCCAAAAATATAGCTTTGTTTGGATTTATTTAAATAATCCTTTGTCTAGTTAATTTAAACTTAAAGGAATTTTTAATTGAAAAATTTTTATTTGTGAAAGTAAAAAATTTATAACCTCGTTTGAGTTTATCCACTAATTGGGTTAGTTTTTAGAATCATCTCATATTATGTTAATAAAATATGAATAATAATAATAATTCAGTATTAAAAAATGTGTTAAAAAAAGGTGAGATATAAGTTTTACATATAACTAATATTGTCTTTAGGTAATAGTTGTTTCTCCTAATTAAAAGAGCGTAAATATTATTCATTATAGAAGCATGAATTATGAATTCATTAAAATATTTTAGCTTTGATATCTTGAAACTACTAGAGCTTAAACATTTTTTTTTCTTCTTTTTTTGTATTATGTTGTTATCTTAAAGAAAATGATCTGTTCTTATAAAAATCCTATTTTTTAGGTTCTGTTTTTATTCTTTATAAATATATTTTTTCAATTTGTTCCTTTGCATTTGAAGCATATTAATATTGTATTACTTTATCTAATGGAGTTTAAGGTCTAAGAATAAATAAAAGCTTTTTATACTTATTTTTGACTCCATGAGTCATTAAGGATATATTAGAGTTTTAAACTCTATGATTTCTTCTCACAGAGGATTAGATTTCATTTCCATATTCTTAAGTAGCAAAGTTAATTTAAATAGGATCTCGTTTAATTTATTTTCCATATGTAAAATGATCATTTGGAAGATTTCTTGTATTAGGTTTTGGTTTTCCAATATCATCTTTAAGTAACAAAATGTTTTTGCTTTTTGGTATTAAAATAGGTAAAACAGTTGACATAATTAATAATATATATATTTTTAAGTTTGGATTAATTCATAAATGTGCTTTTTTTCATAAAGTTTCTTGTGAATAGAATTTCCTTCTTTGATTTAAGTTTTAAATTCTTTATCAAATATTTTTCACAGATTAGAAATATTCATTTCTTTTTTTAATTTATTTATACTATATAAAATAATAGATGATACTTTTAATTAGAATTGCCTGCCTATTAAATGAATTAGGAAGGAAATTTCATTGGAAACATTAAACCTTTTTCTACTTCTCTTATAACTGTATATTTCTTTAGAATATAAAAGAGAATTGAGTTCATTTTTATTTGAATGATTTATTTTTAAAATTTCAAGTTTATTCAAAGAATTAATTGTAATCATTATCATTTAAATTGAATATTAAAATGAAAATTAATAATATTTTGTATTACTATACTAATATCAATTAATTTTGTTTGAATTTAACTTTATTTTGATTAATTTAGTTTTATTTTGTAATAATAATCTATCAAAGCCAAATAAAAATGTATTTTATAACTTTTTATTTCAATTTGTAATAAATATTCCAAAAAAAAATAAGATTATAATTCATAAATGAGCAAAATTTTAAAAATTAAAATGATATTCAAAATCAGTAAAAAAATAAGTATTTTTATATATGTATTAAATGATATCTAATATTTAATAAGAGAAATTGATGAAATATTTTATATTATAAGTTTTTGTTATATATTATCGAAAATTAGTTTAATTTAATAATAATAATTGTTGAAAATGAAGGGAATAATAAAATTATTAAAAATCACTTAATTAAATAAAAATTATTATTATAAATGAATCAATTTTGTCTGTTCGTATTTTATAATGAAATTGCATTTAAATATGCTTAACTTCTGGGTGACTCATTTACTCGTGTAAGAGACAAAAATTTAGTGAAGTTGATTGGTCTATCTTTTTATTTGATTGAACTTGGGTTCTTTATGGTTGATTAAGTCCTAATTTATAAGTTATATAGTGATTACTGATAAAATTTATCATTTTTATCATGTTCTTTCTAATTTTTATTTAAGTCTATATTTAATTAATTTATTAAGTTATCGTAAATTTCTTTAGCAGAATTGACTTTCTCTTTTTTATTTTCTTAATTTGAAGGTGTTTCACATAAAATTTTCCTATAAAAATGAATAGTTTAAATTACTCTAATTTTTAAGCAATTTAGATGATTTTAGTAGTTTATAGCTCTAAGTTTTTAGCTGTCTGATTTTGAATACCCATAGAAACAGCTTATTCAAAGAGTTAGTTTTTTTCTTATTATAATTAAAAAATATGATCTTTGTATTCTTTTTTGAGATAGATGAGCTCTTTTTCATTTTCTTTATTTAAGTTTTAAAGCATAGTAGAGTATGATTATTCAATCTATATATTTTTCTCAGTTTATAAGTTGAATAAGCTTTCCTGAAGTGTTAAGATGTCCTATTTAAGCTAATTATTTTCATGTTATAAGGAGTGTATTATATTGAGAATGTTGTTTTAATCTATGATTTATTTTTGATATAAAATGTTTTAGTGTGAGAGTACTTCAACTTGAAGTTAAAGTTTTTGATTTGAAATGTTTAGTTGATGATTTAAGAGTGCTAAATTATCTTGAATATTCATTGATTAAGATATTATTAAATATAATTTTAGATCATAGGTCTGAATAGAAGAAATAAAATTAGTAAACAATATATTAATAACAATTTCAGAATAAAATTTATTCATTTTTTTGATTAATCCATTGATCCCAACATTTGTAATTTACTAATAATTAAATTTTAGAGGAATCAATTCCTAATAATAATAGAGAGAATTTGTAAAATAATTAAAAGTAGGATAATTAGTGAAATCACAATTTAAGCATTTAATAATGATATTTGATACTATCCGTTTTCAATTAATAAATAATAATGGAAATTACACTAAGAGTGTCTAGTAATTCAGTTTTACAATAATTACAATTGATTGTAAGAATGAATATTAAAAATAAGAGTAGTATGTATAATCTATTTAAACATATATTTATTTAAAATAAATAAAAAAATATTCATTTTTTTTGATTTTATTAATCCATAGATAGAAAAAGTATTTTTGGATTATGATTTTTAGCAATCATTTAAATGGTATCAAAATATCTAATTTACATAGCAGCTCTTGAATCAAGCATGTCAGCAGCTTCTCTCATAAGTTTAGCAGCAGAAACATCACTCTTAAATTAAAATAATAAATACTTATGCAGAAATTATCTTAGATTAAGCAAGTCTTTAAGCTTTTGGAGCATTTGATAATGAATTTTATAATTCTTCATTCATAAGCATATCCTTAATAAAAATATGTTCCAAATATATACCTGAATATTAATAAATTATTTTACCCCATTCAGAAACAACATCAAAAACAAAAGCTTCAATTTCATCTGCAATTTTTTATCTATTTTCAATAATTTCTTATAAGTTATGTTCTCCACAAATTGTACGTAAAGTCTATAAGAAAATGAATATCAAGAATTATTACAGCATAGGTGATTTCTTTGACTGCTTCTACTATCATTTTAACTCTATAAGCAGACTTCATAACATCTACAACTCTATAATAAACAATAGTATCAATATTGACAGTAATATTGTCTTTGGTTAAAACAAGTTATCTTTCTAAATCAATGATACTTAAATATATTCATTATTATTATTACAAAGTTTTAGTGCTAATAGGAATAACACGATCAGTGAATCTATAAATCATTATATAAAATATACGGATTTATTTCATGGAGTCCAGGTTCTAAAGTTTTTTAATATTTTCCAAATTTTTAAAGCAAACCTTTATAACCTTAAGTAATAAGAAAATAAGGATATGGACAACAACAACAACAACATGGAAGCCAAGCTCTAAGTGTTCCAAAATATGATCCACAACAATTTAGAGTGCTTTCATAACATGTCATTTTCTAATTTTCATTTTCTTCACTAAAGATAAAATTAAGATTTATACATAATATCTTCAAATTTTGATCTTTCTTTTCTAGATGCTCTCTTTTTCATAATGTCCATTTCTTTTTCAAATGAGATGGATTCAGTTCGCATAATTTAATATATACAAGAATTTAAAATAAATAATATAGAATCATCTCAATAATAATAATCTAGATAAAATCAATTAATTATTCTTCCTCTAAATAATTTTTTAATTGAAATATTTATTAATTTATGATTATACATTTAATAAATACAAATCTATTTTCAATTAAAATTGTATAAGAATATAATAAAAAATAATGAATTATTAATATATTATATTTTTAGTGATTTACAAATAATGCATATTAATTTATATTATTAAAACTAAATCATTTTTTGTTCCCTTGTTTATCTTTTTATATTTCTTCCCATCTTTTTGTCATTTCTAATAATTCTTAATTCTTTGCATTCTTTGAAAGATAAGGTAACTTAATTTATTAATCTGTAATCTCTTTATCATCTTATGCTCCTTTTCCATGAGTTCCTGGCTTTCCCCATCTAGCAGTCTTCTTCACTTATGGACTTTCTGGTAATCCTTATTTCTTTTTCAATTATTTTAAGTCTAATCAATTTTATTATCATTTCTACCAACTGACTATTATTTTGGTTTTGTCTCCTCTATTATATCATCACCCTCTATGGATCTCAATTTACCTGCAAATAAATCTTTATTCTATGGAATATCTAAATATGCTAAACAAGCTGCTAATGTAAAACTGGTTGTCTTATTCATATTCTCTTCTAAAATCTCTACATATTTATGTTTTATCTTTGGTTTCTATCCTTATTTCTATTTATAAATTATTAATTATTTTAAATTATCATCTAGTTTCTTTCCACTTTATATTGAATTAAAATATTCCTATCCTATTATAGCTATTTTTAATAATAAATATTCAAATTCAAAATATGTTAATCCTATCTCATCTTAATATTTTAAATTCTTTTAAACTGCTTCTCGATGACCTACATAATTCTTCTATTTCAATGTATTTGTAAACACCTTTATTAATTATTCCTCACTAAACACTTAAGATAAATTAAATGCTTTTGCAAAATCTAACCATCCTTACTATACAATCTTTTTCCCACTATAATTCCAAGCATCTGAATATTTTAAATAATGATTGAATGCCTTAAATATATTATTATTATTAATACCACACTACCAGATGATCTAAAATGTTTAAATTCTGCCTAAACTTTTGGATCTTTATAAAAATTCTAAAATTTCTCATTTAATTATTCCTTCTTCTCTATTGATGTTTTATAATGAGCAGCCATCTCAGTTGTTTTTGCTTTAAATCTTTATTCAGCTTTATCTTCCTTTGTTAATTTCTTTTCTGTTCCTTATTTTTATTATTATTTTTATTATTATTTTTATTATTATTATTATTATTATTATTATTATTATTATTATTATTATTTATTATCTTATTATTATTATTATTTCTTTTATTTATTATCTTATTATTTATCTCCTTATTTTCTTGAAGAATCCTTAATTTCTTCTATTTATGCTATAACATTTTTTATTATTACTTCTGATTAATTTTTTCTATATTCTTTCTTTAAATTATTCATATAATTAATGTGTTTTGGTTTTTAATCTCTTAATTATTCTCCAAGTACTTATGATTCACTGAATCTTATTTCTTCTTTTTTTTCTTTAAATTATTAAATTCTTTCAAATTGTTTATCTAAATAATCTTTTCTTTTTTGCCATTTAATATCCTTCAATTCTTTTTTTAATGCTTCTTCTTATTTTGAAACAATCTTTTCTACTATACTTTTATTAATAATTCTCTCTTCTGATAATTATGATAAATCTAAAGACTTATTCATAATTTCTTATTTTTCAATAGGTAATAGTGTAAGAGAATTCTTTAATTATTCTTACTTTTCAATCAAAGGATCAATCTTAAGATCTTAATGAACTCCTTTAGCTGCAATAGGTTTAACTTCAAAAATGAGATTTATTTTAAATATTGGTTCAACAATATTAGTTCTAATTATATATATATTTTTACTTAAATTTAGATTAAATAAGATCATTAACAATTTCAAAACATATTAAATAAGATTTATTTAGATTTTTAATAACATCTCTCATTTAATAATGTAATGAAACTCTTTCAATTTATACTTTTTTTAATCTAGTTTCAGTAGGAACATCTATATTTGGATTTTAAAGTAATTAAGCATTCCATTTTTAAATAGTATTTTTATCAGCTACAGTAGTGACTCCATCTGGATCATCAAAAATGAGATGATTCTCATTCTTTCTTCTTGAAACATATGAAAAATATTTGAAGAATTCAACTAATAAATGTCCAGATGGCATTTTTCTAAAATCTTTTGGTGGTCTACCAAAAATAATAATAGCAAATTAAATTAAGAATTTTTTAAAGTTCTCAAAATCTAATTTGTAATTAACAGTTCTAGAAGTAGTAGCTGATAAAGATGATTATTTTTCAGTTTAATTATCTTATTGATGTGGAAGTTATCTAATTTAAGAACTCAAACTAAATAAATTAAACTTATGATTAATCGTTGCAATAAGATTAATTATTTCCTCATAAGTACTAAAATTATATATCTCATAATCTTAAAGTATTTTAACAATATCAGATGATTTCAATTCTAATTAACTTTGATCCAAACTTCTAAGTCTATTCTTAGCAGCTTCTTAAGGTGTGGAAGCATATTTATTAAATAAATATTTAAAGGTTTTAGAGAAATGTTTAATCGCTATATTCATAGATTCTCTATCAACATCCTCTTCTAATGAAAAATCGATCAACATCACATCTATAGGTTTATAAGCAAGTTCACCTTCTTCATATATACATTATAATTCATCAAAATCATAATTCCTTTTTTTCTTTTTTTTATTTTATTGTTAATTTTTGTTTTCATTCTTTTCTTCCAACAATAAAGATTTTACTAAATCTTCTTCTTTTTCAAATAATTTCTTATTTTTTTAAAGATATTGATCTTCTAAACCTTATGATTAATTGCCTTCCATTTATTACATTTTCTTTTCTAAAAATAGTTAAGATGTCATTTATTAATCTTTCGTTATATATTCATCAACAATTGTATTTGGATCACCAAGCATTTACAATAATTAAATTATTCCTTTATTGTCTCTGTTTTCTATACTTCTCAATTCTAGATGTGCTCCCACAAATAATGGTTTAAGCATATTATTCATTTAATAACATCTTAATTATACTATATATTTGAATAACTATATTATTTAGGCTCTTCTTTAAGAATTTATAACAGAATCATCTTAATAATTAGTAATTGTTGTTGTAGTTTTCTTAGATTTTACAGAATTAACATATAAATTTAAACATGTTTAAGCCATTCTATTCATGTATTCTTAAAATTCTGATAATTCTAAGAATTTTTGAATGATTTATTGTATTGTTGGAAATAATGCACTTTAAAATAGAACACTACTATTATAAATTCTAATTAATAATTCTAACATTGAAATTGCTGATTATACTTTTAAATTCTGATGTGCACTCAATACATAATAAATATCACAATCAGAAATATTTAAATGTTGATTTTTAATTAAACCATCAATTAATAATTCAATAGGAATACTTGGATATTTTTGAATAATATAAGTGAATTATCTAACAATATATTCATTATTTTGACTTTCAATAAGAATAGAAATTAATTTTTTAAATACTGATACAGCTGTAACTACTTTCTTTTAAGCTAATCCATCTAATAATCTAAATGCTTATGTAATTGAATATGATTTTAATATAGTTGAATTATCTTTAGCAGTTCTTTAAAGCATTGCTAATATAGATTATTAATATTGCATATTCTATTCTAAGAATGTATTATAATGAATCCAAGCATTACATAGGAATTAGATTGCAACATTTTTTTCATCTCTTGTACTTTGATTATCACTTAATCTTATAGCAATTTGTATTTGTTATTCTAAATTGTAATTAATAAGCTAAATCAATAATGTATTTAATATACATCACAATTTAAATAAGGAATTAATGCTCCATAGAATTCAATATATGTTTTTGGATTCTCGAAGTACTTCTATTATCCAAATACTTAATTATAATCATATTATGCAATTTAAGATAAAGCAGTAGCTAAATGTTCAGCTAATTATGGTTATCTTTAGAGTGTAACAATCAAAGTAGATAATCCAGAATCTAAAATGATAATATAAATATTATTAAATACTTAATAACCATTAAAACATATGAAATAGTAAGTCATATTAAGATAAATCATATGCTAATTTACCAAGTAATCTTAATCCCCAATGTACTACTTCAGAATCTTTAGAAAACATTGATAATTTAAGAAATGAAACAAAGAATCCTATTTGATGTTCTTCTTCTCTAAGTAATTCAATCAATCTAGGCATATTATTATATATTTCTTAGAGTAATGTTACTAATTAAAAATACATTCCTTTTACTCCCTTAATAAATACATGTGTTAATAATTTGAAATTGTTATTTAATAATTATTATGATTGTTTTGGTTTCAATATAAGGTTTTAACTTAGTGCTACAATTATAAATTCAAGCACAGTTTCACAAGAACTTAATGGTTTAGCAGAATTCAAAGTTTCAATATCGAAAGTCTTCTTAGGATATTCAATTTTAGGTATATTCTCTTTAACAAATTTAGATTAGACATCTTTTAATACTTCAACAATCATTTCTAAATCTCCATCAATAATTAATTTCTTAATTTCACTATCTAATTCAACTTTTATTTGATGTAATCGTTCTGTGATTATATTCCAATTATACAATCTTGCAGTTGGATTAGTTTAAGTTTTTATTTATTAATTATATACTCCTGATAATCGATCTAATAGTTCTGATATCTTGAAACCGTTATAGAAGCCTGATGTACTTTCAGGATCTAATTCTATTCTACCATTTTATTTAGGAATCCCATTTTATATTACATTTAATGATTTCAACCACTTAAACATATCTTGACTGATTTGCATTCTATGAACAAGTATATATATATATTTTATATTTATTAATAATCATATTTATTTTTCATTGCTCAATTAATTCAATTTTGTACTCATAGGTATTAATCTCTCACTTAATTGATTCAATGTTATCTTAATTAAAAATGATAAGATTGTTAATGTATCCTGTATACAAATTTACTATTGTTTTGGTTTATTACCTACAAATATTAGTAAACCTATAAAATACTAAAATGTAGCCATAGCATTAAAAATCAAATATAATTTCAATATCCCATATGATTAACTTGGAATCTCACATATTATATATTATTATATACCCATATTGATTCAAATAAATTCGACAATATTATTGTAAATGGATAAGGAAATACAATTAATTATAAATCTACAATGTTTGAACTCTACTCATATTCATTATTATATTACTCTATTATCAAACTTAATATGCTTTATAACAAAAACTAATTTTATAATTATTATTTTGTACATTATCTAATAATATCAATATACAAATCATTATGATTAATGTATATTTATCTAAAAATGTTCTTTTATGAGAAAATGATTGAAATCTAATATAATCAAATATTCTTATTATTAAATGATATGTTTTTGAAAATGAGTTTGGTCTCTAACTTTATTTCTTAGTTATTTATTTAAATTGATGTTTTGTATGTCCAATTTATTAATGATCTTTATCAGTACTTTTAGATAAAAACTATTCTCTTAATAATTCTATATCTATTGAATTTTCATCATCATAATCAAATTCAAAATGTCTAATTGAAAAATCTTCATAATCATTAAAACTGAATTTCTAATTTTTCAATTATTAATCAATATCAGCAGGATCTTATTCTGTATTAAAAATAAATACACCAAATTTTACATCCTATATCTTCTAAAATATCACATTCTTATGAAGTTCTTTCATAAAATTATTAAATTAACTATCTGATTTCATCTCTATCAATGTTATTGTTGATGATTAATGTTGTGAATCAAATGGAAATTATGCAACCAATAATTACAATTTAACATTATGATTATTAAAAAATTAATTATTCCATTTCTCCAATAAATCAAATAATCTTTTAAAATTAGATATGAAACTACTATCCAAAGCTCCAAAATCTAATGTCATTGCTACTTTATTAAATTTCTTTAAAAATCTTCTTATTTCCTTTGAATTCTCTTCTCTCTCATCTTTACTAACTAAATTTGTTAAAATATTTTATCTATTTTATATTGAATTTGTTGTCTAATTTACAGCAAAAAATAGTGAAACTAAAAATTAATCTGATTCACATAAATAAAATGGTCTTAAATAATTACCTTCTCCAGATAAATATATAATAAAAGGACAAGTAAGATAAATATATTTCAAATCACAATTCTTATAATTAAAAATATCAATATATAATAGAGTGTAATCTGCACTTTTAGTCATTTTAAATCTACCATAAGTTTAGTCAGATGATTATTTCCAAAATTTTGGAATTTCATTTTTATTTAACAAAGCAGCTAATAATTTATATTTATCCTTTTTAATTTTAGTTTACCATCCCCAATATAAAGGGTAATATAAAATAGCCAAAAAATTTAAAATGATATATTTAGTTTTACTCCATGCTGCAATTTCATTGAAATTTTTGGCAAACTTTTCATATTCTTCTTTATTAACAGCTTTGTCAATTTCTACAGGTGGTTCAGAATGTAAAAACCAGGGATTAAGAAAAGTATTATTACCAATAACAGGTATTCTATGTGCATGATACATTAAATCTCCTAAGACAAATTAATCTGTTTCCTATAAACTTTCAGTAATTATTTTATCTGCAATAATTTCTTTGGTAGCATTTTCAAAATTAAAGTTTTTTTCAGTTGTTGAATCTTTTTTTTTATATTGTCTTCGTAATACATAACCAATTATTATTAACAACATAAAAACAACTAACTAAATTCCTGTATTTCTTAGAATTTTTATATCTTCAATACAGCATTCTGTAGCTTAACAACTAAGAGATTAATTGCAAAATGTATTACCATCATCATTATCAAATTTACCCTATCAATTAAAAATATAAATAGATACAAATGTATATGGACAAGGTACACATTATGAACTCCACCAAACAGAATATGACTAATATTTATCTGAACTATTACGACAAGATACACATGAGAAATTGTAAACTTTAGATCCAGGTGGACATAATGGTTCAAATAAACTTCCATTTTATCCAAGTAAACCTGAACTAAGTGCTTATTTTCTTTTACCAGGTGAATTTAATATAGTTCCTAGAAATGTACTATTTGAACAATAATTAGATAAATTTGATGATAGATAGATATTTAATGGACTAGATAAACATTTAAATTATAGAACTCCTCCACCCCCTTCCCCCACTAAATCATTTGAATCACTATCTCCACCATTCATTTAAATAGAAGATAAATTATCACTTATAATTTAAGTAGAATATATTTTAATAGATCCTCCAGCACCACCACCAATACTGTAATTAGATATATTATCTACATATCCTTTTTATCCATTTGCTAATAATTATGAATTAGTCATATTTAATGATTAATTTGCAAAAATAAAAATAGAACCACCCCCCCATCCATATTATAAATTTGATGACAGATTTCCAAATGATTTAACTAGTTCTATAACATTAATAGAACTACCACCTGATCCCTAATATAGATTAGTTAATAAATAACCATAGGGATATAAATCAAACATAAACCTAGTTGAATTTGTTAAGAATATACAATCACTTAAATATGAATCTCCAATATTTAATCCGATTCCACCATATCCAGAATTAGAACCACCATTAGCAAAACATTTTTAATTATAATTAATGAATTCAGGACCCCTTGCATTCCTATTCATATATTAAAATATTGATGTACCCTTAGTTTATATAACAGCCAGAATATGAAGTATTCAATGAACTATTTTCCAAATTAATAGTACCATTATTTAATAAACCTATCTGACTTGCAATCACTGAAATATTATTCATAATTAAAGAAGTGTTGCTAAATATAAAAAATGTGTAATTAGACACTTAAAAAAATGCAGTAAATCGAGTAGGCTATTATAAAAAACTAAATTAATTATGTAATAAATAATCTTCTACAGATTCAAAATTTACATTAAAAATATTAATCATTCCTGGCAATATGTTTACATTATTAGTACATGTTGAAGTTGTCATAAAAAAATTAGAATTCTCAATTATTACAGAATTATTAAAAACAAAAAGCATTTTATTAGATGTTACATTCAATCCGTAAATACTTGTTGAACTTTCACTACTATTTAAAAAGAATGCAAGTAAATAATTAGGCATATTTATATAAATATTACTCATAAAAGAGTAATTTTAAGAAGCTTCAAATATTATATANCTCCACCCCCTTCCCCCACTAAATCATTTGAATCACTATCTCCACCATTCATTTAAATAGAAGATAAATTATCACTTATAATTTAAGTAGAATATATTTTAATAGATCCTCCAGCACCACCACCAATACTGTAATTAGATATATTATCTACATATCCTTTTTATCCATTTGCTAATAATTATGAATTAGTCATATTTAATGATTAATTTGCAAAAATAAAAATAGAACCACCCCCCCATCCATATTATAAATTTGATGACAGATTTCCAAATGATTTAACTAGTTCTATAACATTAATAGAACTACCACCTGATCCCTAATATAGATTAGTTAATAAATAACCATAGGGATATAAATCAAACATAAACCTAGTTGAATTTGTTAAGAATATACAATCACTTAAATATGAATCTCCAATATTTAATCCGATTCCACCATATCCAGAATTAGAACCACCATTAGCAAAACATTTTTAATTATAATTAATGAATTCAGGACCCCTTGCATTCCTATTCATATATTAAAATATTGATGTACCCTTAGTTTATATAACAGCCAGAATATGAAGTATTCAATGAACTATTTTCCAAATTAATAGTACCATTATTTAATAAACCTATCTGACTTGCAATCACTGAAATATTATTCATAATTAAAGAAGTGTTGCTAAATATAAAAAATGTGTAATTAGACACTTAAAAAAATGCAGTAAATCGAGTAGGCTATTATAAAAAACTAAATTAATTATGTAATAAATAATCTTCTACAGATTCAAAATTTACATTAAAAATATTAATCATTCCTGGCAATATGTTTACATTATTAGTACATGTTGAAGTTGTCATAAAAAAATTAGAATTCTCAATTATTACAGAATTATTAAAAACAAAAAGCATTTTATTAGATGTTACATTCAATCCGTAAATACTTGTTGAACTTTCACTACTATTTAAAAAGAATGCAAGTAAATAATTAGGCATATTTATATAAATATTACTCATAAAAGAGTAATTTTAAGAAGCTTCAAATATTATATACTTGTTCTCCATTAATTCAGTTTTCTTCTAGTTAGTAGTTATATTGCCAATATTAATTTCAGATGTATTAATTTTTACATTATGACAATTAGTCGTTAAACTAACCAAATTCCAAATTATAGAAGAATCTACATTTATCTCTACATAATTATCTGACTATTAACAATTAACTTCTAATTACTCAGGTGGTAAACAACTTGAATTATAGTAAAAAGGTGAATAATTTCCACTTATGTTGGTAATGTTGCAATAATCTATATCCTGACACTATGAATATTTAAACAATAATATGATTATTAACATATTAAAAATATTATTATTATCAACTTATTTCCCCTCCAGGTACTATCAAACATATTTAACTTCCATTTAATAAAATTGATTCTAATTTACTCTTCTTTCCATTATCTAATTCTATTACATTCTCTAAAACCATATCTAATCAATTATTATAATAAATGTACTAAAAAAATCATCAAAACCACGTAGACTACCCTCAAATTCTCTATCATCTTTCATTAGAATCCAAACTCTTGATGAAATTGCCTTATCCAATAATCCTCTACTTTAATTATTTTTGTACCTAATGGAAGAATAGTGGTCATTATAAAAAATTTAAATATATTTATGATTATTCAACAATATAATTAATTATATTAGTAATAAATCAAACGAATCACTTTTTCATCGAACAGTACATTCTATTTTCTATCTGTATCCAATCTAAATGATATTTACGAATCCTACCAAATTCATTAGAATTCATTCCTTATAGGGGGTTTAAATATCGGAAATCTTAAATTTTGATCCAAATTTAAATCAATCTACCTTGCATACTATAATCCTATTAGATAATTTACNGCAATATGTTTACATTATTAGTACATGTTGAAGTTGTCATAAAAAAATTAGAATTCTCAATTATTACAGAATTATTAAAAACAAAAAGCATTTTATTAGATGTTACATTCAATCCGTAAATACTTGTTGAACTTTCACTACTATTTAAAAAGAATGCAAGTAAATAATTAGGCATATTTATATAAATATTACTCATAAAAGAGTAATTTTAAGAAGCTTCAAATATTATATACTTGTTCTCCATTAATTCAGTTTTCTTCTAGTTAGTAGTTATATTGCCAATATTAATTTCAGATGTATTAATTTTTACATTATGACAATTAGTCGTTAAACTAACCAAATTCCAAATTATAGAAGAATCTACATTTATCTCTACATAATTATCTGACTATTAACAATTAACTTCTAATTACTCAGGTGGTAAACAACTTGAATTATAGTAAAAAGGTGAATAATTTCCACTTATGTTGGTAATGTTGCAATAATCTATATCCTGACACTATGAATATTTAAACAATAATATGATTATTAACATATTAAAAATATTATTATTATCAACTTATTTCCCCTCCAGGTACTATCAAACATATTTAACTTCCATTTAATAAAATTGATTCTAATTTACTCTTCTTTCCATTATCTAATTCTATTACATTCTCTAAAACCATATCTAATCAATTATTATAATAAATGTACTAAAAAAATCATCAAAACCACGTAGACTACCCTCAAATTCTCTATCATCTTTCATTAGAATCCAAACTCTTGATGAAATTGCCTTATCCAATAATCCTCTACTTTAATTATTTTTGTACCTAATGGAAGAATAGTGGTCATTATAAAAAATTTAAATATATTTATGATTATTCAACAATATAATTAATTATATTAGTAATAAATCAAACGAATCACTTTTTCATCGAACAGTACATTCTATTTTCTATCTGTATCCAATCTAAATGATATTTACGAATCCTACCAAATTCATTAGAATTCATTCCTTATAGGGGGTTTAAATATCGGAAATCTTAAATTTTGATCCAAATTTAAATCAATCTACCTTGCATACTATAATCCTATTAGATAATTTACTATCAAACTCAAAGATGAAGTAGCTTTGAAAGAAATGGAAAAAGTATTTTCTAGAATGAAATGAATTATACGCTAAATTTAGGTTTTCTTTCTACTAATTGTCTATTGTAACCTTCTCTAAACAATTTTCAACAAAATTTTTAATTATTTATGAATCTATTTTAAATATTATGGATGTTATTAATTATAAATACAGTGATATAAAAATTTAGTTGCTTAATCTTGCATATCATTATTATCTATTTATAGTTTAAATTGAGGTGAGTTAATATTTAACCATAAAAAACTTTACTTTTAATAAGTTTAATAATTTGAAATACAATATTATTTTTGTATGTTTCATTATTAATATTTTATTTATTATTACTAATCATGGTTTTGTTAGACCAGTAGTTGTGGCTCTTCTAAATGATCTTCTAGAGTCAAGAGGAGGTGGTTAATTTCTAAAGCTACCCTAATTTCTATCAGTTCCTGGTGGAATTCTAAAACTATTTCCTGGTGTAACTTAATAAGCTTAAGTTTCAGGATTTGGTTAATGATGTACCATTTAAGGTATCAATTATTATAAATTGGCATACTTATGTCTCCATGAATCATTTTCCTTAAGTATAATAAATAATATTTACACTTAAAAGATCTGATGTGTTGTTATTCAATCTCTCAATTTCATCATTCAATTATTCAATATTAACTCTTAGAATTTCAATTTCAGCTTAACTTGAATTGGCCTTTCTTTTCCATCTTTCAATTTCTAAAACTACAGAACTAAATCTATTTTCAAGTTCTACTTTATCTTCAATAACTTTTTATAAATCTTAAGGTAATCTCTAGAATTTTCCTTTCCATTCTTCTATTACTTTATCTCTAGTATTTAAAGCTAATTCTAAATGTTCAAAATCTAATTTTTAATTATCCAATAATTTAGATTATAATAAATGATTTTACTTAGATAATTATTCATTTTCAGCATTTTTTGAATTTAATAATTCATTTACAAAATTTAATTGATGTGTTAATTTTTCTTTTTCTGCTTATTAATCTATCCATTATTAATCATCTCTTTTAATATCTTTAACTTAATGTTCACTTTATCTTAATAACTATTTAATTTCAGCAATTTCATTAGCTTTTTATTTTAATACTTTTTCTAATTAATCTAAATCATCTTTTAATTGATTTTCATAGTTACCTTCATTATTAATTATTGATTTCAATTCATCAATTTATTTCTATAATTAAATTGATTATAATTTTAATTCTTCATTAAATTTTAATACATTATTTAATTCATCAAATAGTCTTTTATTTTCTATAAAAATAGATTGAACTTAATCAATTTATTATTGACTTTAATGTTAAATAGCTTTATTTCCTTCTATTTCAATATTTTTATTTTTAACCATCATAGATAATCTTTCAATTTCACTTGACATCATTGCACATTATTTTCTAATCTTTCTTAATCTCTTTTTGCTGCATCATATTAATTTTATGCAATTTATAATTTATCTGTTAGATCAGCAATTCTTTACAATTCTATTAATAAATTTTCATTTAATTTTCTAAAATCAGTTTCAATTGCAGATAATCTATTTATTTCAATATCTCTTAATCAAGATCTTTATTTAATGATTGATTTGTAATAGATAATTCTTTATTTTATACATTTAATTTTGTATTCTAATTAATAAGATCATTAATATCATGTTCTTATTATATTACTATTTAATCTAAATCTTTTTAATTTTTTAATTAAACTTCTACAGCATCATATTTCTTTCTCCATTCTTAATTAAGTTTTGATTTACTATCTTCTAATTCTAAGGCCTTTCTTTACCATAAATCTAATTGTCTTTGTCTCTCTTCTAAAATTAATTAAAGACTTTCTATTTTAGATTATAATGGACCTAAACTTTATAGTTTGATTTATTATAAGGTAGATTTAGCTATTAATTCATCTCTTATTTCATTTGATTTCTATGAGGTTTTCTATAAATCTTCAATCTATTTAGACTATGAATTCACTTTCTCTTATAATTCAGGAAACATCTCTAACTTAAACTTATAATCATTATTCAATTATTCTAAAGAATTTACTTTAACTAATAATCCATTTATTTAATCTTTATAATTATTTGATCTCTCTTTTAATTTCTCTATCTCATTTTTTTATTCCATCACTTTACATCTTTATTTTATCATTTTCTTTTTGCTTATTCAAATAGGCAATTTTTAATTATTAATAATCTTTTTCTATAGCTTATGATAATTATAATTCGATTAATAAATCTTATTTCTTTATATTAGCATTAGATTAATCTATAATCAATTATGCATTAATTTAAATCTATTTAGTCAATTCTAATCTTAATACTTTATTTCCTTATTATAATTCATGAATTTAATCTTCCAATGTATCATCAATTTTTTATTCCAATTCTACATTTTATTATCGAAGTTTTTCAAATGCATCAGTTTTTTATGCAACTTGAATTATTGGTATTTCAGCTAATTTCAATTATCTACTTAAATCTAATACTTAAGCTTTTAATACTGGAATCTATTTATATTAATTTTAAATCTCCTAATAATAAGTATCTGATCTTTATTTAAATTAATTTCTTTCTTAAATAAGTACTTCTAACTGACTTAATTACAAATGTAATTAAAATACATCACTTCTTGCCTTCTCCAATTCTTATGTTTATTATTTCAATTTCTCATTTAAACTTTATATAATAACATCTTAAGAGTCATATTTTTACAATAATACAGTATATTTCTCATTAATATTCATTAATTTAACATTTTCTTATTCGGATTTAAGATACTTTTATTTCCATGCTTCACTTTCTCCTTTTTAAGATTGTATTTAGAATTGATTCCATCAATCTCACTTTAATAAGCTTATTATTCAAGTACTTTATTTCGATACACAGATTCTAATTATAATTCAACAACTACTAAATTATTTTTTAATTTCATAATTTATGAATCATCTTATATTATTTATTTTGTTAATCTTTAAGGAATAGGAAGAGGATCTATTTTTATATGAGGAACTTCAAATTCATTTTTAAAGTTTTTGTTTTATTCATTTAAAGTTGATTATCTTTATTAATTTACTTCTAATAATCTTTATAATCTTGTGATTTCAGAACAACCTTAATTATATTTTTATCTCCATTATTCTGATTCAGTAAAAGTTTATGTCATTTCTTATCTTAATGAAGAATTAGTATTTTATATTGCTTTAATTCTTTATTCTAATTTCTTTAATTAATTTATAACAACTTCAGCATCCATTAAATTAGCTTTAAATTATTTATTTTATTAATCTAAATTATCATTTTCAGATTTTAATTCTTCAATTAATTTCTTAGCTTATCGTAATTCTGGTTATAATTATTTTAATTAATTATTAGAATTTTCAACATCACCAACTCTTCTTTTTAAAGATATAATTTCTCTTTATTTATTTTGGATTTAATCTTCTGCAAATGTTAAATTGAACTTAACCTTATCAAGATTCTAAAGATCAAGAGTTTTCTAATTTAACAGATTCAAAGTAAATTCTAAATCTTAATCTTTTTGATTCAAAGTATTTTATAAATTAGCTTTATCTATTTTAAGTAATTCTATTTCTTCATTTAATGAGATGATTTATCGAACATCTCTTGATAACTATAATAAATATTTTAAATAATATTTACATCAGAAATTATTTTTTCTTGAGTTTCTAATTTTTATTATAATTATGATAATTCAAACTTAAATCTTTCAATTTCATTATTGGCTCTTTCTAATTCATTAACTA
Source organism: Paramecium sonneborni (assembly GCA_905182985.1). Taxonomy (NCBI): domain Eukaryota; phylum Ciliophora; class Oligohymenophorea; order Peniculida; family Parameciidae; genus Paramecium; species Paramecium sonneborni. The sequence continues at coordinate 128,258 of CAJJDN010000159.1, read as the reverse complement.
ATTAAACTTTTTCTTAATCAGCATCTGTAGGAGTAACCTTGATTATTTTTTCAACAGTCTTAATAATTGTAGTTGGTTTATTTTTTTGTTATTCAATTTTACTTTCTAATTCCTTTAATTTATTATCTTATTAATCTAATTATTATTATAATGAAGATAATTATTCATTCTTATTTGCTAAAGTTTCTTATAATTTTGTAAGTTCATGATTAAGCAATCCTAATTTATGATCTTTTTCTTAAATAGTGTTTTTCATTTAGCTCAATAGATCTGATTATTCTTATAATTATGTTTTAAATTTGCTATAATCTTATGTTGATTATTATGTTGCAACCTAAGAAATATTAACTTCACTTTTTGTAACTTCTATTTTTGAAGTTGTTGTTATTTCAGATTTTAGATCTGAAAGTCTTTTTCTTTCAGTATCTAATTTGATATTCCTATCTTTATATACATCTAAGTCATTCTAAAGATTTGTTATCTTATTTTTAAGATCGAAATTCTCTAATTCAAGTACTTTATATTGTTATTACTTCAATTCCAATTATCCATACTTTTCAGTTAACTTTTATTTAATAAATTAAATATTAAATCTTTTAATTCTTTATCTCTTACTTACAATTAGTCATATACATTATTATAATCTAATTCTATATCTCTCAATCTTTCTAGTAATGACTCATATTCAAGAATCTTAAATTTTGCTATATCTAACTCTTTTGTTCTTGTACGTAACAAAAGATTAAGCTATTTGTTTTCATCATGCAATATCTAATTTCTTTCTTATAATTAATTAATCTTCAATATTATTATTCATATATTTACTGTCTATTCATATGTTACATACAAATCTTATTGTTATTCTAACTTGAAAACCTATTCACGTGAAGCATCAAGTTCTGCTTACAATTCAGTTATTCTTATCTCGCAGTATGCTCTATCTGCTGTGTTCGGAATTTTGGCTTTTCTTACATTTTTATAGATTATTTCTTTATATCAATTATTAAATATACTATCTCCATCTATTTCTTATCCAAAATATACATTAGCTTTTTCATCTCCTTCAGTTTTTTATTGCAGGATGTTCTCCGACATACTTATTTATTTTTAATAAAAAATATCTATTTCATATTTATTTTAGATATATATTTACATTAGAAATATTATATATTTATTCTTTTAATGAAATTTTATATTCCACTATTAATTCTTCTTGTCTACTCACAACAAGATAATAAAATTATTTCTCCTGAAGATCAAACCTTTCTAGAAACTTTATAAAAAGATTAGTTTGGTTTAACTGTTTTAAATTCTATTCAAACTGAGTATTAACGTGATTAAGGTAACTATCATTATTCATTCCAATATTAGATAAAAAAGCATAATTTAACAGAATCGAACATTTATTGAACGAAATTGAGTAATAAATTGCCTAAGATTAATAAGATGATTTAGAACTCTAATCATAAGACTCTGAATTATGTAACAAAAACGAATAATAATTATTGAATAGATTATTAACAATTAATAAGTCTTGAAGAATAAATTGCAAAATCTTAATATGATTATAGTACATTAGGAGCTTAAATTAGATTATATTAAGATGAATCCAATAGATATGATGTTGTAATAGATGAAAAAGAAAATATTATCACTGAATATTAATCATTATCAGAATAATTAGATTAAATTAGATAATTAGAAGTATAATCATATATTTAAATAGCGTGAACATTTTGAAATAGCAAGAGATGATTCTATTAATGTTTGTAGTCTCTTAAAAAGAGCAACATATTTAATTAAGTAAACTATACCTAAATATACCTTACTTATTTAATAATAACAAAATATCAACCAAAATGTTGAAGAAAATACTGATTTCTTACAATAAATAAATGATTTATATAACGAAGCCCAAGACATACTATAAAATAATCAACCTATACTACAAATAATTAGTTAAATTATAATTCTAATATCTTAGAAGAGTTTGTGAGCATTTCAACGTAAACTGAAGCAGTTGTTAACACTAATAGAGCTAATGCAATAGTTAACTTATTATAATAACTATATGATTAAATTGATAAAACTAGTAGAGTTTAGTATAATGCTGAAGATGATAGAGAATAACTTCATTTAAGAGTCAAAAACTAAATAAATGATGAATTACATTCAATTAATTTAGAAGTAATTATTAATTTAATTTACATTATAGATTGCAACTTTATAAAACTAATAGGATTCAATTGATGCTCAAATTGTCACTGAGTAATAGAATTAAAAAGATGAAGATAATAAACTTACTAACCTAAAAAAATAATTAATAGATCTAACTAATTGTTCAGATAATTCTAAGGTATTTAATTATCTTATGATTTTAAGACTAATTACATTTAAAGATAGAAAGATAGAAAAGAATAATTGAAATTACTTAGATAAATTAGATAAGTGATGTTAAATGATTTTGATGCAATTAGATGCTATATTGAAGATTATTTTAACAAAACTCAAAGATGACAATTTAATATTAATATATTATCATTGCAATTATCTCCTATTCATAAATAATTTTTTAATAACTATTTATAAACTTTATCAACCTCTTCTCTTCTTGATCTATAAGAATTTTATGAAATTGATCTATAGTTATCTTCTAATTTTCCTTTTTTATTTGGAGTTGTATTAGTAAAATGTGTGCGATAAGAATTTATAGTTTTATATGCAGTTTTATTAGTTCCTATTCTATTTTTATTATTTTCTACAGATGCACTATTTACACAATCACTCAATTAACCATTTATAATTTTAACAATTTAATTGAACTTCTAAAATTAACCCTTAAATTAATGTAATTATGATTCTAATATAGCAATTGATTGTAATGCCTGCTTACATTATTTTTCTTTATAATAATTTTCAGATGATTTTTGCTTAAGTATATTGTTTAATTAATCCTGTTGATATACATACTTATTACATTCAATTAGTGAGCCTAAACAAGAGAAGATTCTAGTTCTTATTCTAATAAAGTTCCCTTTATTTCCTTTTAATCTTAATAATTATTTTATTCAACGATTTTTGGCTTCTTATTTCCAACATCATAAGTGTATTATATTAATTTATCAATATCGTCCATCTAATTCAAATAAAACTGATATATCTAATCTATTTTTTATTTAATATTAGACTCATTCTATTAGATTTATTTTTTTATTTCCCTTAAGAATTTCAACATTTGTTATACAAATTAGTTAACATATTTTAACTTTGTTTCCCTAAAAGATGGCAAAGTTGAATCATATGATCCTTAAGAAATAATTATACTTAACTAAGTTTTATTTTATGGAGTTTCAGATGGATTAATATTTCCCAATAAATTTAAAAAAACATCAACTTCTTCCTAAATCTCATTCTTTTTTTTAAATGTTTAACCACCATACTATTATTTATTCAAAAAATCTTCAACTTAAACAAGCAAGTTTTACCTTTCTTTCTTTTTAACTTCCGATGACATTTAATAATAAAATTAATGAAAATCAGTAACTCAGTATTATAAATGAATACATTCAAAATACATTCAATTATCATGCTGGTATCGGTATGCTCTCTTTACTCAGCTTAATCTTACATTTTTTTGATAAATTTAGAATAAATTAGATTACAATACAAAATATGATAATTAAAAGGATGGACAGCACTGTTGCAATTATTATTCTCTTTGATTAATTATCCTTATTTTTAAGATCTAATTTTCTTTATATTATACCTAAAAGATTAAAAAATGAGGTTCCTTCTAAATAATCTGCTATCTCTAAAAAGAACACTTAATTTGTTTGACCTTTTTTTATTTACTGTTCTGACAATGTATCTTTTGACATTAATTCTAATGCTTCAATCTATTCTTATTCACTTTTTATAGGTAGCTATATACATCTTACCATTACTAACAAATATATAAATAAAAACATATTTAATATTTAATAAACATTTTTTAAAATATTTAAGAACTCTAATACAATTCCATTAATCTTATTATTTCTTTGCATTATTAATTAAATATTAAGTACTTCATAACTATATTACTTATTTTACCTTTATTTAAGACCCAATTTTAAACTTTTATTATAAACTTTTAAGAATTTTAAACACAATTACTTTAATAATCAAACATTTACATAAAATCCAGAAATAATAAAAAGGTAAATAAATTCTATTAATAGTTTGTAGATAATATATTAATTTTGAATTGATGTTTAATCAGAACTTATAATAATACTAGATGAAGAATCAAAATTAGGACTAAAAGATACTTTGTCCACAAAATTGTGTTACTAATTATAACTAATATTCTTTTAGTTTCCTTTGTTTCTAATACTCTGTTGAAGGTTTTAATTATTACTTTAAGCATTTTTAGTATAATTTTATGATTTTTAATTTAATAAAAACGGATTAAACAACCATGAAACTTTTTTGAAAGCTTATTAATATACTAAACAGAAACTATCTGCATACTAGATTGTTTACTTAATGAATTAAAAAAATTTAACATTGATTATATTCATTAAACTGATAATCTATATTATTATGAATTTTAAAGAAATACATCAAAAAATTTCTCGAACTTTTTTTCATCGAAAACAATCAATCAGCTATCTGTAAAAGCTAACTAATGTAAATAGGTTAATTAGGATTGTTTTAAGTATTAATGCAATTTTTCAAAATAGTATTAGGTTTATCAAAGCAATAATCTGAATTAAAAATCCTATTTAAACGAAATTAGAATTTCAATAATTTAGCAGAATCAAAGTATAAAAATAAATTATATAATAAAAAGAATTGTTAAATATTAGCAATGATAATTTTAAAATAATTTTTAATTCAGTTTTAATTGAAAATAAATTTCACCTAAAATCATAAATTTTTTTTTAAGATAAAAATTTATTTTTCAACATTTTCTCTCAAAAAAAATTAGTAAATTTCTAATTATATTGATCAAATTAATACAATTTTTATTAATTACAATAAATATGAGTAAGGTTAAATGAATTTTAAATATAATTTTAGAGAGACATTTACGATTATTGCTATTTGAAATATTAATAAGATTGAGAATTATTATAACAAAATATTTTTGATTTTAATCATCATAATTAATCTTTATTAATGTAAAATTCTAACAACATAATAAAAATAAATATTATTAGATTAATTTATAAAAAATTCTGTTTATTTTAATTATATAATAAATTGAAATGATAAATAAGAAATAATTTTTAAATTTAATTAACATATTTATATGTACTTTATAATATAATATATTTGTAATGATTTTAGAAAA
>CAJJDN010000159.1:0-111954 GCA_905182985.1 Paramecium sonneborni | reverse complement strand
TAATAATAATATATTATATATAATATTTATCCTTATTCTTTTATTATTGAATTATTTTAATAAAATTACGTTTCTTTAATTTTTGAAATTTAATTATCATTTAGATCATTTTGAAAATTATTCTATTCAAACTGTTAGATTTAAATAGAATAAATATTATTTAAAGATATAGGGTTCTTATTCTGAAAAGATAAATTACATTTAAATGGATTTCATTCCAAATTTTATAGATTGGCTGATTTAACTTTAATTTTAATTTCCTGATAAGAATTTGGATTAAAAAAAGAAAATATATAAAATAATTTTAAATTAAATAAATATCTTTAAAGATTTATTAATTTTAAGATTTGATACATTTTTATACAATTTAAATCAAAATTAACATTTAAAAGTTTCTTAATTTAAGAGATTTTAGAATTATTGAATTTCTATGGATTAACTCATAGGAATGTGAAATTATAGGGATTATATATATAAAAAGCTAAAACATGATGATTGACAAAAATTAACAAACAGCAAATATTTAGGATAAAGAAAGACCAAATGAGTAAAATTTTTGCAAGAAGTCATTTCATAGGATGAATATTTATGGATGAAATAGACCAATATCAATAAAAGTATTAAGCTACCTTTAAAGAGGGGGGGGAAAATATATCATCAGAGTCATAAATGATTATGAGTATTGAATTGTAATCAGGGTCTAGTTCTTTTAATGATTTAATTGAATATATAATGTTTTAAAAGATGAGGATTTTAAATATTAAAAGAGTATTAAATTTCATCAAAGGTAATTGATTATTAAGAAAACCTTTGTAAGGTAGACGAGTATATTAAAAGATATTAAGATTTAAAGAATGTATCTCAACTAATTTTGGAAAAAAAATAAAATTTGATACAAGAAAAGAATAGAAGCTGGCTATTTGCTAAGATAATAAACCTCGAAAAGTAAAATATAAGTCGATATTAATTTAACTTATATGTTTGGATTATAATATTTAATATATTTTATTCTATTATTTTAATTAAATAAAATATAATAGCAATACTTAAAAAAATAAATTTATTTAAACAGAAATGAAATTATATGATTTTAAAATAAAGATAATTTACAAATATAAAGACCTTTTATCTATATTTTCTTTATATGATTGTGTATTATTAAAAAATTACAAAAAAATATTAAATATTAAAGGAGTGAAATAAAAGAGATATAGAGATAGATAAATAATAATGAATATGATAGGTTTAGTATAGAATGAAGGATAGATAAAATGTTGAATAAGAATCAATATGAATGATTATATTGCATAGTTATGATTCATTAAAAAAAGTCTTTAGGAAATTTATTACCTGCTCTTACTCTAATTTTAATTGGCATTTTTTCTTCTGATTCATTTCTAATGAATTAAGTCTTCTTAAATTTATGGTTTAATTCTTGAGTTGAGAGTAACAATAATTCGAGAATGTTTTCGTTTTAAACTTTTTCAAGTTCAATTTTAAGATTACGTGCCAGTTAAATATTGCTTTTACTATCATGTTCAAAAGCCATGGAATCATTATTTTATGGAGAGTTAAAGAAATATTTTTTCTTTTTTGTGATAAGTCCTTCAGGTTATGGATTATTATTAATTTTTGATGTGTTTATTGAGTTTCTTCTCATTTATGATAATATATCTCTAGATTCATTAAGTCTACTTGAGATAGGATATTTAATACATTATTATTATTATTATGGATTATTCTAAAGTATAAGATATATTTTACAATATGAATGGAGATTTAAGTTTATTTATTTTATATGTTTTAGTGTTGTTATTTAAGTTTAACTTTTAAGATTTCTTTACTTGTAATATATGTTTAATAAGATGTTGGTTATTTATTATGTTTAGGACTTGAATTGAACACATCAATAACTTTAATTCTTTCACTTGATTTACATTTTTCTTCACTGGATTATCTTTTAATTAATTGATTTCTTTAAGTTTATGAAACAGATCTATATTTGTATGCTTCATCTCTTTTGGTAATAAGTAAATCTAATCCTTTCTTAGGTGTATTATCCATAGATGATTGATTATTATTCTCTAAGATGAATTTACTTAATTACTAGACAATATTTGCTATGCATATAAACTTAGATTAGTTTATTTAGTTTAAGGCTTTATAATTTTAGAATGCTTATTTTCAATAATGGATCCCAAATTAAGTTGTATTTTAGGAGAACTATAATCTATAGTTCTTTATGTTAAATCTTAATTAATGAATTCTAAGATGGTAATAGAATAATACTTGCTTTAGTGAATCCTTAAAAATCTAATTTTGGTTTCAGATTTATTTTCTTTGATCTGATTTATTCGTTAGAATAATATGATGAGAGATATTTTTTTAGCATTATTTTAACTATTATATTAATATATATATAATTATAATAAATGTTAAAGTTAACATTCAATTCTTCAACTATGTTTATGAAATAGTTTTGATTTAATCAAATAACATCTTCAATTCTAAATGTTTAACATTTAATATTTCATATTCTGTTATTATTTCTTAATTTTAATCTTCTAATGATTCGCATTTTTATAGAGCTTCTTTACATTACTCTTAATAATAATCTCTTTCTTCTGTTATTGGATCTACTACTTTTTTTAATTCTATTTCTATCTATTATCTAAACCAGTTGTCTAAAGATTATTAAAGTTCTGTAAATTAAGTTTAATAATATTTAGTCAATTCACTAATCTTTTAAGTATTTGATTCATTCTCCATTTTAGCGTTCAATAAATCATTTTCTTATTATTCTATAACATATTTCTAATCTTAAATTTATTATTCATAATTCTATTTCTCATTATCCAAAATCGATTTTAATTAATTTATCTCATTTTGTGATTATTAATATTATTACCTTAATGTTTCATTAATACTACTCAATCTTTTATATTATTCTAGTACATTCTCTTATTATTCTTATAAAACATTCTTACTCAATTCTAAATTCTCAATATCTAAAGTAAGTTATTAATTAGTCTTCATTACTTCTTAAGATTATAATATTGCCTATTACATACTCTTAATTTCTTATTGAACATTCTATAATTCATTAAATAATTTAAGATTATCTTATTTAAATTTTAATAATTATTCTTATGCTGTTTGTACTCTATTTTTTAAATACTATATTTCAGCATCTTTACTTTCTAATGATTTTATAAATCCATCTTAATCATTTTAACATACCTCTACTAATAATTCAAGTTCTTTTACTTATGTCACTTAACTCTTACAATTAGATAATGATTATTATAATTGAATTAACTCATTTTTTAATTGTTAATTTTCAGTTTATAATCTATTTTATTTCATTTCTGCTTCTGCTTTTTATTACTTTAGTGATTATATCTAAAACTAAACTACTGAGTATTCTTATAATTTTTCTTCATTTTATAATAATTTCTCTCTTAACTATTTTATTGTCTATTAATCTGATTCTTAATTATTTGATTAGTATTACTATTATACTCTTTATATCTATTAGTATTTAAGTTATAGATCATTATATGATTTCTCTTTCTCTTATAAGAATCTATGTTATAAATCATATTCCTCTTTTAGTTTATCATACTTAACTTAAATATCTACATTATTATATCCATGTTTTGTTGTATGTTGACTATGACTAATTGATTATTGAATATTCTCATCTCTAACAGATAATCTAGTTTATTGACTTTTAAAGTCTTATTCACTATTCCTATGCTTGTTGAATTTTATTTATTTAAATTGCAACATATTTCCATCTTACATTTTAAGTCTGTCTTCACCTGTTTATTAATTTACAAGTTGAAGTGAAAATTCAGATAATCTGTCATCCATTCCCCTTTCGGTAACTTAAGTTTTTGAATTATATTAACCTATTCTAGTTGGTGAATTTGTTGATCTATACAATTCAGGTGCCTTAGGTGGTAAATACTTGATATAAAGTATTGATTACATTTCCAAATACTTAAGCAGGTGATTACAATGATAATTTTTTATAGTCATTATCAATTTATTATTTAGATATAATTGCTAAAGAACTAAATGGTTGTACAAATTTGTTCTTTTGATTTGATTATCTCAATGGAGATATAGAATTTTAGGTATGCTATGTTACTAAATAATCATATTTCAAAGGTGAGATAGGATGAGAATTCTAAACAGAATGTTGAAGAGATGCAGTAGTAGGTCTTCTTTAAGTGTGTGTTTCAATATGTTAAATATCAGAGTTGCTCATTAACGTTCAAATTTTAAAATTATATTAAAGGATTAATATATATTGTGTTTAAATAGATTTGATGATATGAATATTTAGAGTGATAAAATAGATTAGAATAATTGTATGAATAGTTAGAGATTGAGTAGATAATATAGTAAAATTTAATGATATTAATGAATAGTAGTAATAATAAATAAATAATAATATGTTAGATAATAGTGAAGCTATTATAAGAGAATCATTAGAAAATTATCTCAACTATCAACACTCAGAATGTGTATTAAAAAGTGAGATGAGTAAACCACATTTAAGACAGAAGTATTGTGAATGTTTATAATTGGAATCATTTGTTGAATTCGTATTGACATGTTTAGAATTAGTAAACACAACAGTGTTAATGAAACAGAATTATTAACTAAGTCATAAATTACATTTATAATATTGGAAAATATTCAATGAACTACCATAACCAAAAGATGAAATGGTAAGTTTCATATTAATAGCTGTATGGTTCTTAATTCATAGTACTATATTTAAATAACAAACATAAGAAGAGAGAAATAAAATAGATCAAAGATTCCTCTTTAATTCCTACCATGTATTATTATATTACATTAATGGATTCTATGTATCTGATGAATTTGTATAATAATAAGTTGAGATGTATCTCAACAATAGATATTTAGATTATAGATTAAATTCATTCTAAAAGAAGAATCTTAAAAAATAGTAAATGCAATAAACATAAACTAATTTATTCCCAAATGTAAGTATACCTGAATTAACATAAATTCAAGGAGCAACCTAATTCTAAAAAGAACTTAGATTTAGAAAAAAACAAAAAAAATAATAAAGTGATCCTCTTGTTCTTGAATAAAATCAATAATAATAATAATAATAATATATGAATAGAAGTGATAGAAGTGGTAGATTTCCAAACTCAATTAAATTTAATCTTAATCAATTATCACCATCCATCAATTCACTTCTTAATCTTAGTAATAAAGCTACACCAAGAGCTAAACTAATTACACATTAAATTATATCACATAATTTTAATTAAGTTAAAGTATCAAATGTATTAAAAAGTTTGGATGAACCAAGAACAACATTAACATAAATGAAAGAAAGTAGAGATAATACAAAAGGATAAAGATTATTAGATAAATATAGAGTTACATAACCACCACTTGAATACTTTAAAAAACATCCTAAAGTTGATCATCTATTTAAAGATATGTTAGAAATGAAACTTGTTTTATAATCAAGTCATTAACATATTTATACATCTCCTAGATTAATTAAAGAGGATTCTACTGCATTAAGAGAAAAATTAGCATAGTATCTAGAAGAAAGAACACTTAAATCAAATTTGACTCCCTAAGATGATTTAATTTAATAAAGTTCATAATTAGGATCTAATATGATGATTACATATTAACATGTTAGAACTCCTAGTGATGGAACTAGAATCTAAGATACTCATTCAGTTTTACCAACTGGTTAAATTAGTTCTTTTCTTTAAACTTAACTCTCATAATCCCCATAACCTAGAATTACTAATAAATTTGCATATGAAGATAAAAGAAAACTATATACTGATAGATTTAACAAAACTACTAATGGATAAACTACAGATGATAAAATACAAAATTTATAACATAATTTACTAGTCAAATAACACATGATTTAATAACATTTGAAAAAATAACATTGAATTTTATTATTATATTTCAATATTATTTTACTTTATTCTATTCTATTCTTATTATATATTTATTACTCATTTTATTATATAATTATATTCTAATTTTAATTTATTATTATTTTATTACATTCTAACTATTTCTTTTAAAATAATATTTTATTATGATTGATAATTTTCTCTATTAATCTTAATTATATCTAAGAATAGAAAAACTTAAGAGATTTTTTTTATTTTATTAATAATCTTTCATTAAATTAAATTGGTAAAACATTGCCTTTAAATCATTTATTAATATCATATATATATATTTTCTGTAATCTAGATAAAAATATTAAACCAAATAGTATTATTTCTTTTCAAAATAGTATTTGAATAGAATTATTATCTTGATTATAATCTTTTATTTATTTAAAAAAAATAAAAAATGAGTATTCCTTGTTTAAAACATGTAGGATCTCGCTTTCTTTATATTAATTATTCAAAAGAAAAAGCAGAGTATCAATGTGAACTATGTTTGGAAATGGAACAAGAAAAAAATGAAATTTAAAATAATTCAAAGTTAATCCATATTAGAAGGGTATGATTTTATGTTATTTTATAAAAGGCATTAAATTCACCTGAATATTTATTAGTAAAACTTAATCTATCACCCTTTTTGGATTAATTTTTTAAGGAATTAAATACATTAGATGAGACAAAAATGAACACTTTTATGAAAGATATCGAAAATAAAATATTAAATCTTCAAAATGCTCTATAAGCAATTTAAAAATAACTAGCTTAAAATGTAAATTGGTTTTAAGAGTAGAGATCGAAAATTAGAGATGAATTAAAAAAAGTAATTAAATTTGAATAATTTATACAATTCACAACTAAACTTGAATAATTAGGAGATTCAATTAATCCTTAAGCCATAGAATAGAATGAAAAATAACTCCATGAATATTTATAAGATCTTACAAAAAATAATTCTAAAGATCTGAATAACAATGTAGAAGATATTATTATTAGAATAATAGAGCCCTCAAATCCTAATTAGAAATAATTATAAATATAAATATTTGATCTTTAGCTTGACTAGTTCAAGTCTAGTTAAATTGAACTCTAATACTAAATAGATAAAATAAATCTTGGAACAAGAATTGGAAGTTGTGTATTATAAAGAACTTATTCTATGCAAATTGATAATTAGATATCATCAAGATTGAATAAAAAAATAAAGAGCTTTTAAAAAGTATATTAGGGTTCAAAAGATGGATTAAATGGGTAGACTTTTTGGAATAAAATAAATGGTAAATCTAATTTATTAATGATATTTAAATCTAAAAGTGGAAACATTTTTGGCGGATTTTCTCTATGTTAATGGTAATTAAATGAGGGTACTTATGTATAAGATAACACAATTTCATCTTTTTTATTTTCATAGACTCATAATTAAATTTATCCATTAAAAGAAGCCAATAAATAATATGCTATTTATTGTAATTAAACATATGGAGCTGTTTTTGGTGGTGGTCATGACATTTATATTCGTTAAGATTTTAATGGAGGTTATTCTAATCTAGGTCATTCATATTAGTGGGATTAATATTAAAATGTTAAAAGCACTCATTTATTTGGTTAATAAACTCCAAATATAGTAGAATGTGAGATTTTTTAAGTCATATTTGCTTGAGAAAAAATAAAATACATTTAATAGATATTATCAAAAAATTACATTTATTAATCTATAAAAAAAATTTTTTAATAAAATATATTAATATGATGTTTCTATTAATCATAGCAAATTAATTTAAAATATTTCACATTCAATAATTTATGGTTTGCATTAACCAAACAAATGAGTTTTTTTATTCATTAAATATTATTCACATTTATAAGTGTTTCCTAGATGATAACATGATCCATCTTAAAAATCTGATGATATTTTAATGTCATATCCACCTCCAAAACATGGTCCACAATCATATTTACAATATATTGCTTTATCCCTCTAATTATACTTTATAGGATAAATTTAATCATGAGTTTGTGAAAATAAAAATGATGATAATAGATCATCTTAAACATATTTACCTGTAAATGTGGGACTCCATAAACAAGGAGAATATCCACCAAATACACAACCACTTTTAGATAGAAAAATCATCAATAAATTAGATCTACCTTTTATATAATACCAAAATTAATCACTTGATAATCCATCTCTTGATCCTTAATATATTAATTCAGTGCTTTTTAATTTTTTTTCTGATCTTTAAACTATTATCTCAAATATTTTCTATTTGTATAATTCTATGTTTTATCTATAATTAATAACAACATTAGGAAAATTAGGTTGAATTTATTAAATTAATTGATTGTGTTTATCAGTTATATTATTAAAATATTCCTACAATTTTTAGAATTGCTCTTATTTTTCAAACTCTACCCTTTTCTTTTCTAATATTTAATAAAGTTTCTGATTTAGTTTCTCTACATCTTTTTCCAAAAAAGTCTTAAAATATTTATTCAGACTTTATTAATTCTAGTTTAAATTTTGATCAGTTAAAGTATCTTTTAATTCTTGCAAATTTTCAATTATTGATTTAAAATTATTAAATTGAAATTCCTATAATTCTTAATAAAAATTACATTTTCTATTTCATCACTAATATTTTATTTAAGTTCTAAGATAAATTTCACTTTGCTTTTTAATTCTTTAATCATTCCTTAGAGAAATAGATTTATTTCTTCCACTCTTTTCTCAAGTATTTTTATTTAATGATTAAGTTAAAATTCATCATAATTAGGTTATAATAATACAAAATTCAATATATCCTTTGATATTTTTAATATTTTGAGTAGAGTTTCTGGAGTTCTATAGGCCTAAGGGTATCTATAATAAATACATTATTCACATGGATTAATTCTTCTGGATCAAATTTATAATCTGCTTAGGTTAGTTCTGTTAAACAAGAATCACATAATAATTTTGTTTCTTTCTTACCAATTAGAATATACTTTTTGAGGGATCTATCATGCTAAAAACAAGGTAATTATAACATTTAATAATTAACAAATTATAAGTATGATTTATGTATTATTTACAAAAATTATAAATAATAAACAAATATTTATATGTTTTTTTGCCTTTAAAAACAATGAAATATTTGTTAATTTTAATTTATAAACAAAAAGTATTTTTAATTAATAATTTCACAAATAAGAGTAGCTCAAATGTTGATATCTACTCAAATAGTTTTTAATTGAAATGGTATAAAATTAAGTTTTTAATACATGAAATATAAATTATATGCTTAATTTTATAAAAAAATATAAAAATGATTTAAAATGTGATTAATGTTAAATAGATTTATAAAAAGAAAGCTTATTTAATATATTTGCATATATATATGGTAAATTATAAATAAAGAAAAAGTATAAAATTTTTTTAGTTTAAAATATTTAAGTATTTTATTTAAGATTGTCTGTTTTAAGTACTTTAAAATAATTGAATAAAATAAGTTGGAATAGAATTGTTATAAGATAAATTTGAAATAGATAATTATATGATTATATAATTATAGGATAAATTTGGTATAGTTAATTAATTAATAATATAAGAATTTGTTAAGGGAATATAAATAGTGATGCAACTCAATAAGCTGTTCTTTCCTAGTTGCAAACCAACTTATACCAAAGTATCGATATCACTTATGCCAAATGTTGAATTGCTTTAGATCTAATCAGGGAATTCAGAATAATGTTTTAAATGCAGTAATCAGTTCGAATAAAGACTCAGGTGTACCTTAGAATCGTTAAGTTCCAGTGCTGCTAGTGAAACATGATAATTTCCTTGATGATAACAATAATAAATACATCATGTTTTTCCACTCTAACAGTGAAGATATGTAAAAATATTATTTTATCTAGATATAATTGTTATGAATATTTGTATCCAATAATTCCTACATTTAATGTAAATCTAATCTTAGTTGAGTATCCTAGTTATGGAATATATCAAAATTAATCAGTACTATTTTATTTATAACCTAGGCATCTG
Organism: Paramecium sonneborni; assembly: GCA_905182985.1. Lineage (NCBI taxonomy): Eukaryota > Ciliophora > Oligohymenophorea > Peniculida > Parameciidae > Paramecium > Paramecium sonneborni. Next base: position 101,943 of record CAJJDN010000159.1, on the reverse strand, counting down.
CAGATATCATTTCTGAAGATGCAATAGCTGTATATCAATATTTTATAGATAAAAGGAGAATCAAATAAGATAATATTATACTTATGGGTAGAAGTATGGGATGTGGTCCTGCTTGTCTATTAGCTTCTAAATTTAATCCTGCTGCTCTTATCACTATTAGTGCTTATACCAGTCTCAAAGAAGTTGCACAGAGTTTCATAGGTAATTAATATTCTATTTATATAGGATCTGTATTGGCTAAATTAATTGATCAAAAATTTGATAATCTTAAAATCATTTCTGATGTCACTTGTCCTATGTTGGTTATTCATGGATAAAAAGACTTATTTATCACTTGTGATCACTCCAAAAAATTAATCTCATAAACTAAATCCAAAATCAAGTAATATCATCTTTCATTAAATATGGTATTCTATTTTTATATTTATCTAGACACACAATGATTTTAGTATCCAAGATGACATTATTCAACCAATTAAAAATCTAATCGACAAAATTAATTTCATTTCTATTCCATCACCAAAATAATCCAATCTACTTCCTAAAATACTTTTGAGATAGTAGAACTCTAAAAAATCAACTAATTTAATTCTTTGATATTTTTATTTTATTTTTATTTTTCATTCTTCTTGTTTATTATTTAAACATTCTTTATAACATTATTAATTTCATTCTATACAAATAAATAATTACAAATATAATCAAATTAGATTAAAATTACAATCTATTAAACTTTAAATATTTTTATATAAAACTTTTAAATATCTAGATTTAAATTGTTTATTTCAATTATTAATAGATAGAGAGATCTTTTTTATAAGAGTTAAAGTTATTCTCTAAGAAATAATTTTGAACTTCCAAAATATTATAAAAAATTATAATAGAAGGTTTATTTTAAGATAATTATAATTAAAACAAAACCATAATTCATCGATATAAAACCCATCAATCAGACAAGTTTGGCTTCTTTTCAATACTTAATTAGATATTGGATTATTTGGCTATATCCAATATAAATTAGATAATCACACACAAAACGACTATTAGTACAATTGACAAAACAGTGGCAATGACTATTCGTTTTGTTTCATTATCTTTATTTTCTAAATCTAAATTAATAAGAAATAATAAGTTACTCAAAAAATTATAAAATGGGGTACCTTGGAAATAATCCGCAATTTCTAATAAGAATACTTCCTTGGTTTATTTGGGTTAATTTTCAGGTGTATCAAGATTGTTAAGGAATGTAGGTTGAATTTAATCTGAAATAGGGATTGGATGAACAAATGCTAAGAGAAGCAATAAAAACATTAATACTCTAATAATATATATATTTCAAACATCCAATTTAAATCGATGAAGGGAATCAAGGTCAGCTTTTTTGAAGGCTTTTTATTTTGAATTATAGATGAAGTCTTAAAATACTTTGGAATCACGAACTTAAGAATCCTTAAAAATGGCCTATATATAAGTAGAGATTAGTTTAAAACCTAAAGATAAATATCCAGTTATTATTTTCTGGTTTAAATGAAATTTTGATTAAGGTTACCAAAGAGTCTTTTTTATGGAAATTCTGGTAATTGGGACTTGATCACTTCACCAAGGGTTTAATGGAGCTCAGATAGCATACTATATCTAGTCCAGAAAGACCATACAACATTGTCAACTTTAAGTCTAATGAGGTATTAGGTATAGGAATTGCCTTTAATTTTGTGGTCATGAAGAGAAATCCAATCGCTGGTTTCAAGTGAACGACGTTTACGCTTCTTAGATTTACCCAAGAATTGTAAGACTGGAGCTTCTGAGGTATGGGGTTATGATTATCCAACCTAGAGAGTAGATTAATTATAGTATTTACATGAAGGTGAACTGACATCATTTTTGTGGGTAAGATGGATTTGCAGTTTTATTTAAAAATAAATATTTATGACAATATAAGTTAATGTAGAAATTGATCATTAGGAATAATCTTATATGAGTATTTAAAAGGAATTGGATACTTGTTAATCCAAATTACCAAATTTTAATTTTCTTTGCATTACATTCACTCTATTTTCAATCTTAATTTAACAATAAAATTTATGATTACTTCGTTAATTTTCTTTTAATATTATATATTAAAATATGATTATTTTCTTGGTTGAGAATAAGTATCTCTGATTTTAGATTTCGTCTATTAAAAATCATGAACACTAGAATTCTTATATTGAGTTTGCCTTGCTTAGAAAGGCTTCGAACTTTATTGTGAATTGTAATATTCACATAAATATTGTTATTTTGCCTTCTTGATGCTAGAATTAGGAAAATCACTTTACAATTCAATATTATTGCGTGTTTGATTCCATTTAAATAATTATTACTCTATATTTTATAATTTATGATACAGTAATTCTTTTCGATTATGTTTATAACGTTGTTATTTAAGACTTATTATTTATTCTAAATATTTATTTCTTTGTTCTAATTCTAATTTAATTTATTCTTATTTTGATCTCATATCAACTTTATTTGGAGTTGTAGGTTCAGTATGACTCTCTGTATAAGTATTAAATAAGGGTTATAAAGATGTTATCTTTGGAATTTAGAATGAATGTTATCTAACTTAATTACATTTTTTTTTCATTCTAATTACTTATTTAATTATAGCTAATCAAATATTCAAATAATCAAATTCATTGCATTCTAATTATACAGTTTAACCAAAGTTCTAATCAAAGAACTTGGATATCTCTTACTTTGTATTTTAATACACTTAAGAAACTCTCACAAAGGTACTTAAATTACCAAAGAACTATCCAGCAATTTCCTACAATTATTGTAATGTAATTAAGCCTAATGGTTAGATTGCATTCCACTCTTACAAAATCTCAGGTTTCTTAAACTAATTGGATAATTAATACATTAGATTCTTAAATAAATAATAATTTAATAATACTTCTTTTTTAGATAATAAAGATCTTAACTCTCCTAGATTACATTATATAATAAATGGATCATTTGGTAACTTATAGAATATCTACTTCTCTAATAATTTAATAGATTCAGCTAAATCTTCATAATGTTGTTTATTCAAAGTATTCCAAATTTATTCTCTATTGATTAAGATCTGACTATATTTCATTAGTAATTGAATTTCATGAGTATTACCTTTCAAATTCTTTTTGCCTATTTATTTAACCATCTTGGAATTCTCTATAGGGATTTCTAAGAGGCATAATAGATTGGAACAGTTTATAAGACATAAAATGATTGTTTTATACAATTCATATAGAATCTCTAAGATTCATAAAGAATATTACTTGATTGTTGTAAGGCTTATAATTTTATAAACAAGGCAAAATATTTCTTAAACTCAGGATCTTCATTCTGTTTATATTGTTTAATATATTCAATGTTATCATTAAATTTCTAATAGGTTGTATTTGGATACTTTGTATTGTTCTTCCTTCTATTTTAAAATAATTTAATGAAGATTCACTTCATTAGATAATAATGTCATTTATTGTTATAATTGTGTATTCTTCTCCTGTATGTGTAACAACACTTCACATAAAGATTTCTTAATCTTAGTTTAATCAAATTAATGAAATATTGGATGTATATTGGCTCTGATTTATGTAATCCTTTCATTACCCTAATTTATAAATTATTCACAATAACTCCATTAAATAAACGATACATGTTCAATAAAAAATTGATTTAATAATCCAATTGCATTGTTAATCAAAATACGTGATCTATTTTCTTATTCAAAATGTTTATCTAATTCAATCAATAACTCTATCATTCTTTTAGCAATATTAAAGAATCGACCAAATTATTTGAATAATGATGTCAAATAACAATCAGCTTTCAAATTGAGTGTTGTTTATAAAAAATCACTAAACTCATCCACATGAAGAATTTACATTTATTTCTTTTATATTTAAATATAAAGTATATATATTAATTAAAATAGATGATGATATTTTCTTAGATTTAAAAAACATTCAATAATACTAATAGAAAATAAACAGTTCTCTTAATAAAAAAAATCAATATAAAAATAATTATAAAGATATCCTATATAAAAAATATTTAAGAAATCAAACAGTTTAGTATAGACTTAAATTAATACAGCAATTAATTCATCTGCATATACAAATATAACACAAACATTATCATAATTGAAGTCATTTTGATATTTAAAAATAAGTAAATTAATCTAGACAAGATTTTTAAAAGAAAGGAATGAAATTTAATTTATTAAAAATAGAGAAACTAAAAAATTAAGAGAAATAAGAAAAACAAAAATTCAATAAATCAATTATAAATTATGATGTGTAATATCTTAAGAGAAATAAAGGATAAGTAGACAAAACTATCATTAAATAAGATTCAGAAAAATATAATTTATCCATATTATAAAGAATATAAGTAATTAAGTAGATTATGATGAATGTAATTAGAAGAAAAGTAACTAAATTTTTTTATATTTTCAATAGAAAAATGAGAGAAAGGATTAAAAGTTAGGATTTAAAAATGAAATTCATAAACCTATTTTCCCTTCTAAATATAAAGGGAAACAATTAACTTTGATAAATTTAAATCAGAAAAATTCATTTGTGTTCAAAATTACNGTTGTATTTGGATACTTTGTATTGTTCTTCCTTCTATTTTAAAATAATTTAATGAAGATTCACTTCATTAGATAATAATGTCATTTATTGTTATAATTGTGTATTCTTCTCCTGTATGTGTAACAACACTTCACATAAAGATTTCTTAATCTTAGTTTAATCAAATTAATGAAATATTGGATGTATATTGGCTCTGATTTATGTAATCCTTTCATTACCCTAATTTATAAATTATTCACAATAACTCCATTAAATAAACGATACATGTTCAATAAAAAATTGATTTAATAATCCAATTGCATTGTTAATCAAAATACGTGATCTATTTTCTTATTCAAAATGTTTATCTAATTCAATCAATAACTCTATCATTCTTTTAGCAATATTAAAGAATCGACCAAATTATTTGAATAATGATGTCAAATAACAATCAGCTTTCAAATTGAGTGTTGTTTATAAAAAATCACTAAACTCATCCACATGAAGAATTTACATTTATTTCTTTTATATTTAAATATAAAGTATATATATTAATTAAAATAGATGATGATATTTTCTTAGATTTAAAAAACATTCAATAATACTAATAGAAAATAAACAGTTCTCTTAATAAAAAAAATCAATATAAAAATAATTATAAAGATATCCTATATAAAAAATATTTAAGAAATCAAACAGTTTAGTATAGACTTAAATTAATACAGCAATTAATTCATCTGCATATACAAATATAACACAAACATTATCATAATTGAAGTCATTTTGATATTTAAAAATAAGTAAATTAATCTAGACAAGATTTTTAAAAGAAAGGAATGAAATTTAATTTATTAAAAATAGAGAAACTAAAAAATTAAGAGAAATAAGAAAAACAAAAATTCAATAAATCAATTATAAATTATGATGTGTAATATCTTAAGAGAAATAAAGGATAAGTAGACAAAACTATCATTAAATAAGATTCAGAAAAATATAATTTATCCATATTATAAAGAATATAAGTAATTAAGTAGATTATGATGAATGTAATTAGAAGAAAAGTAACTAAATTTTTTTATATTTTCAATAGAAAAATGAGAGAAAGGATTAAAAGTTAGGATTTAAAAATGAAATTCATAAACCTATTTTCCCTTCTAAATATAAAGGGAAACAATTAACTTTGATAAATTTAAATCAGAAAAATTCATTTGTGTTCAAAATTACGATTAACTCCTTAATAATAAGAATATTTTATAAATCCAGCTATTTATTTAATTAATACAAATTAAAAGTTTTAAAAAAAGAATATGAATAAAATAAATAAAATTTTGTAAATTACTATACTGGTTGACCGAAGAAAATCTGAATATATGCAAGCCATTAATTTTTAGAGAATTGAAGAAGAAGAAGTTAAATCAAATTGGCTAACTTCTAAGGTAGAATTGATTGCTATAAATAAAATTAATAGAGCATTAAAGTATATATCTCAAAAAAGAGATATCTTAATGAGAAAGAAAAAAGATAATAAAAGAAATATTAAGAAAAAGAAAATGATTCAAAATTCTTTATAATTCATAGTAGAATGAAATCGAATAATTATAATGGAATTGATACCAAAAATTTTACTAGAGTCTAAAATAAGCTATTGCATAAAGTGCTGGAAATTTCAAACAATAATTATAAAAAGGAATGCAAATAAATTATTCAAAAGTTAAGGTGCCTCAGTCAATAATTGAGATTATAATAAATAAAACTCTTAAACCATAAGATATAAATTGTTATGATACTAATATGTTTTGTCCTTTCTATCATGCTGCTTAATCGTAAAGTTTAACATTCCGAAACTTTCTATTAATATGCCTCGTTAAGCAGGTTTTACTCCTACACTTAATGCATTCAATACTAATAATATTGTCTTAATCAGTCTTTTTTATCTCGAATGAAGCTAATATAGATATTTTAAATGATAAAGGCAAGTATCCATTAAGTTATTGTTCCATCTCAATACTTAAAAACTTACTACTCCTCCTTCTATTTTTAGAAGGCCTGCCCTTATTAATAGAATTATTTATTTTTTTATTTTAATTTTAATGTATCTTTTTTTTTATTAAATTAATGAAATAATTCTCTTCATATATTCATTTTTTCTACTCATTTGATATATATTTCATTTTTTATCATAATTATAATAAAAAATGATCAATATAATTATAGTCTTGCAAGATTCAATAAATTAATTTTAAAAAAACTGATTTATTTATAGGATGGTATAATGTGTTCCAATAATGATTTTATATATCTATTATTTTTGTCACTATTTATTAACTAATTTTACTCTACTCATTTCTTTAATGAAAGATAAAAATAGGTTTTCATTTTTTTTTCATTTCTTTGGATTGACTTTTTTTATGAAGAAAAAATATGCAAATTTGTTCTTCTATCTTAATGTATTTTATTCTAACAATTAGGTTATTATACACAATGTGTAAAGTAGAAGTTGTAAATTCTGGATAATGTATAATATATATAATAGTATTATAAATTGAATATAAAAAAGTATAAATTGATTTCAATTGAATAAAAGCTTAGAAATAAGAAGTGTTTAAATTGAAGAAGATATGATAATTTTAATATTGGTGTGTTGGAGGAATTGTGAGAGAGGGATAGAAATGATAAGATTTTTATTAAGAATAGATGGGTGAGTGAAGATTGGATAAGGTTATATTGTAAAATGAGATACGGTTGTATTTAGAAATAAAAATATAAATTATAATTGAAATGAGTGAATCTGCAAAGAGTTCTTATTGGACAGAGATGGAACAGAAAATTACAAATGAGTTAGTGTTGCAAACAATGAGGAAATTTGGATAGTTTGAACATAAAATAAATGATGGTACAATAATGAATGAGTATTGAAGTTATTTAATAAATAATTGATTCATAAGAATTAAGTAATAAGAAGGATGTAGTATTGGATAATGGATCAATGTATAGTGGAGAGATGAGAGATAATTAGAGATGTGGAAGAGGTGTTTAGATTTGGAAAGATGGTTCAATATATGAAGGGTAATAGATATGAAATATAGAGATAGAACATGGTTAGATGGTTAGGCATTTGGTTTTGGTAGATTAATTCATGCAGATGGTGATTTATATTAGGGAGAATGGAATGGAGATAAATCAAGTGGATATGGAGAGTATTTTCATTTGGATGGAGCAGTTTATAAAGGGGAGTGGAGAGAAGATAAATAGGATGGTAAGGGGATAGAGAAATGGCCAGATGGAGCAATATATGATGGAGAATATAAATAAGGTAAGAAAGATGGTAAAGGGATGTTTAAATGGATGGATGGTTCAGAGTATAATAATATATAAATGAATATATAGATACTAAGGAGATTTCAGTTAGAATGATATACATGGATAAGGTGTATATAAATGGGCAGATGGTAGAATTTATGAAGGAGAATGGAAACATAATAAGATGGATGGATAAGGTAAATTTGTATGGTCAGATGGTAGAAAGTATACAGGGAATGTAATTAATATGATAAAGTTTAGTACAAAGAGGATAAGAAATAAGGATATGGTATATTTGAATGGCCGGATGGAAGATCATATGAAGGATTATGGGAGAATGGTAAATAACATGGAGAAGGAGTGTATGTTCCAGCGAATGGAAAGAGAAGAAGAGGAATGTGGATTGAAGGTAAGAGAACTAAATGGATAGATGAGGATTAGTGAATTTGTATGTTATTTTATAATGGCTATTTCATTAAACATCATGTTAATAATAATGAATATTGAATTTAATTGAAAAATCTTGATTATTATATATTAATTATAATTCTGAATATAAATGATAACAACTTCATAATCTTCAAGTGATTCTGAAGTCAGAAGAAGAGTTAAAGAGTATATTTGTGGTGATTCATTGTGTAGAAAGAAATATGGAACAAATGCTGCATTGTATACTCATATCAAGAATAAACATCTTGGAGTTACACCTGTATCAATAATTCAATTTATAATAGAGTGGCACTAAAAGACCATCATCAGAATCTATTAAGGGAAGAAAAGGAAGACCTTAATAATTAAAGGCAGAAAATAAATCACAAGATAGTGTAACAGAAGAAAAAATTAAAGTTGTCAAAATCATGAGCACTTAATCTTTTTAAGATTTCATTTATCTTATAGGATAAATTGGTGATCACTATTTAATCAGAGATTAAGATGAACAATATCGTTATATTGTAAATGAAGAGATTGATAAAATCAAAAATGATTGTGTATTCTAATTAATATCTATCATAGATTGGAGATTCATTTTAATTATAAGATTTACATAAATAATTCATGATTCAATCCTCTCCTTTTTGGAAACCCTAATACTTCTACTGTATATATTATTTTATTATATTTTCATTGAGTAAAGGAAGCTTTTAAGGTATCAATTAATTATTAATTAATGAGCTTAAATAAAAGATTGAATCAAATGACAATCTTATCTTACTCAACGATCTTATATAATAGAATCCAAATCAAATCAAACTGATATTCCAATAATTGAAAGAATTATGAATAATATCTATTTCCATTATTTAATCATATGATATTATTTAAATATATACATATATAAATATATATATAGAGATTATTATGGGATTATGTCTCTTAAAGTAGGAAGCAGAACATCACACAACCTTATCCTAAGAAAAATTGTAATAAGAAGATTAATTAGATGGAATTCAATTCGAACAAATCAAATTAAGTGATGAAGATAAAGTATCACTTATGGATTTTGAGTTTCTTAAAGTATGAATTCTATAAATGAGGTACTTGGAAGAGGTGGCTATGGCAAAGTAGTCTTAGTTAATCATAAATCTAAATCCAAATTATATGCTATGAAAATTTTAAGAAAAGATCTTATACAATAAATGAATTCTCGAATTTATATGGAAACCGAAAGAAATATCTTAGCTTTAGTTAAATGTCCTTTTATTGTTAATTTACATTATGCATTCTAAACTAAATAAAAGTTGTATTTTGTTATTGATTTCATGATTGGAGGTACTTTCATATTATTATGATAGGAGAATTATTTTATCACTTAAAACGTATAGGTAAAATGGAAGAATCCTGGGCTAAATTTTATTGTGCTGAAATTATATTGGCTATAGAATATTTACATAGTCAAAATATAATCTATAGAGATTTAAAACCAGAAAATATCTTACTGGATTAAGATGGTCATATCAAAATAACAGATTTTGGTTTATGTAAAGTAGATATTAAAGAAGGAGATTTTACTACAACTATATGTGGTACTTATGATTACATGGCACCAGAAATCTATTTAAAAAAAGTAAATTTAATTTCATATTAAAGGGACATAATCAATCTGCTGATTGGTATTCCTTAGGAATTTTATTATATGTTATGTTATAAGGAATACCACCCTTCTACTCATAAAATAAAAGATAAATGATTCGTTGTAGATTAGAAAGATAAATTGAAATCAAAACACCAATCTCAGAAGAAGCAACAGATCTTATTAAACAATTACTCAAAAATAATGTAAATTTATTCTCTTTCATATTTTCTAAGCCAAAAGATAGACTTGGATATGATGGATCTAATGAAATTAAATCTCATCCATTCTTTAATGACATCAATTGGAATGAAGTTATGGACAAAAAAGTAGCTCCTCCTTTCAAACCTAAATTGTTTGGAGATAGAGATCTCAGAAATTTTGACGTTGTATCAACTTATCTATTTCTCTAATAGACATTTACATAAGAAGCAGTATAAGACACTCCCATGCAATCTATGGCTTAAGAAGATAATTATGATAAATTTTCCTATTAAGAACCACAATTGTTTGTAACTATGAATGAAGGTTTCTCACTTAATAAATGATAATAAATATTTATATTTTCATTATTCATTTTTCAAAAATAAAAAAACATAATTTATTTGTCTAGAAAAAACATTTATCGATCATTAATCGAAAGATGCAATCAATATATTATATATTTTATCTATATTTTATTCATAATCAGGTATAGATCAATAAAAAAATTAATCCACAAAGCGTCCCAAATAGAATTAGAATTGTACAAATCTAACTCTAATCTAACATTTTATAATTGTCTATTTATACCATTTGTTTTTAATAAATCACCTAACTTTTTTTATACAAAATTCATCTTCTTCTAAGTTTTATCCATCTCTACATCTAATTAACTTATTTATCTATATTTTATAATAGTTGAACTTACTTTCCTTATTGATCAATTACAACATTTATATTTTATGCATGACTATGTAATCTATTAGCAATATCTGCTATCTCATTAAGATGATCATCTTATTCATTCAAAATATGTTTGTGCTATTCCATTATAATAATAATAATTAATATAAATTGTATTATAACTCTTATAATTATTCAATTTCTGATCAATTATACAATTCACAATTTAAATAGATTATAATTACAAGTCTGTCAAACCTACTAAATCTCTTTCAATATTTTAATTTCAGTGCTATATTACAAAAATTTAATTTTAAATTCCTCCTCTCTATTTATATTCTTTAATCTTAATCTCTTTTATTTTAATACTTAATTATGATGTTTTCTAATTAGAATTTTCTTTAAATTTTAATTATGAACTAACAAATTTTTGAAATAAGATTTTTTAGTATAATTTAAGTTGATTGATTTCTTTTTTGTCAAATTAAAATTTGATTGCAACTTTCAAACTTTTTTGTTTGATTATCCTAAGGATTATTATGAAATGTTTTATGATAAATAAGATTTTATTAAATTTGATTTTCAACAGAATTTTGTATTTCTAAGAAAATATTTAGATTTTCTATTATCCATTAAAATAATTTCAGATTAATTAATAAGATTGAATTATATTTTTCAATTTGATACAATTTATAATACTTATTGTTAAGAATTGAATAAATAACTAGAGGATAATGTTGCTAATAAAATATAATAAAAATAGAGAGTGTATAAAATTTGTTATTAGAATATTAAATTAATTGATTAATAATTCATTTGATAAAATTCAGATTTTAATTACTATATTCCCAATTAGTCAATTTAGGTACAGAAAAGCGACAATATTATCGAAGATTTTATTTCCATCCACTACTGAAAGGTGATCCCAATTATTATGGAAAATCTTTAAGATATGAGATCCTTTTCCAACTCTTATATTCCCAAGTAGTCATATTTTTGAAAGTCAACAAAGAGTGAAAAAGAAATAAACTAAGAACCATCAGTCCCATAGATATTAATAGAAGTAGAGTTATAATGACTAAAACAGAAAATAATGAATTATATTTAGAGAAATCTAGGTGTGGTAAAGCCTTAAGTAATATATGTATATATTTACCTCATTCATAACATAAGCAATTTCTTAGATTTAGAAAAAGAGAAACCAATAAAAAACACATCTATTTCTTTCTCCTATACAATTACTAGTCTTAAATATATTTATATATATTGTTATACCCATGGACAATGATGATCATATAATGCAATACATCTATTACATTTTCGACAATGTTTAGAACGAATGATTTAATCTTGATTACAAATGGGACAATATCTCTTTTCTATAAACATACTATTTCCATGATGCACACTTTAATCTATATTCTTCTCATTGTTAGCAGATTTAGGAGATTATTAATGTTCTCCTTATTCAATATTGATTTCTTATTAAAAATGAAATTGAGGTTCAGGTTATGTATTTGGAGTATTATTATTATTATTATTATTATTTATGTCAGGTTTAGTACTACCTTAAGAAAGTACTTATGAAGTTGCATTATTTTAATGAGGACTTTACATTTATGAAATCATTTTTGAAGGAGTTTTACATTTTTCAGGTGTTTTCTCATAAGATTTAACATTATTTTCTATATTATGTATATCAGTATCAGGAAGGTTTTATTCATCAATTGATGCCTCGCATTCCATTTCAAATTCATCTTTATTCCTATAATTATGCATATCATATACTTTGGTTTCTCTTTTACTTAATTATCCACTTTTAAATCAATATGTTCTTCTACTACTTATTCTTTTGTTCTAAATTGAGAATTGCCTGGAAGTACATGAAATTATTATTTCTTCTTTTAATATGGATTCGAACTATCTGTATATTAATAATCACTTATTGTAACAAATCCTGGCTTATCATATCATTAATATTTACATCTTTAAATGCTGTCAATCCATAAAATATTAAAGTAAAAATTATCATCAAATACAAATAATATGTTCCTATATTTGATTTCTCAAATAAACCATCATCTATTATACTTAAAATACTCAACGAATATATTTGCATAAATCCATACAATATTGGTGCTCAAAGATTCAATTAAATTATACCTAATTTAACCATAAATCCACTTTAATAATTATATTTATCTTTATAATTATATTAATTCGTTAATATTATCATTCTTACTAATTAAATCTCTAAGTCTTCAAATATATCATCTTAACTCTACAAGTCTCAAAATCGTATAGGATTTACTTGATTCTAGTATAAACAAAAGTTCAATATTATTTAAATGTTATATATATACTCATTTCTAATCTTTAATTTGAGATTCAGTTTTACATTTTTAATATTTATTAATATTAGCATGTATTTTTAAATTTTATTTCGATTCATTTATTGAATCATTTTATACATGATTAAATGATTCAATATAATTATTCTCTTGAGGAATCAATTTTAAAAACATTTCATTTACAGGTTTCAAATGTATTTTCATCATCAAATTCATTTATTCTATGCTTTTTCTTAATTTAATATTATCCAATTTGACTTATTGAACAGACTTCAACAAATTATGATACTTATTCATTTATTTATGCTAAAATTGTAAATCCTAAGTTTTTATCAAATTAATCAATACCAAAAATCCGATCTTCTATTGAGATTTTAATAATTGATTCTCTTATTTTAATTCTTCTATCGTTTGTTCCAAATGTCTAATTTGTTGTAAAAGATAGTATAAATAAGAAGTTTCTGATTGAGGTTTATTTATAAGTGTCTTTGAAATAGAAAGAGAAGTTGATAAATTATTAGGTGATCCATGTTATTCGAGTTATTTACGATGTGATTTACTAGGAGATTATTCTTATTTGAAAAAAGTGTTCTAAAAATGATGTAAACTTTTATTTTAATGCAACAGTCTTAAATCACTCATATTTCTTAAATAAATTTATTATATAATTATACTCTCAATCAAAGCAGAAAAAAAATACAAAAAAATTGTAAATTCAAAATTGATCCAAATCCAACACCAAAAGGCTTGATTTAACGATTGGATCTATTTGGTTTTCTAATAATTCATCAACACTCTCTATTGGTTCTTCATAATGGATGAGAACCAAAGTTCGAAAACCTCGAAATTATTGTTTGGAACATTTCTTATGCGGCAACTTATTACATCGATTGCCTTGTCTATTTTTATTCAATATACATTAATTTCGAAATGAGAAGTTTAAGTTTTTACATACACCACAAATCCAATCACCAACTCTTTGTTTTCTTTTAACTATGTAGGGAGAACTATTCATATATTTTTATTATTTGAAATTCAAAAATTAATAACGATATATGAATTTAGAATTTTTTATAATATATTTTTTATGTACCTCATAAAATTTAAGTCTCTTGCTTAAAGAAAATAATTTGAATTTGATGTAATCCTAATGAATTAATAATAATTTCAGAATTTAAGTCCAAACGAGAAACAATTCAGAGTTCAGTATTAAAACTAAGCGAATATACAATGATTCATCTTTCAATTTATAAATAGCAATTTGGCTCTTTAAATTGTTATTATCACATGACTTTGTTACTTTTATTCTTTATATATAATTCAGAATTCCAATTCTATTTTTATGTATTGGACATTTTTGTTACTGATAAAATTTACATTACATATCATCAGATTTATAATCATTTTTATAAAAGACAAAGAAAGGAACAATTATAATTATGTTGGGTATTGGATTTATTACTTATTAAATATGTTTTATTAATAAGATCATCTTTGCTTGATTTATTATTTTGTATTATATTCTTTTCTAAAGTATCTTGAAATTCAATAGAAAAAACCTTCATAAATTATCAAAATAATTATTTAATAAATTTAAAAAATAATTTTTAATGTAATACTTTGCAATATTTTAGGTAATGTATAAAATTATTATATATTTAACGCGTTTACTATTCTTATTACAAAGGAATAAAACTATGTTTAATAAAGATAAATAGGCATTAATGCTAATAAAGAAAATAGATTAAAGTAAGATTTCTTATTATCATTTAATTGATATTCATCTTCTATTGTAACGGTTTTAAACCTTAAAATGGAAATCTCAAAAATAAATATTTATATAATCGACTTGATTTAAATGGCAGTATTAATATAGAAAGAATTCGGATCAATTTACTATTATAGAGTATTTGTGATATTCCTGTAGATAAATTATTGAAAAGGAGTTATTATTTGGATTATAAATAGAAAATAATTATGTTTTATTTATTGTAAGCTATTTTGATTGGAGTATAGCAAATTAAAAATCGAGAAAAATTTGAAAAATTATTAGTTTTCCCAAAGTTTTAGAAATTAAAAGAAGTTTGATCATAATTTTAAAGATAAGTTTTAAATGATTTTTTAAAAAGAAACTATAAAGATACATTATTATCTTCTTTAAGATTCAAATGTAGCGTAAAAATGATGAAATAATGAATCATTAATCAAGTCCGTACTAAATAAATTTCTTAGAGATGTTCAAAATGTGCTTTAGATAAGAATCAAGAAATGAACAGAATGATTAGGTATATGATCAACGAGCCAAATTAGTAGATATAATTCCATAAAATTGATTATTACATAATAATTAATTTAATGAATAGCCCAAGTATCTAGATTTCTTATAATAATACAAGTGACTTCCATTTCTAATTATATAATTAAATTGAACAACCATTCACTTAAAGACAAAATTTATTAACTCATTATAATATGTTTTGAATCTACTGCTAGAAATAAATCTCATATAGAATGATATATCATTTAACTATTCAAATTGATTAATTATATCCATGCATAATTATAAGTTTTATACTCAAAAAAAATTAACTGTTCTTATTAAACCCATAAATAGTTCTTAATAAATGTCAAATAATTAATTCAATATAAATGAGCTACTTGGATAAACTTAAACATCATCAAATAACTTTTGTCAAAAAATTATCAAGAGCTAAACTCGAAAAGATTTATATTATTTTTACTAAGTTCAATCATTAAATATTTAAAATTAAATTATACTCTCAATCTACTTATAATAAATATTTATATTATATGTAGAATCTATTGAATTTGTTATTTAAAGAAGTCTCAAATAATTATTATATACTTAAAACTAAAAACTAAATATATATGATAATAAATTTGATTCCAAAAATCAAAATGATAAGTTTGAACTATGCGCTTATACTTTATAAATAATTAAAAAATTGCACATTATTTAAATAATAAAATGGCAATTATTGATTAAGAGTCTCGGTTACTAAGTCAACGAATCCTAAATGAATTTCATATTAATGAAATCCGAAATAATTTCATTAGTATTCTAGGAATAAACAAAACTCATTTCGGGTAATACTTTATGTAAAAATTATCTAAAGAATCAACGATTTCGCCAATCTAATCCATCGATTAGCTGAAAATAATCAAGTCTAATAAGTAACTATCCAATAATTGTTTAACATATTTGATTAAAACAAAGATGGAAAACTTGATTGGAATGAATATCTGAAGTTATTTGTAGATTACATTGATAAAATGTAATGCCTAACATATCTGAGATCATTGTCTTCTTTAGAGGAATAGAGCCAGTAATTGATTTAAATTAAGTTGTAGATATCTGCAATAATTACAAATAGCCTTTTTAGTTTCACCATTCAAATAACTTTTTACCACCTAAAATTCAAAATAGGTTGAACATACTCTAGCTAGTTTAGAAAATAGATCATCAAATAAATAAATAAAAAAATATTACTTTATTTGCAGAGATTCTTTTGAACCTTCTCTAATTTAACTTCATTAAGATATTATAATATTTTAAGACTTAAATATTTTGCCAACCCAAATTATATAAGTTTTGAAAATAGTCTTATTATAAAGATTACCCCACGTAAAAATAAATAAAGTTGATTATGTAACATAATTGATTTCATAAATCATAAATAATGGATATTGCAATCATCTTTTCAAGTTATTGTTAATTGACGATGAAAAAGATCAAAATTAGATTTTGGGAATGCAAGCTCTAACATTAATTGTAGCTACAATCCATATATATAATATCCATATCCTAATTCCTATATAGAGTGATATATTGGTAGATACAATTCTAAATATCATCTCAGAAAGTTAAAATGATCTGATTATTGAATAAGGTTACCTATTGTTGGGACATTTAATTTTATATAATTAAAGTTTTCAACAAATATTGTTTACTAAACGATAAGCAATCCTTAATGTTGAGTTTACTGATGATGAAAAGATATTTTATCATAGCTGGTTTATTGGATGTCTATTTTATAGATATGAAACTCATTAAGCCAGTAAATTTATTACTTAAATGAATGTTTTACCTGATAATTTACTTTGGCTTTAAAGTATTCTCAATTATTATCAACAATATGGATTAATTAAATCTATTGAATAAAATCAAATCAGAATTCAGATACAAATTAATATGCTCATTATAATTCAACCTCTATTGGCTACTCAAATTCATTCAGATATTTTGATGGCACTTTTACATTAATTAAAAAATTAAACTACAGATAATAGACTTAAATTATAAGTTATAAGCACTCTTAAAAAAATATTTAAATTACCTTATTAATTAAATTATTAAAATTTTACATCATAAAATATCCTCTTATCTAACAATCTCTTGAATATTTTAATGTAACTCATTGCAGATTCTAATCCATAAATTAGTTATAAAGCCAAATAATTATTTTTCAAGACTCTATGTCTCGAGAATTCAGGAATACTTTTAAAATATTTATAAGAATCTAATAATTTATAGTAATTCCTCTTTGTTCTTGAAAGTCAATTTGTATAAAATGTTGATACTAACTATTAAAAATATTAAATACTTACAATCTTACGAATAATGAGTTAAGATAGCAATACATTCTAGATCTTATCAAAAGATTAATGGTTCTTTAAATTACTAATTAAGGCATTAAATGCTAATCATTAAATTTTTACTTCAAATAAATAAGTTATGATTAATTGTTATTATGATTATCTTGTGATTCATGAAATAAAAGAATATTGTGTTACTTTTAATTTACATTTTTAACCAATGTTCATTTAAAAACCTTAATTAACATATTAAGTATTAGATACTATATATTCAATACTCCCAAATTAATAAATAATTAATGAGATTAAATAATACTTTGTTAAACTTTTAGAAAATATAGATAAATATCAACCATTAATATTAAAAAGATATTTAAAACATCTTTATTAATCAGTTAATGAGATAATAACACAATTAACGCACTTAACTTTATGTTTGAATGAACTTGTTAAGAAACATCAAGTTTATAATAATAATTTTATGAGTTTCTTATAATATTTAATAAATGATCTTACAAAGTTCTAAGATTATTTAATAAAAAAAAAAGAATTAATTGATGATACTTTATTAATAATTGGAACTGAAGCTACTTATGATGGTTGTGTTGTAACAACTGTTTATTTAAATACTTATTAAAATAATTCAAAATGTAAAATAGTTTTGAAACCTTAACTTACATTATTAGAATTTGAAAAACATGTTGAATAAGGTCTTAAAATTACTAGTCCTCTCCTATATTTAGTAATAAATTAGAATCATCCTAATAAAATACCTTATGATGATTTCTCTATTATTGATGAATTATCTTTTAGAAAATTCAAAGAACTTTCAGATTAATTTATAGATACTCAATTTGGAAGTGTCAAAGTCTCCCAAGAAGTTATTGCTGTAGAACTCTTTAGATTGAAAATGGAAGATTATTCCATGAAAAAAATTTATGAAGTCTTAAATAAGGGATCATCATATATTCAATTCAAATAAATTCAAGACAATAAAATGTTATGGTTTTTGGAAAATAATTTAGGTAATTAATTTATCAAACTTTTAGATATTAAAGATAAAGGATAATTATTATAATAAATATTTCAACTCACCAAACTCCCTTATGCATAAATAGAAAATCTTTATGATGTATTTTTAATCCTCATATAATCATTAGTCTATCAATAAATTTTTTGATAAAAACTAACTACCATAATAATATAGATAAATATCTCAAGACAATTTTGTTGCTTATCTAACAGATATGTAGATTCCAATATAATTAGCTAAAAAAATTGGCACTTTTCTTGCCAAAAATGTACAAGGCAGTC
Organism: Paramecium sonneborni; assembly: GCA_905182985.1. Lineage (NCBI taxonomy): Eukaryota > Ciliophora > Oligohymenophorea > Peniculida > Parameciidae > Paramecium > Paramecium sonneborni. The sequence continues at coordinate 82,807 of CAJJDN010000159.1, read as the reverse complement.
CTATTGATTTTTAGGATTTTATCTGCTTTGTTTCCATTTTCTATTAATAAAGGTAAATTTATTTATACTATTTATTATCAAAAGCTTTAGTGAAACCATTATTATGAAGTTTACTTATCTTTTGTATGCAAATAAACAAGGAATCTTTGGAAAAGAACAATTATGTGATTATTTAGAAACCATTTTTGTAATTCATTCATCTTACCAACTTTTAGGTTATTTAAGAATAAAATATTAATATATAACAAATCAATGAATGGGGTTCAAATTTATTTACAAATATTGATTAAAATTAAGATGGTCATGTTTCTTTTTATGAATACCATGCCTTATTAAAAGAAGAACAATATCGAGCTAAACTATTAGATCCAATCTGTGCTCTATTTACAAATTTACCATTTTAAAATAAAACTGATCATTTCTTTTTTGGCACACCTTTAAAATTAATTAGAAGTTGAAAAATAATAATTTTAATCAAACAATAATTATTTTTAATTACAATTTTTATTTTTTCATTCTCTCTACTATTTTTTGCACTTAAAAGGCCAATTATGTCTTTCTCTTATTATTCACTATATTTTCCTTATTAAAACTATGATTTTTATTTACTTTTTAGTTATTAATCTTTCTTATTTATTGAGTAAATATTTACAAATTTTTAATTCAATTGATTTATTAGATTAAATTTACTAAAAATTTAAAGATCTGATCTTAGACTAGTAATACAAATAAATAATAAAATTATATATAATGAAATATTAAAATTATGAAAAAAACAATTGTAAAGCTGAATGATATATGAAAATGATAATAATTACAACATTCATTATTTAATTTCATCTTTAATAACATCTAATAGTGTTTCTATAATTTCTTATTCATTATAATTATATTTTGCATCTTCTTTAAATTATAGATTATAACAATATTACATAAAAGAACAAACATAATATCCACAAGCATAACTATTTTTTTATTATCCTGAAAATTGATTTTTAATTTATTCACATGATTCTAAATTCAATAATTTCGCCAAAGTTTTTATTAAATTTTGGTCTATATTATGAGATAATGAATCAAATAATTCTACTTGATTTCTTTCAAAATCAAACAAAAGAAACTACCAATGAAAGTTATTTTTATTAATAGGAAATCCAATTCTTTTATATATAATATTTAATTCGTAATTCATTTCTTCAAACTATTATAATTCTTCTTAAAATAACTTTTGAGCTTTTTTGCAGTCATAAGACATTCCAAAGTTGGTAGTTAAACTTGTTGGTAAAAATAGAATTCTATTTATTTATTATTTATCATTTTAATTTTTTTCAAAATACTCTTTTTCACTTTAAATTTTACTTTATATATTAAGATATGAAACAAAACTATCTATTATACTACTTGTTAACCACTTACCATTTTTTAATATATTTTCATCATTTTCATTTATTTATTAATTATATTTACACCAGAGTTTTGTTGGTTGATGTTACTTTTTCTTTTTTGGAGTTATGCAATCATTAATAATTTTTCCTTCTTCTATAATTATTATTTTAGATATAACTAAACTTTATGATCTAAATTCTGATTTAGTTTTCTTTTTTTCAATACATTATTAAGTATTTCTATTAATTGATATTCTTAACTATTATTCAACTTCAACTTTTAATTAAATTTTTTTCTCAAGCAAACTAACAATAAATGATCCTTCTTATGTAAAAAAATTTGGGTTGTAATTTTTATCATAGTCAGTTTTAAAAAGTTTCCCTTCAATTTCAAAAAAATCAGAATCCAAATTCATATTGCTTAAATTACAGTAAAATAATTGATTCTATAGCTCAATTACTGAATCGTATTTCTTCAAATTAAAAAAATGAATGAATATTTTTTATTCCTTTAATTTGTTTATTATTTATTATTTATTTGAATATTAAGGATCATAGTTCCTTTTCGGCTTTCTTAACCCATCTTCTAATTGAATAAATTATTTTTTTCTTTAATCTCTTTTTTAATCGCTTTTATCTTAAATTTCTTCCTTTAATTTTTAGTTTTATTTATTATTGTCCATATCTTGATATTTTGAATCATTATTTGAAGTTTCTTCATAGAGTGATTTTTGCTTTTTATATTCGAATGGGATTTTAGAGCCCTTTACATTCTATTATTATTATATTTATTACATTATAATTTTATTTGGAACCTTCAAATTAAATTTTATAATATGACTTATTAAATATGATTAATTGAATATAGAAAGAAAGAAATTTATTCAATTTATGACTATTATTAAATTAGATAAAATAATCAGCTTAAGACAATATTTTTGAGGAACTTTGTGTTTGTATTTTATTTTTAGAATTATAATTGTATGAGGAACTTCTATTTGGTTAACTTTTCAAAGAATATTCTTTTAATCTGAAATTACTGTTATCTTTTATTAGATCAAAGCAAGACTTTTTAAGGAAATCTAAGTTTTTTACTGTATTGAATCTAAAATGATTATTTGAAACTGTTTGAAACTCATCCAGAGAAAAAATATGATGTATTTTATTTAATAAATTACTTAATAATGATAGAGGGATTTTATATTAAAATAATAATTTAGTATCTTCCTTTGACTAATAGTAATATATATTAGAATAAATCAATAACAATTTAATGAATAGTTAATAATAATTTAATTAAGAATAATTAAAATACGATTATTAATAAATATAAGATAACGAGATTGATATTTTATTAATAATTTAATTAAAATAGGTTAATAAAATAAGACTATATTTGAGATTGAATTTAAGATATGAAATAAATTAAAATGTACATAATTGAACATGTTATTATAGTTACAATATCAATCATCTTCATCGTTACCACAACAGGCTATCACACATTTCTTCTTTTTAAGTTCATCTTACTCAATTAATTATTATTAGCCTGCAAAATACATGAATACTGATTCTAATGTTGCTTAATTAAGTTAAAAATCTTTAATATATTTATATTGATTTTAGATAACTTACAAAAAAAAGCTAAAGGCTTTATAAAAGGAAAATCCTTATTTTTATAATTGGACTACAATTTTATAATTATTTTCTTCTAAGATTTCACAATTAGGATATTATTATTTAATTAAAGATATAACTTCTAAACTTGAAACATTATCTGCTAATTCTAAACTAACTCTATAACCATCTCCAAATTTCTATTTTAAATGTTAAGGAGTTCCAAAACAAGAAAATTAACCATTAATTTAAATAGCAATTTTTGAACATAAACTTTCAGCTTCATCCATTGTGTGTGTTGTCAAAATAACTGCTCCATTTCTTAATTTAACTCCATTTTAAATAGCATTCCAAAGAAATCTTCTTGCTATAGGATCAACACCAGAAGATGGTTCATCAAAAAATTATAAATTAGTACCACCCATTAAAGCTAATGCAACACATAATTTTCTTTTATTCCCACCACTCAATTTATCTGAATGAACATTTTCATATTCTTCTAATTACATAACTTTCATAAAATATTCTACTGATTCAACAGCATCTTTTCCATTTAATCCTTTTAAATATGCCCAAATAAATAGATGTTATTTTACAGTAACCATTTCAAATAAACTATCAAATTAGGGACAGATTCCTACATTCTAAAAAAGTTCTCCTTTACCTTTCTCTATTAATTAACCCATTAATTTTATTTCTCCTGTTGTTGGTTTGAGTCTACAAGTTATCAAATTAAAAGTAGTTGACTTTCCTGCTCCATTTGGACCTAACAATCCAAAAATCTAACCTGATTCCACTCCAAAAGAAGTACCTTTCAAAGCTTAGAAACCATTTGCATATACTTTAGAGATTCTTTTGGCAATGACTTTATCTTGACAAGAATGATTTTAAATTCTTTTTGCTTCTTAAATAACATCGTTATCTTTTGATTCAACAATGGCTGATTATTAATCAACAGCTAATAACTTTCTATGATCAATGAGTATAGCTAATATTAAATAGAGTAAGGTTTAAAATACAAGGATAAAAACAAATACCCAAGGTTAATCAATAAAAAAGTTAGGAATTTCCATAATAGGTAGATTATAGTTAAGATCTAAAACAGCAGTTAATCCTGATAATAAAGAAATTGATGGGAATAGGAAAGTAAGTATCCATTTGATAATATGTTATTTGAGAATGAAGTAGCAGATCATTCCTGGCATGTAAAATATAAAGACCATAAGTAACATCATATATTTGAGAGAGGAAAGATATTCTGTAAATAACCATGAAAGTAAATAAGATAAAGTAACATATGCTTAAAAGCAAAAGAAGAATAAAGCATATACAACAAAGTAATTAAGTTCTTCTACTTATAGTGATAATGCAGTAATAGAATATATAACAAATAGAATTGTAACTACACAACCATCAAACATTAAATTAGATATCCAATAGGGTTCGATTCTACATCCCATAACATTAAGTGCATATTTTTATTTTTATTATCTTTCTTAAACAGGAACACTTCCAATACTAGTACATGATATACTCATAGCCATTACAAGTTCTATAAAAGCACAAAGATAAACAGTAAATGACATTATATATTCTCTTATATAATATTATTTTTGATCTTTATCATCATCATTAGCAGGTATATTATTTTTTGTAAGACTTCCTAATAAAGGACCAAGGAAACAGAATAACGATGAGAAAAATAATTGAACTGCTAATCTTTTACCTTTCATTCCATAAAGTTTTCTAAGAAAACATGCTTTAAATTATAAAGCAAATGAATAATTTGGATCATTTTTAAGACAATCAGGTGGAATAATCTTTGCAAATTCATCATTAAGATTTATTTCTTAATCAGATGAATAATTTATAGGTTAATTTCCATTATTTTAAGCTTTCTTAAGAAATGCTTCTTCATCCATACCAATATTAATAAATGCCTCTTCTAATGTATTCATCATAAGATTTATTTGAATAGATTGATCATTTTCTAGAATTTCAAATACATTTAATAAATCTGATTTTCTATCAAATGGTACAGAATAACTGATACATAAATTAGCAGTCTATGGTTATAATCGTGCATCTTTTATTTAATTGGTAACTAAAGATTTTATTTTCTCAACTTTATCTTCCCAAACCTCTAAAGGATTTTTTAAATTATAAATATGTAAATGATATCCTATTCCAAAGTTTTTTTTAACAAAATCTACACTTCCTACAGTCAATAACTTACCTTTAGCCATTATAGCAATTCTTTCAGATAAGACTTCAGCTTCATCAAGATGATGTGTTGTTAAAATTAAACATTTTCCTTCATTTTTCATTTATAAGAGAATACTCCATATTTTTCTTCTTGTAACTGGATCCATACCAGAAGTAGGTTCATCTAAAAAGATTACTTTGGATCCACCAATTAATGCCATAGCTAAACATAATTTTCTTTTATTTCCTCCTGATAATTAATGTGCTTATTTAGTTTTTTCTAATGATAATGCACATTTTTCAATAACTTCTTCAATTTAATTATTTAAATTTTCACCATCTAATCCTTTAATTTTTCCATAATACTTTAAATGTTCAACAACAGTCATTTTATTATATAATACATCTTTTTATGGACATATTCCTAAGAAACTTCTAATCCCATCTAAATCATCATCAGTTGATGTTCCATAATATTTAATTTAACCATAATCTTTTTTAATTAAACCAGTTAATAATGAAATAGCTGTAGTTTTACCTGCTCCATTATGTCCTAATAAACATAGAATTTATGATTCATATATAGATAAGCTTAATCCATCAACTGCTTTAGTTTGTCCAAAATATCTTCTTAAATCTTCTATTTATACAACTCTTTATAATTGACTTTTAATTTATTCATGAAATACAGCTGAACTATCATCTTATCCTTCCTATGCTTCCTCATTTAATGGTTCCACATAATGGGTTTATATATTTTTTTTAATCTTTTTATTTTCATTTTTTACTCCTAAAAAAAACAAAGGATGCTTATTAGTTCCATATTAATTTGGTACAACTTAATCTAAATATTAAGCTAACAATCCATAAAATATAATATCAAAGAGAAGAACTCCAAAATATTCTTTCTTTCCAAAATCAAATTCAACCACCCCAGTAATAGATACATATGGATAAACATTATAACAAAATGAAGGAATCAAACTCAATATATAAACAACATATGAATTTCTTATTATATTATTAAAATTATACTTCTAAATATATGGAATAGTTAATAACTAACTTCCAATTGATCCAAATACATTTATTACTACTGCTAAATCTGCACCTGTTTTTGGTGTCTCAAATATTGCAGCTATCATGTAACATAATTGCAATTGTGCCAAACCATACATTCCATAACCTAAAATTGTTTCACTAATTGTTAATGAGTTATCATTGATCAAATTTGCCTTCATTACTCCTGTTGGTACCACCAAAATCAAAAAGAAAAACGATACTGCAAACAATCTTAAATAATTGCTTAATATCCATCCAAATGAATATGATTTAGATTTCAAACCCATAATCTACAATTTTACATTTCAATCGAATACCTTTTATGTTTCCTTCTATCTCTCTGATTTCTCACTTATCAGTGCTGTAATTACATTTCTTGTCAATAATAACAAACTCATAGGTAAAAATTATGCACTACTCTAGGATACAGCATTATCACTGCTTGATTCTCATTATCTAATATATATTGTACTTGCAACATATAAAAGTATAAAACAAATAAGTGGAGGTATAAAATCTCCATATATCTATTTCTCTCTTATATATAACAAAAAGTTCTTTTCCAGAACTATTTTGCATTAATTCATAAACGATCGATTGCGACTTTAATCATTCTCCATTATTATTATAATTAAATTTTCTATAAAAATCCATAATCTATATTATGAATTTAAATCAATTTTTTAATATATAATTAATAAATTCAATTCTTTCTATTATTTATTTTTAATTGGAATTCCTCTAATTCCTAAATTCTCATATTTATAAAAATTTACTTTAGTTCTTATCAAATATCAACTCATAATTATTTCAATTAATACTTTCTATTATATTATTAATTCAGTCTAACATTTATTTTGTATAGAAGATTATTAATTATAGATAGTTCTTATTGCTATATTGGAATTTTGATTAAAAATAAAGGTTCAATTTGATTTTTTATAAGGAGGTTAATATATATTAAAATTAATGTGAACTCAACACTGTTTCCTCAACCTTTGTATCTACTTTCTCTAAAAATTTTGACATCAATAGCCTTATTTATTTTCTTAAACCTTCCATATATACAAATATTAATCATAAAGACTGTTTATTATAAATAATATCATTATATATTTAAATAAATAATATACTATGTTTAGATTATACAAGAAGCTTAAACTCAAAAGATTGATTTAAGTTTTAAATTTAATAATAAATAAATTAATTACATTTACTTTATCAAAATATTAGAATAACCTGATAATCCAAAAAAGCCAAATACTTAAGATCATTTGTACAAATAATTATTTGTAATAGAATGGAGTAAAATCATTGAAATAATAATTCAACAAAATATTATTATGATAGCATTTAATCAAATATTTTTTATTTTTTGGTATTTAAATCAATTCTTAGTACTTAGTCGACTCAAACATTTTAGTATTAGATCCAATCCTATCGATTAAGTGTAAAAGACTTATAGTTAACTTTGTGATTAGTTTAATCACTCATACACTTCCTCTATGAATAAAGACGAAATCAGTCGATTTAGCAATTTTTTTCTTCTGAGAAGGGGTCATAGTTAGGTAAAATATATAATTTATTTAAAATTTTAATTTGTTTTAGGGAAGTTGGCATTTTTTTGGCAAAATAATACAATTTTTAGAAAAGAACAGTTATTGCTAAATAATCAGTGGAAAAAATTTGAAAAAGTTTGCTAAATCGACTGATTTGATTGATATTTATGGCAAGGCATTAACTAGTATATTGCTTCATTTTTGAGTGAAGTTTGGAATAGTTTTAGTCCTTACTAAAGTCCAAATTTGCTAATGAGATGCGGTTCAGAACATTACTGATATTACTTTCTTTTTATCCTTTTTATCACTAGCCCTCCTATTTTCGATAAGAATCAAACAAAAGATAATTAAAGGTTTTCAATTTAAATTATATTATAGTTCTAATTTAATCACTAATAAAATAATTAATAATAATCAATTAATTTCATTATTACTTTTTATAGATTAAACAAATCATTTAATATTCTATATGTTTTAATTAACTACAATTAATTAGAGTGAACTTATGATATCCTTTTATGATTTTATCTTTTTCTTTAATTTAATTTTAAAGTCATTAGCATGCAGCTCACAAAAGAATTCAATCAAATCTACAAATAAATTTATACATAGGATGGTTGAAAGCAAGAATAAGTATTAATAAATTTTAATAAATAAGGTGGGAATTGATAATACATATATTGCATCGATGATAGGATTAGAGCAAATCAATATATTAAAGGAAATTCCTAGATTCCAATTAAGAACGATAATGCTGATTGCATCATCCATTGATATGATCTAGGTGAATTTTTCTTTTGTTTATTCTGATAATATTTACAGAAATAATTTTTAAATGATACTTGATTTTGGGTTATATCTTAAAGTCAACAATGGATTCAGTTATATTATTGTCATTCAATATTTATTTTTAATATCCATCTTATTAATTTTCACAAGAATCGCATAAATGAGTATGATAATCAAGTATAAAATATTCTTAGAGGTTAATTACAATTACGGACTCATTAAACTCAATATCATCTCATTCTTCAAATTCTTATGTTAATACTCCATCCCCACAAATATTTATGCATGTATTATTGACAAATTAGAACATCACAAATTAGAAGATCTTATAGTTTTATAAGTAGATTTTTATAAGTTCAATAAATTTAAATTACATGATATAAAAGTTCTAATTAAATAAGAAGCATCTTAAACCACCTTATTGATCGTTACAAAGCTTGCAATAATCAGTGCGCTTATAAAGTTTACAATTTCTACAATTTAAGTTTTAAGGATCAAAATATTATTAATTAGACTAGCCAAAAATCTACAAATATTATCCTTTGATTAACTACACACTCTATTTCAACTATTTTAACATTTACAATTTAGGATATAAATTATAATAAAATAATAAATATCTATTCTACATATTGTTTACGAGTTATTGAGGAAAAAATCTGTAGCTTGGTCCAGGAACTCATTTTAAAATACTGCCCATAATAATAACGATTCGATTTTAATTGAATCCAAAATCAAGATTTAATTCCTTAATTAGAATTAATTATATATTAATTCCAAAATAATAACCACTTTTTACCACAGTATCACTTATAAATCTCGATATTCCTATATTATATAAAAATATTCTGATAGTGCATTTTAAATTGCTTGTGGTTTCATCATCATTTACAACAGTTAAGGATAATCAAATATTTATTAAAGTTTTGGATTAGTTCATATCATTTACAATTAAGAAATCATTTGGATTTTAAAAGATCTAAATCATCATTTATAAATTCATTCCCATACCGCCTTATCCTCCTATTTCTCTGGGTCCACCAAATCCTCCCATTCCTCTTAGATCCCATATTTTCAGTACCTTCTACTCCTCGAGCAACTGGAATCCTACCTTAACATCTTCCTACAGTTTATAAAGGTTATTATTATTATGGAGTTGGAGCTTATTTATATGGTAGTTATTAAACTTATTCAATTTGTTTTATTTGAACTGAATACATTTTGAAATAACTAGATGCAGTGATGAATCAACCTTTACATTTATATTTTAGAGAACATAGAGGATTTTACCTTAAAATATAATCTTTATTTAAGTATGGTTTGGATTAAACTTCGAAGTAAGTTTTTCCTTTAATTCTTCAACTGTGATAGGGTCGATTTCGATAATTTCTGTCTAATATGTCCCATTTCATTTTTGATTGAAATTGCTATCATATTATATTATTTATCATTTAAATCTAGAGCAATTTCATATGACTTATTTTATGAATAAGTAATATTAATAAAAACATTCAAGCTAAAATTACTTAACATAAATCTATTAAATCAGAGGATTAGAATAAATTATTTTATTAAAAGATAATACATTAAATACAATTATTATTTAGTGAAAAAGATAAAGATAAACTTAAAAATATTATTAGAAAAATATTCTCAGCTTAATCGAAAATATATAATTCTCGTAATTATAATGGAAATTTTAATATTCAAAATAGTTCTGATAACTATTAAGAAGGAAGACTACATTATCATATTATTTAATTAGTTTTAATGAAATATATTAATGAATTGTTATCATTTATAGATAAATATATTTGTTGTAAGTTTAAATTAAAAAAGGTTTTATTTATATTTATCAATACAATTATTATTTTTTATAGTTCTTTTTAATTATTACAGTAAGTAACAAAATGTTTAATAAATAAATACATTTATTAATTTATTATGGTGATTATTGACATTTATTTATAATATTGTTAGATCCTAAATATTTATATAATTTTAGCATAATTCATTTATATTTATTATTAGTTTAATTGAATATGGATAGTAAAGCAATAAAATTTTATTATTTTTTAAAACTACTTTCTCTAAAATCACAAAAAAATGCATTTTATTAACTTATAATTTTAGAATTGCTATCTATATTTTTTTTTAATTTAATGTATTATGTTTCACTAATTATATAGATAGTTCAAAAACACATTAAATAAGTTTTGAACTTTAATTTTATAAATTATTAAGCCCAGATTAAGTCATTCTCATTTTGATCATTCTATAAAATTAAAGTCGACGAAAGTGTTTGAAATTTGAAATGAAAAAATCTATTTTCAAAAGTATTAAAACGATCCTCTTTATTAAATATTAAATACATAATTTAAAATTAAAATTTTTTTGATAATAATTTAGTTTCACTTATTCAACATATAAATTTATTGTCAATTTAATGATTTAATTGAGTATATAACACTTTTATATTTTTATACAATATATTATATAGTTTATTGTATGTATAAAATAATCTTTAAAAATTCCCTTAAAAGGTTATCATATAGGTTATAACAGCATAATATATTATTTTATAAACTTATCATAATGTTTATCATATCTTTCTAAAATATTCTATAAAAAAATTTCAATATAATTTGATTATTTAGTTTATTAGATAAAAAAAATTCTATATAAATTTCCATAGAAATTTATCATATTGTTAATTATGTAAATAAAATAATAAATATAAAGTTTCACTAAGAATTTATCATACTGTTTAATATATAAATATTTTTTATAAATTTTATTAAAGCAATACTATAAAGAAGAATAAAAAGAATCTAAATAATTACAATAAGAATTCTAATGCTTTCAATATTAAGATAATTAAAAACTTAATACATCGGGAGTAGATGTAGATTTTTAATTAATAATAATATTAATAATATACAACATTCTGATTATCATAATAGTTTTTCTAAAATAGCTTTAGATGATGCAGAAGTATAGATATAAATGTATACAAGTGATAAATTTAATCCTCCTTCTTATTAAAAAATAATTTGTATATATAATTTACTTACAATCAAATAAAAACTAATTTTGAAGAAATTTAAGATAGGCACTAGAAAAAAAAATATCTTTAGGTTACTTATATTTAGGTTATTTACATGATTAATAAGTTCAATCTTAGTACTTATAATTAGTAAATGAGAGATGATAATAATTTTAAACATATTTATAAATTGACTAATTCTTTCCATAATAACCTTAAGCATTATAAGTAATGAGAGAAGCCATATTAATAAGATAAAATGAATTTGAATAAAATCAAAAAGCGTTCATCTAAAATGATCTAGACTATTTTGATCTTCAAGATTTGTAACTCTTTATGCTTGAAACAACAAGATGCTATGATAGAGATAATTATTTTATTCCCTGTTAATATTACATTTCTCCCTTATATAGAATAGAATTTAATTTTACATACTATTTAATTTGTTGATATATTTATATAAATAAACATCAAATCTTTTATGTAATACGATATTAACCATGCTTTTCATTAAATTACTAATTAGAATATTATTAAAATTTTTGCAAAAAAGATTTAGAAAAAATAGAGATCAAAAATAAGGAAATTCTTGAAAAATCTAAATTAAAACTATTAGACTTTACATAACCCTCCTCTAAATAATTCTTGATGACATATTCTTTATGTTAATTAGGATTACATGAAATATCTATTGAAACTTATTAAAAATGTATCTTTTCATAAAAAGCAATTAAAAAAAAATAATTTAATCTATATTAAATCTTTCCATTCTTATGAATTAATGTTATAAATCAACAATTTTAATGAAATTACTGTACTAAAATATTTTTTTCTAATAATCAGGATCTCGAGAAACTTAAAAAATTAAAAAATGATTCTCTTGATTGTGATATTGAATAATTAGAATAAGCCACAATTACACTTATTAATTTTGATGGATATCTTAAATTCTTGCTAAATAGAGCTAATTGTTAGATTAAAAAACCATTATTTTATCTTATGTTGCTCATGAGGATGAAAAATTATGAAACACATCTATTAATTAAGTTATTCTGATTTTTAATTATTCTTAAGCTGTAAAATGTTGTTGATCTTTTTAATAATAGAATATTTAATTAAGTAACCTATATAATAGATAGACAGTAATAGAGAAAGACTCTTAATTTTAGGATATTCATGCATTTTGTGAATACATCCTTTTTGATTTTTCCAACTTTAACTAAGAGTAAGAGTTATAAATAGTAATAATTTTAGGCTTTTAAAAATGATACTTTGTTGTGAAGACTATAAAAAATTTTGGAGAAAAGTCATTAATAAAAATAGAATATCTGGACTAAACTCTTTCTGATTCGAATCTATTCAACTGTTTATAATATCAATTGTAAGATTAATTATTTAATATTTGGTATCAAATACCTCAAATGCAAAATAACTTTAATAGAAAAATATATTTTTAATTGTAGAATAAGTATTTTGCAAAGATATTAACTGATCAAACCAAGGAAGAATTTCATATTCATTTATTGACTTGTATACATGCATTAAATATGATTGTTATTATGATTTTTCATTAGGGTTTATTTAAAAGCTAATTAATTTTAGAAGAAAGTTAGAATTAAAAAAAGGAATTAAAAAAGATGAAATCTCTAATGAAAACCCATTTTTAGCTAAATTTTAACTTCATGGTTACAAGACCTTAATCCACTATTTATTAAGCAATCAAATTTGCATTTCAATGAAAAACATAAGCTCAACCTTAGAATATCATATTTTATTATCCTCCATTAGTTTATCAGCAAAAATATCATTCTATAGAGATTTAACTTTCTGTACTTTAATTTATATTATTTGTGAAAGATCTCATTAAGAATATATGAAAATTGGAGAATGATGAAAAAAAGCAGAAGAAGAAGAATTTTTATCAAAGTAACCCTAGAAATAGCAGAATTAAAATAATTTCCAGATCTTTAGTAATATAGCAATTAAATAAAATTTATTGAAAGTGAATTAAGTTTATTAGATGAACTTAATATTAAAAGTGTATCACATTCTTAAAAATGCTTGAATGTTAAAAGGTTTTGATTGAAGAATAATAAATTATTAAGGATGCTGATAGAATTATTCAAAAATGGAGATGACCAACCTTTATTTTCGTTGGCTGCTATACTAATCAATGTGGAAACAACTATTAGCTTCTTTAAAAATATATTTTTCTTATTGTTTCTATTTTCCCTTCTAAGAATAAATGCTGAAATAACATGATCTTCTCCTATTTAAAGTAAAGATCTATTTCAAATAAATGCCATTTAATAGAGATCTTAATTAGCACAGCCCTTTTGCTTCAATAAATTGCAAATGTGCTAGTTTCACTTTCATGTTGTTGTAATTAATCTGAATTATTAATGATTCATTTTTCTTCTTTAATAGATTATTGATTTTACTTTCGACCCGACTTGTAAATTTTTTCTCAGTGAATAAGAGTCAAATATATATTCTAAACTTTTATAATTTAAAAAAAAATTATTTATAAATTTTATATAATCACAAAAATAGTGTATGATCTTCAAAATATATATAAATCTATATGATATACACTCTTGATAGAAGAAGAATTTGGAAAAATTAAAATATTTAATAAATGGATTTAAAGGATATTTTATCATATTAAAGATAGAGAATGATAATAGTTTAAAATTGTATATAGCTAATTTTTTTACAGAAGAAAAAGGCAATGTAAAAAATATCAAGAAATTTAATTAAAAAATAAGGAATTACAATCAAATAAAATTCTTAAGCTAAATTAATAAAATTAGATTAAATTGTAGAAGAATAAATAATCTATTTTAAATTAAGGATGTAATAAATAAATAACAATAAACTAGTGAGTAAAAAAAGTTAAAGAATTAGGATAAGTTTTTGTTATTAAAAAGAGAAAAAAAGAAAAATAAAGTTTTATATCTTGAGCAAATTGAATAAACACTTATGAAGCGATGAAAAGTCAAGTTGTTAGATATCAATAGCCATTAATTAAATAATATAAAATTAAATTAGAAGTTGTATTCATATTAATTTTAATAATAATAGAAAAAATGATTTTTTTTACCTTTATCCTTGCGATTAAATGTTGTCCTTTAATGATAGATGATGCTAATTAAAATATAAATATATATCCAACAAATGGAGAGTATTTCGAATATCCGATAAGCGATTTATTTGAAGGAAACAATCTTATTTATAATTACTATCCTATTATACCAAATATTCAATTAAAAAATGCTTTCACTAAAATTTCACAAATAGACGGATATGGTATATATCAGAATCATAATATTAGAATTTCAATCAATATCCTCAAACCAAACTCATTTTGCAACAATAACCAAAGAAAATTATGTTATACTATATGAATGGAATAATTTTAATATTCAGTAGTATGGATAAAGACTAAGTATCAAAAAAGAATATCAATGTTATAATATCATTATGATTGCTGATATTAATATATTACTTGATTGCTATGCAGAAGATCATTTTTATTTATTAAACCTTATGAATACTAGTTTCAACATAGTTTATTCAATCCAAACAAAAAAGCCAATATCATCAAAAATGTAAGCAATTTATAATGAATCAGAATTGTTTCTAATTTATGCCCAATATTATCAAAATTTATCAGTCCTTACATTATTCTCATCTTAATATGACAATTTAACATCCTACTAAAATGAATTTATTCAAATTGATATTCCGTAAAGAGAAAATCCATATATATATATACTCTTTGGATAATCAATATCATAATTCATCATAACACAGAATTATACTTTTTATGAAACTTCAAACTTTATGTTAAAAAGAGCAGCTCAGTATTTTTAAGTTTATTATGACTACTAAATTTTATCCTAATGTGATTAATTAATCATTTTATCATATGATGTTTAAGACTAATATGAGGCATCTAGGATCTTAGGATGTGTAGATGGTATAATTAACTATATTGGTGGAGGATCCTATGATTTATATCAATCAAAACAATTGATTTAGGTTGTTTTTAATGATGAATTAGTTCTATTTTAATCATTACACTATTTAAAATTGTATACACTATAAGAGAATGAATATTCTCTTGGCTATGTTGTAATTAATAAAGATACTCAAATATATTTTAATCTTAATAATAACATATTATTCACATTTAGCAAATAAATTATAGTCTATTAATTGTTAGCCATACCCACTTTATAAATTAATTTAACAGAACAATAAGTTTAAGGAAATAAATATGATATTACAATTTAAATGAAATATTTGAATTTAACTTAAAAAGGTCTTTGTAAACTCTTTATGTCAATTACAATTTTAGATTAGAATGATCTAAATATCTATCTATAAAGGGTTCTTTCCAATTAAGTAAATTTCCCGATGTATGAATTGACTAATTCTAAAAAAGATATATAATTCTTTGGAGAATTTTCAGGCTAATTGCTGTCCTATAATGTTTATACAAAT
This sequence comes from Paramecium sonneborni, assembly GCA_905182985.1. Lineage (NCBI taxonomy): Eukaryota > Ciliophora > Oligohymenophorea > Peniculida > Parameciidae > Paramecium > Paramecium sonneborni. The sequence continues at coordinate 66,635 of CAJJDN010000159.1, read as the reverse complement.
AATAAGCAGTTTGGATCGTTAAATTAAAAAACATTTTAAAAACAGTTCGAATTCACCAATCAGACATTTTACCTGGCCTAAATAGTAAACATATAATTTCGTTTATTTCCTTATAACACATTCTTTATTGGAATTACTAATGAATAAATATAAATTTTTTTAATAGGAAATTCTCTTCAATCATATGATCTTTGGAAGGCTTTTAATATAAGTATAAAGCCTCAGGCATTATAAGTTGCTTACAGTATTTCTGAAATTTTAATAATAGGACTTAAAGATAATGATAAAATTTACCTTTATTAAATCTATTGTAATTAAATAGAACCTTCGTCCTATAAATTCTAATTTAGAAAGTTTGAAGAATAGTTTTCATTTTTAGTAACATTTAATAATTTGATAACTTTGTTTGAACGTAAAGAAATTTAGATCACAACTTTGAATTTTACAGATCTAGTAATCATAAATGAAATTATGATTAATCAACTATTTAATAGAGACAAATTGCTAAAATTTAATCCTATATAAATAGCTATAAATACTTAATCATTATCATCATGCCTATTTATCAATAATATCAATAATGTCATAATAATAGCTATTGGTCAACATAATCAACCTATACCAGTTTCAATCATAGAGTTTAAATTCTAAATTAAATAAATAAACATTGTTAATCAATAATTAGTTTTATCTTATATTTGCAATTCAAAGTCTGACGTTTGTTTTTAAGTATGGAACTTCCAAAATTTAAGATAACCATTTTTTATGAAAGATATGAAAAGTGTACTTTATAAGAATTTGCTAACAATATTATCAGATAACTTATTTTTTTATGTTCAATTATCAAATTACACAGTTTTAGTTTACAACCCTTACATACCAGAGCATATGAGTTTATATTACTAACTCAATTTATCATCAACTTTTATATGCACATTTTACCTGAATTATTAATCTTATTAATCTTTATTGTATTTTGATAATAGCATATATTCATTATTTGCGAAACAAAATTTTGAGCTTTAAGTAAATTAATCTCTAAACTTCGAACGCTCTTACCCAGTGATGATATATAATTATTCTGTCACTTCTTTATTGAATTAAACTGCTATATAATATACACCTAATCAAAGCTTAATTTACGCTTCAAATTTCACCATGTTCTAACCAAAAACTAAGAAAAACATCATTTTAGAAAAGAAAGATTTAAATTTAAATGATCGGACTTTTACAATTCCTATGAATTTAATCCTTGATAGGTAGACAAGTCTTTGCTATTTTCCTAATAGTTCTTAAAATGATTAATAAGATTAATACTTTTCAAATCATACATGCAATATAAGTAATTTTGGATACTCTTCTGTAAATTAAAATCAAAAAAGCTACAAATTAGTAACTGCAGTAAATAACCAATTTTTTGTTCTGTAAAATAACAGTTATATCTTAATTGTTAATTAGTAACTTGAATATCTTTAATTATACAATTATACTAATTTTAATTTTGATGAGTGCTTGAAATCAACATCTTTTAATTTAACTTTATCATCTATATGTCAAAATGCCAGTGCATAATATTTACTAAGCATTACTTTTGATTTATAAGGAAATGTTTAAGATATAAACTCATTTTTAATTCCTTATACACTTATTAAAATAACTAAAATTAATACTATAGCCTACCTTAATTTTATTTTAGCTACTTCTTACAATTCCTCAATTCAAGAATTGTATTTATTTAACTAATTAAACAGCAGCAGCATGAATTCAATTAATAATAATTATTATATCTAGGATTTTTCAGTGGCTCTATTTAATTCTAGTTAGGATATCAATAAGTAAAATTTAGTTATTCTTACATACATATCGGATGATTATATCTATTATCAATATTTATATTTAAGAAAGAACTCATTTGAATTAGCATCAAATTCTTTCTTCCATCAATAGACAGGTGTACCAGTATTTGGCGTTTAAATTTTGATATTGCAAATAATCAATAATTAAATATTAATCCTTATTACCAGTAGAGAAGGTATCAGTGGATTGTTTGTTTTTCAAGTGTTTTAAGGAGAAGTATTTGATATTATTGCTACTATTCCAAATTATAATTTTGGAAATATATCGCTAATTCACAATTCTATATATTCAAATGGTTTTCTGCTTCAACAGTTTTAATTAGGATATAATTATACTATAGGAGTTTATTAAATCGGTAAATTCTTTGATAACACCAGAGAAGATCCTATCTTGATGATAGGATCATAAAACTCTACATCGCTTGAATATGCTTTTATTGGTAATACGGAACATCAAAATGGTACATGCCTTGCACTCCATAATGATGGGTCAATTTTAAATTATTCTATATCTACTAGATTATTATAATGCCATTATAGGTAACGCAAAACAACAGTTCAAGTGAATATCTTATGCGAAAATGAATTTTCATCTGGATCTTATGAAATAACATTTGTTCTTCCTCCATTAGAGATTAATAGTAGAGGATGGATTTATTCATTAATTATATTAATTACACTTCAACTAATAGGATTCTATTTTTTAGTTAAATATAGAATGAGAAATTTTGGTTATATAAATCCAGAAATAGAGATTTGAAATTATAATTTAATATTTCATTCAAAAATCAAAATAATTATATTATCAAATTTATAATGTTCTTATTGTTAACTATTATATTATTATATGTGTTTCTTGGATAATTCTTGAAAAATTCTTGTTCTTTAATACGAACAAATAATTCCTAATCTTAAGTTTTCTTTTGTTATAATAAGTTTAAATTCTCTTTCTTATAATATTATTTCATTGTATTCAGAAACAGAATTGTGTTTATGTAGAACCTATTAATGTATCAGTATGACTCCTTAAAATAATTTCCCATGATTCAGGTGAATAAATTATTTTATTATGTACTTATAATAAATTTAAAGATGGATGTTCAGATTTATTCAAATATTCTTAAGAGAAAATCAATTTAACTTGTCTAAAGATTCTAATAATTGTATTTTGTTAAATTACAAATTTAGAGGTATACCATTTGATTAAGATTATTAATCTTAGGATCTTAATTAATCCTAAAGGATTTCGACTAATTAAGTTTGAACACCTGAAAAACTATAATTTTATAAAAATGTAAAGACTCTAAATAGAAGAGTTTATGCAAATAATCCACAAGTGATTGGTAAAGTTTTGCAGATTGAATGATTAAACTAGTTTAGGATTGGATAATTATGAAATATCTTAATCTTTACTCTGATTAAATTAAGGTGACAGATTAATTTAAAGATATAGCTGATATTAAAATTTTTCAACCATTATAAAAGGCTCTTTAAGCAATAAGATAAATGTTTAGAAGTATGAAATTGGATTAATAATTCCTAATTTGCAATTAATACTTCTGGAATAACTTTTATAAAATAAGATAATTATTGCTAGGACAATAGCAAAGACAGTGTCTATTAATTATATCGATTTTTTTAGAGATAAAATTGGGTCATTTATGCAAAGAGATGAATTTCTATATGCTTTGAAATATTTCAATATATAATGGTAAGAATCTTTTTCTACTTAAAACTTTAAAGGATTCGGATGCTATTCTATTCTATGAGAATTTAAAAAGGTAATATATGACCATTTAGATAATAAATGATTAAATATATTTTGATAATTTAATATGAATGGAAATCAATTATTGTGTGAGTAGATTTCTCACTATCCATCATTTTGGGATTAAAGATATTTTACATAAACTAACTGTTCAGAATCTTAAGCAAAATTTCCTGTCAATTCATGATTAGAGAAAATTTTGCCACTTTTAGCCAAATAAATAAACTAAGACAAACCTATATGATTTTCCATTCTTTCTAAAACACCAGTTCAACTAGTTGCTTTTTCTTATCCTAAGGTACTTTATTGTAGGCACATAACTTGAGAAGAGATTAATCACTTTATTTCATTAAAGATTTCCTTATTCAATTAATTAAATTATTAAGTAATTTACAGCTGACTTTAATTTATAAATAATATGTATCCTCAAAATTTTCATATTTAATATAATATTTTTACATAAATAGTAAGGTCTCAACAAAATATCTTTCTTTATTAAAGAATTTATAAATAGTGTTGACTTGGATTAAGGTTATTTTAACCAAATCTAAGCATTCTAATACAAAATTATAATAATCAAGCTTTTATTCTTAAAATTTAGATATTTTTGTTAATTCCTACATTTTTTACAAAATTCAATCATTTCATTACTAATTTGTTTAAATACTGATTTTTTTATAGCCTCAACTTTTTTATTTTTAAGGAAAGAAGTCCGAGTCTTTTTTATTAAATTTTTCTTTATTAATATATATTTTTATAATATAAAAAACAACTTTTCCAATTTTTTGTGGCTTACTTTGGAATTTTTCAGAGAATTAGTCAATAAAATAAAAATTTACAGTGTCTATTGTTCCAACATCAAATTCTAAACCTTATCAACCAAATTAAATAAGTATTTATAATTATGTAATGTTTTAATTTTGAAATCTTTAATTGCAGTGATAGTATTCTCAATTCTTGAAACATTCTAAATTTGGCAGATTATAAAATTTATTAGTCAAAATGTATGATTAATTTATCAATTTAACAAGAACAAATTTTGGATAGAAGATTAAATTACAGATTATTTTTACCATTACTGTATTAAAAGATTTCAATTTCATGAGTAATTTCTTACTTTCTCAGTTTTTTTTATAAGGATTGAGACATATCTATATTTACTATACTATTAATTATCTATTTATACCGTTTTACTTCACTTTTCTTTGTGTTATTTTTAAAATTTATTTAAGCTTCATTAATAAAAAATTATATATATATATTTAAATTTTGTTAAAAAAATTTTAAAACTTAGGTTTTAATATTCATTATTTTTTGATTATTTTTTATCAAGAGTTCAATCTCTAAATTCTAAATTATCAATTTTTGATAAGTTTCACGTTTGTATTACATTTTTCAATGATTTAAAGTACATAATCAAATTAAATATTAAAAAAAATTTACATTGTATGTTATTTCTTAAGGGAATAACTAACTTTATAGATGTTCTACTTTTTGAAAACTTTCTTTATGGATCAAAAAAAAAGTAAATTATATTTAATGAGAAAAGATTTATAATATAATTTTGAAGCTTTTATTCTTATATTATCAAACAAAGATGATGGAAAGCAGATTTTTAGAAAAAAGACTTCCAATTAACAGTTAAAAACTATATAATTTAAAAGTCTTATACGACAAGATGATTTTTTGAATAATAAAATTTTGGGTTTTGAAATTATTTGTCAAAACCAGAGTAAAAATAATAATAATTTAAAGAGAAATTTATTAATATCATAAATATCACTAGAACAGATGCATATGAATATGAGACTGATTATAACTGGATTTAATTTATAATGATCAATGCTTGGAGGAGGAAAGGATAAAATAAAATCAAAAATAATCACATTATCTATGCATAAAATTAAATCTAAGAAAATTTGTTTAAGAATTTTAATATAAAAAGATACAAATCAAAGGAAACGAGTAAAAGATAAGAAATATTTAATTTATATAGCCTAATTAATAGAATTAGAAATTTTATACAGAGTACAAATACAATAATATAGCCACACTTCTAACATGAAAACTTATATTTAGATTGAGAACGAGTTAGAATTTTCTTGAAACTCTCTCAAGAATCTATATATTTACTTAAAGCATTTTTTTTATTTTATATGGATAATAATTAACTATCTAATGATTTTGAAATGATTATATTTTCTATTTTAAAGTGTAAAGAGAAGATACTATACAAATATCATTGCTTTGAAGTTTTTAATATTAATATATAAATTTTTATATTATGAAATATATATAAAAATAGATTAATTCGTAACGCCACAGATGCCGAAAGTAGTGAAGGTTTCTTTCAAAAAATTGAATTTGTGTATAAATAACATAATTCTTTCTTATTATTATTGTTTATTATTACTTCTTTAAGTTTATGAAGTTTTATAGTAATAGCTTCCTTTAAGAGTTAGACAAATTTTAACTTTAACGTCAATTGAATTAATAATTTTAGAAGTACTATTCGAATCAATTGCAATTTACAGGCAAACATGGATTTTGATTATTCTATGATGACATTATTCAAAATGAAAATTTTTCTATTTTTATATTTTGTCTGAATTTTCAAGAAATGATTACCTATTGAAAATGTAATAAAGACGAATTAAACGAATAGATTAAGATTGACTATTTTATAATAGCGGTTATGAATGAAACTAATTGTTAATATTAAAGATCAAAATTGATTGAAAGATGAGGTAAATAATGAAAGAATTTAAAGCAAATTACAAGAGAGTATGGTGGAAACAATAATTTAAATGGTATAATGTAGTATTTGATAAATTTGAATTGAAATTAAGGAACCATTTAGAAATCAAAATTTATATAAATAATAATTATTTTGAGATTATATTAATTCAAATTAAAATCTTTCTTTAGTGTTAAATAAAAAAATAGGGGTATAAAGTTGCATGTTGATTGATATAGATTTTATCTATATTAAGAGGTATGTAATTAAAAATAAAAAGATTCAAAAAATAATAATTAATCATTTTGTAATATTAAATGTGATTTTGAGTGTTGATTTAATGTAATATTTTTAAAAAAAAGAAATGATTACCTCTGAGATTAGTGCTGCATCCAACTAATTAAAAAGTAGAGTTGAATAAGAAAGTATTTATGAGGTTTGTTCTAATTTATAAATAAAAAAGTGTAAATATGTTTGGACTGCTGAAGATGTTGAGAAACTAAACGAACAATACGATTGTTAATAGGGAAACTGGAAGTCGATAAGTACTTATTTAAATGGGCCAAGTCCATTAGAATGTATGATGAAATGGTAATAATTGCATCCAGAAAATGTAATAATATTTTATTGATTTTAAGACACTTTCAAGATAATTGTGGTCTCAATAGGAGGATGAATAATTAAAGGAATTAGTATAAAAGTATGGAAAAAAATGGAGTAAGATATGCACAGTTATGAACTGGAGAACTGGAAAACAAGTTCGAGAACGTTATTTAAATCAACTATAGGGACATATTAATAATGAGAAATGGACTGAAGAGGAAGATAAAATTATATTAAGACTTTATAAAAAGTTTGGAACTAAGTGGAGTTATATATCAACTTTCTTAAAAGGTCGACCTGTAATATCCTTTTACTTATTATATAGGAAAATATGGTAAAGAATAGATTTTATGCCAATTTAAAAAGAAGATATTAATCAGATCTTGAAGAATCAGATGAAGATGATCATTAAGAAGATTCTTAAGATTCATTAAATATTACTAAATATAAAAGGAAAAAGAAAAACAAATAATATAAATATATAAATAGCTCTATTAAAATAAAGAAATCGCAACTTAGGACTTTGAAAACTGATGTTTATGAAAGGGTGACTCGATCAAAAGAGAAGACTGAATCTCTAATTAATGTAAAATAAGAAAATTAGGATATAGATGAAGAAAAAAATAAAGTTATTAAAGAGGAATAGATTGGACTTGATATATAATAGAATCCATAAGAATTAATTAATCAATAATTTGATTATTAATAATAATCTTTCTAAAAGTTTCTGATGGAATATGAATAACTTGGACCTAATTAACAATAATTATTATTAGGAACTTATTAATAATAACAATTATTAGGAATAGATAAATAATAATAACAATAATATTAACAATAATAATAACAATAATAATAACAATAATAATAACAATAATGTTAATAATATGGTATTCAAGTTAATTAACAATTATGTTCAAGATGCTTGGGATGTTCAAACTCAATGGGACGATTGTATTCATTAACAGATATTAGTCATTTATTCAAAATGTTTTAATATCACATGTTTATTCAATGTTAACCAAAACTAGAATTCACTAGTTAGCTTAACATTATGTAAAATAATCAAAGTTAATCAAATAAGCAATATAATAATACAAATTTTATATTGCAGTGACATTTCATCTTTGGAACTCATAAGGCCAATGAAAATGTTAAACATAATATATTAAACAAATAAATAGTTGAAACATAAAACAAATATCATTATTCCTGTTTGCCTTCTTTCATATCATAAGTTTACATTAGTTTAATTTGTGGAACTGGAAATTATGTAAGCTTTGCTGCTTTTTCTTCATCTGTCATTCCCTATATTGATGCTTAAACAGAAGCTATATTTTATTATCTCCATTTAGTATATTGTTTCTACATTTCATTATATTCACTTAAAGCAGCAGATAAATATCTTATATGATTTTCATTTAAAATTATTGTTTTTTTTTTATTTGGATTTCTAAATTCTATTTTTCTTTCATAAATTATTTTTTTATCTATGTCCATATTTGATGTTTTAACTTATTCTTCACAAATAGCTAAATCTTTTATTGAACCTTCTTATTTTAGTTTTTATTCTAATTTCATTTTCATCCTTTAAATCAACGGTAATTCTTTTATAGAATATTTACTTATAAATTTAGCTTTAGCTGATTCAATATTCATCATAAATCGTGAATATTTCAAATAAATATAATCACTCTAACTAAAAATAATAAATGAGTTACCATCAATTAAGTTTCCTCTTTTCTATTTTCATAATAACTTTACAATCTCTTTGGTTTTGTTATTTAGAAATATTATTTATCAAATTAATTTTCATCAGTAATTTAAATTTTATTATTTCGATGTAAATGATAAATTCGATAAATTAGTAAACTAATATAAACACTTCTAACAGTCTTAGACCAATGTAAAAATAATTCATAACATTAAGCTTCAAATAAAAAGTCAACAATAGCTTTTTTAAATTCTAATGGAAATACTAAATAATTATTGTAAATTAAATGTAGACTCTTTGCAATAACAAATGCATTCTAACATTAAGTTACTGCAATTCTCAATCCATTTAAAAAGAAAGAGTAATCAAAATTTGTTGGAATTGTTTGACATTATTAAATACATTAGCTAATTAAATCCATCACTTAAACAACTCTATCACTTGAATAAATGCTTTAAATAAATAAAAATACATAAATTACTTAGTTTTATTATACAAAATCATAATTATGACATTTAAAGGTCCTCCATTAGTAACAACTTATGTGATTGCATTAATCATTGCATCAGGATATGATTCTCTTATTTTTAATTCACATAAAAGACCTTTCAAAATTTTTCTATATCCAGGAATATCTTTCCAAGGAATTATATCTTTTTAAATTTTTTATTGTATATGTAAACATAAAGCTTAAACAAAGAAAAAAAATGTTGTGTTTCTTTTAGAAATAATTCTACGCCATTCTTCATCTGATGTTAATGTAACTGCATTAATATTTAAATTTGAAGGTAAATAATTATAAAAGTAACTTTACCAATCAAATAATACAGTAATTTATTCAGTTCTAAAATTCTCTGGTTCATCTAATTAATAATCAGTTCCACGCCATTCTGATAATTCAGGATCATTCGAATTTTGTAAAGCATTTACAAATGCCTCTCTAAATTCTGGAACTTTAAAAAAAGAACTAGCCAGGAATTTCTCTACAAATGCTTTCTCTTTTGGAGACATTGCTTTTAAACATATCTTTTATAAGGTAATATTTAAAGTGTTATAGAGAAACTATTAAAAATGGCAACATATTTAACTCTTAAATTTCAATTACTTTTTATTTAATTATTTGCAATCATCAAAATATCCCATTGAGCCTAAACTTAATTCACCTCGGATACAAACAATCAATAATATTTCATAATATATCTCTCTTATGTTACCCTCTATTTTATCAACAAAATTCAAGAGATTCTCTGCAATTTTTATAAATATTTCTTATCCCTTCATCAAATCATCATAACTCTTATAATAGAATTGTCTTAATTAAGAATCTTTATCACTCTTACTCACAGTTATAAGTAATTGCTAAGCTGTATTCAGCAACTCAGCCATTAATTATTACTTTTAAGAAGTTTAATTGTTAGATAATTTAAACATAATCTAACTCAACTTCTCAAATTAACTTACTACTTCATTGATTTCCTTTATGCTTTAATTAGCTAATATACCTGTTCCAATAGTGCATCCCTTTTCTGTTCTTAATCCAATCATTTATTATTTCATATGGGTAGGAATCTTAATAGAAAAGTCTGACTGCATTTATCCAATCTTATTTCCTCTTAACCATAATCCTTTTGTTATATTACATCTATGAATACTATGATCAGTCATCTATTCCTCCTGATTTTAAAGTAAATAATTTAACGCTATATTTGATTCAGCGAATAAGACTTGATCAATAGCTTCTACATGATAATTGAGAGACTTTACAGATTTCCTAGTAGGTGAATGATCTTCATTTGATTTATTTATACTCCAAATACATACTTATAATGAAGAATTTGAAATCTCATTAATTGGCAGTTCTACAATCAAATGTGGCATTTCTGTGTTCAACCATTGTATTCTAAATAATTCATCTTGTATATAATTATAGGATGCACTTCTCCCTTTTATATAAGCAGGATTATTAAATTTATCTGAATTTTCTGAGAGAAATTGCATCTTACGTGTCACTAATCTAAGATTGAATAAATATTGTTTTTCTTGAATACATGTGTTCATTGTACATATTAAATCTTATGGATTTATTTCTAGTTAAAGAATTTATGCCATAATCATATTAAATGAAATTCTACCTTTTCCTAATTGATAATCAAAAAATTGAGGTCCTGAGATTATTTCATACAAAGATATACGCAATTAAGAGAGTTCTTTATCATCTTCATAGAGTATGAAAAGCAAATACTTTTCTCTCAATTAAATTTCAGTTACTTCTAATTACAATGTTATTTATCTCTTCCACTATTATTATAACTTAGCAATCTTACACCATGCTTTCCTTCTAAATCAAAGTGCTTTGGAGTATCGAATTTATAATATCCACCAATATCAATTTTAAGATAGCATGATTTTGATGGATGATTCAATCTAATATTAGATAATTCACTATTGAACTTCATTGTTCCTATTGAAGAAGTTTTTCCATTTTATTTTTGAGGAGATTTATTATGTTAAATTTAACTTGTACAATGACCCATTAAAGTTTATTATGTAATTTAATAATGCTCTTATAATATGAGAATTGAAAGTCAGATTATATGTATTAACACAACTCAACTAATAAATCTAATTTACACATATTGGGATAAGTTTTTAATTACAATAAATTTTTGATTTATACAATTTATTACATTGAATTCAGTTAATAAGTAATTGATCATGTTCAAAAATATGAATCATCTCCTAATTCTAGATCCTTATTTATGGGAATTCTACATAAAATTAAGTAACAAATGTAATTTTCGAATAGTTATATATATATTTTAGAATTAAAATTTCTGTCCAATAACACTGTAAAATAATTTACAATACTAATTTATTAATCCTATCGACTTATCTTCCATCCCATAGAAAATTACCTCAATTGTGATTGATTTATAATATAATATAATCATTGCTTAGTGACGTCCATTTTTAGGAAGTGAATACTTCTACAATTTACTTCCAACCCGGCTAATTTTGATACAATCGTGTAAGAAATAGCATTTTTTGCAGAAGCATAAGAACATCTTTTCGTCTAATTAGACTTCTATTATTGCTTGATAACATTCTATTTGTAATAGATGATGATTGATTTTGCAGTCGCATACTTAATTTGTAATTTCTGAGCTGCCTAAATTAAAATAAAGTAATTCTTACATTTTTAATGTTAAACCCCTAAATTAAGACTAATTCGGCTAACATTTTTCTGGTTTAAGAAGAACTTTTGATGTATGATCTTTTACTCCTTTTGTAAGCATAATTCATTTGATAAATGAAAATAATCTTGAAAAAATTAAATACAGAATGATTTGAGAATAGTTTTATAGATTAGAATAAAAATTGTGATATCTGAATTTTAGAAATCTTAATAAATCCTAATTAAAAAGTAAAATGTATTTCAACATCAAATTTAGACTAAATGTAATGAGTACTTTGAAGATGAAAATTCAATAAGTTTTTAAATAAATTTCTAAAAATATATATATATATATATAATTTTGGAATAATAAGAAAGATGAATTATTTAACTCCAAAATAATAAAAATGGAGATAAATAGGTCCTTGTATAACTGATTTCACATATGAAAACAATATAGATTGGCCTGTAACATCATGTAAATGGGGACCGATTGTATAAGAAACAAAAGAATATATTAGACAAAAAGTATATTTTGCAATCAAAACAGATGGAATATATGATGAAGTGACAAACATTTGGAAATAGACTCCATGTCAATTAATAGTAGCTACTGTAGGTAATAAAGAAATAATAATTTAGATATTCCTTAAGTGAAATATTAGATTAATCATTAAGTCACTTTCGTATATTAGTAATTACAATTTTATAAGAATCCACATTTAAAGATACGATAAATGATTGTACATCCTGGAGATGTTAATATTATAAAATGTAATACTACTTAGAAATTGATTGCTACTAAAAGTGATAATAGTAATGTATTGGTATGGGATGTTACAAAACATAAGACTTAATAGAATCCGAAAGATCCACATGCAGGTATTCCTGAAATATATTTAATGGGACATTCTTAATAAGGTCATTCAACAGCTTTAGATTGGTCATAAGAATATAAATTAGGTAGTGGTGGGAAAGATTGTAAAATATTATTATGGGATATAAATGATTATTAAACTAGATTATCAACTAGTTCTATTTTTACTAGTAAAAGAGAACTAAGTAATATATGTGGCAATGATTCAATCAAATTAGATAAAAGAACTGTATTGACTGGACATCAAGCTGAAGTTGTAGACATGTCATTTAATAAATTTTAAACAGATCAATTGATATCATGTTGTTAAAATAGATAAATTATTTGTTGGGATTAAAGAATTGATGGAGGAAAATGTTGGAATCTAAATGATGTACATAAAAAAGATATTCATTGTGTAAGTTGGAGTTAACATGATGAAAATTATATTGCAAGTGGTTCATTAGATGGAAGTGTACATATTATTGATATACGAAAACCTATTGGAATTTAAGATTACGTTAAAGAAGTGGATAATCTTTCATAAGTTTATTCACTGTAATTTGGACCTGATAGAAATCATTTGACTATTGGAAGTGAAGAATTGTATTCTGTTAACTTTTAAACCAAAGAAACTACCTTCTGTTATTTTGGTCATAAGTATTTTTCATATTTTTATCATTATCAAGAGGTAGTATCAATGATTTTGATATTAATGATAAAAGTCCATGGACTTATGTAAGCACATGCCAAGAACATGAATATTTTGGAGGAGGATGTTTACATATCTATCGCCTATTAGATTTAGTATATTTAAATGAAGAAGAAGCATTCTAATAATTAAATAATTGATATCCATTTGATAAATCTATCATTTTTTATCAAATTTAATATATCTTATCATCTAATATATAAATTTATTTCTTTCTTTTTTTACAATCATTAATTTTAGTCAGAATAAATTATAAATCCAAACTTTTCTCATTAAATTAAATGCTTTATAAGAAAAATATTATAGAAATACTTAAATATGAGAATTATTTATAAATAATACAAATTCATAAATTAAAACTTAATTCAATATAATTTTTTAATTATTTTTCTATAATGCTTTTGAATTCTATAATCATCTCAAAAAATAAATAACAATTGATAGAATTTAAATAAAATCTTAAACAATCTTACTAGGATACTTAATTCTAATTGGACTTAATTTATTCTTAATTAAAATATTATTTTATTTAATATTACTTGTTCAATATTATTTAATATCTTGAATAATATGCATAGAAATAAAAACTTCATATAATTCTTTAGAAATTGATGGAATAACCAAATAACAATGATAAATAATTAGATTGTTATTATAAAATATTATTATTTAGAAAATTAGTTTTAAAAATATAATAATAAACTTGTTTGTTATTTCTTAATTATTTAATGGTAAAGATATATGAACAAGAATGATAAAAAAGGAAAATTGTTGTTAAAAATATATGTATAAAAATGTTTCTATTAGTTTATTAATAAAATTAGTATTTAATATATTAAATCATAATGTCGAATAAAACTGTTTATCCTTGGTAAAAATATTCAGCAAATCCTCTAATTGTAAAGGATGATGTTGGAAAAGCTAAACCAAATACATATCCAATTCCGAATTGTGCATTTGGTGTTAGAACAGTCCCTGGAAAAGAAGAGTCATTAGGAGAAGTATTATGTCATATGGAGCATTTTGCATCAATGGATATTAGACCAGAGAAGGACTTTAAAAAAACAAATATAATGAGCATTAAACGTAATTTATGTACGGCCAAAGAATTCTAAGAATTCAGATAGTCACATGATATTAGATAAAAGGTTGTATAAGGTAAACCAAGAATCACTGAGACTCCTAAATAGCAAGTATTCGGTAGAAAAAATAGGTATAAAGTTAATTCAAATACAAAGAACTCCATCCCCAATTAAAAATGTTTTAGCTTATGATTATGGTGCAGTAGCTGCTAAAAAACAAGCTGAAGCTTATACATCTAGACCATCAACAGCAAAGAGTAGAATTTCAGTAGAAACTAAATCTAGCAAATTACTCAAAGAAACAATTAAGAAAAATCACTTGATGCAATCCTAACCAGAACAATTAAAAAAACTATCATAATTCGCTAATGTTTAAGCTAAAACTAAAACTAGATATTGAATTATATTTTTTTATTACAATCTTCGAATAAATAATTAATTATTTCAATATATAATTATTTTATTTATCAAATATATTCAAAAAGACATTTTATATCATATCTGATTAACTTAATCTAGTAAAATATTTAATATTTTATTAATATTGGCTTTTTCAATTAAAGAAATAATCTATTTCTATGGAAATTATTCTGTATTGTGTGTGTTTAAGAATGATAAAAATTTTAGAAATATTCTTATTTAAATAATTTTATGTAATAAGCAAAATATCCAAATTTAGATAATGTCTAAGAATAACAATAATCAAATTAACATTAAGAATTATCTTATTAACTTAGCGAATTTTAAGATTAAATTACTCCTAATATTAATGCTTAATCAATTAATAATTAATAGTGGCAATAATATTAACAATACTCATAATATTAAACTAATTAAGTAATACCTTAAATTGATTAACATTAAGTTCAATTATTAATTCCTCAAAAATCAAATCTAATAAAAGATTTAGAATTTTCAAAGTAAAAATACTTTATTAGTGGAATCTTGGGATTATTTATTTTTTGGACGTTTATTTTTTATTTGATTATGTACCTCTTAATATAGTATTTAAAATCCAGAATTGGTTTTCAATTTAACTTTCTATATCCCATTCTCCTTATAATTTCAGCAGCATCAATGATTTTATTAAGTAGATTTGTTATAAAGAGGCAAATTTAGAGTGTATATATAAAGTTTTCTTATTATAGAACTTTAAATGCTTATTAATTTACTTTGGTCTTATATTTAGCTATTTAATGTTTTACCTATTCCTCTTTTGTAGTTTAATGTGGAATGGATTCAATAAAATTGAAAGTAATTTAATAGTAATATTTAAAGTAATGATTCCAATAGCAGTGTGTTCAATCATTGCTTTTTTCGCAAATATTGCATTTAATTTTATAGCCTTAATTTATGTTTTGATAGAATAAACCAAATTAAGAATATATTGTAAACTTAAAAATTATTTTTATAGTCCCTATCATAATAGAAATAATTGTTATTATCTATTTTTCTTTCTATTTAAAAGAAATAATTCTTCTTATCAGTCTTCCATTTTGCTTAATTTATCCAATTTGTTTAATGATTGCATTGAAATAAATACTTTAAGGACGAGTAGAATTATTTTTATTTTTTTAGTTTAATTTAGAGAACAATTAAGTAATTAAGGGAACTATTATCACATTTTATTGTTTATTTGTTTGCTGCAAAAATCAGGAATGAAACTCTAATTCTATTTTACTTATCAAAATTATATATTAACAATAACATATTTTTTCATCTAATTTATAAATAAATCAGAATCCACCTAGTCTCTAAATTAACATTTCAATTTAGGCTCCTTTTTTAATATTTTTTTATTCTAATGTTTCTTTAGGTTGAAGAATTTCTCCTGCATAATTTAGAGTAATTTGTTCTGGGATTATATTTTCAAACATTTCAGCCAATTCTTTTTATAAATCCGAAACCATTGTTTTAGGATCTATTTCGATATTATAAATTTTGTTTTTTTGGGACCAAGTAATGATCACTACAATTAATTAGTTCATTTTCTTTATTCAAAATCTAATATAGATTAAAAAGTACATTTTAAAATAAAATAAATATATTATAATTATTATAAACTAATAAAATAAAAAATACCAATAAATAGAAAAAATCTTTTATTAATAAGAATATACACAAACACATAATAATAAATTTATTGAATATATTTATATGCTGATTTTGTTACCTTCTTTGCTTTAAAGTAGTTTCATTTTAATTTTTTGATTTATTTTACTCTTTTAATTTATTTATCTGATGAAAGGCATCACATCCGTCCTTTTAGTAAATAATTTGTTAATGCTATAGGTGCATGTTGTATTTCCATTGATTATTGATTATTTGTAAATTCCACATCAGCTATTAGCTCAACCCTAACATAACAGTGGTAATAATTGAATCTTAAAAGAAAGAGTAAAAAATTTATTGATTATTTAGTTTTAAACTAAAATAACAAATTCATAGAAATTATATAATTTAATTTGATTATAATAACAACTAGCAATTTTAATTTAATTTTTTTTGTATTTATTCTTCCAATAGATCTAAAATGATTTTCTTATAATTTATTCTCTAAAGTAGAGATCTTTTTTATTTAAATTTGAATAATTAATTAAATTAATCTGTAAAATGTATAAAGATAATAGTTAAAGAAATGTATAATTTTAATTTTCATTAATTTTATAATTTTATAATTTTAAAAATTAAATATAGATATTAATAATAAAATATTAAATAAATAAAAAAAGGGTTGTCAACACGAGGACTTCCCAAGCGGTCCCCCACCTTAGTACTAACCTCGCCTTAAGCCGCTTAACTTCGGAGTTCGAATGGGATCCGGTGCTTTAGGCTTAGTATGGCCGACAACGATATTTCTCAATGATTTAATTATTTATAGATGAAGGTTTAAATATAATTATATAATTTAAATTAATAAACATAATTATCGATATCTAAATCTTTATTTTATGGCAAAGTTTATCAAAGAAAAATAGATTTAAAATAATGATATCATACTCAAATATTGTATATATGAAATCATTATATCTCATATCAGGACTTTTTTTTTAATGATTTACTTAGCTTTATAAGAAAGTCTATAAAATAGAATTACAAATTAAACTAATAAAATAGATAACCCACATATGATTTATCAATAATATCAGCTTTAGCTTTGAACTCATAATAAATTATCAAATTTTGAAGAATTATTTGTAATCCAATTTATGGTTTTTTTTGTTTAGCAACATCTTTTATAGAAGTAAAAAGATTATATAGAATACCTTCTCTGAATCATCTTTAACTGTTTATATATAAAGTAAGGCCAGTTCTATTTGATTTGAGCTTAAATTTTGATTTACGGCCCGAAAACAATATATTAAATATTATTTTTAAGCTTTTATTTGTCTTAGATGTGATCAAATAATTAAATTATATGATATTCTGCAATAAGGTCTTATGCAATAATTGGGAAATGATTGTATTGAATTTAAAAGATAATTATATTTCATAGATAAATTTTTAACATATATGATTGAGAATAAATGGAAATTGATATTCTTTAAATAAATATGAGGTATATCTCTTATATGATATTCTCCATAGTTTATTTTAACAAAATCTATATAATTTAAGAATGCATTAGATTAGATGTTGAAAATATGACTTTTAATAACAAATTTGCATTATTATTATTTGATAATAATAAATGTAAATTTACAAAATCAATAAATTGTATATGATTTTCAAACATAATTGAAATTATAGAGGTTTCTATTGTTTTGATTAATTATTTATTGATATTAAATAAAATCATTATAATTTTTTTTAAAGATAGTAACACAATGACTTGATATCATATTTTTACAAATAATCACTGTTCACCCATCGATTTTTGGGAATAATACCTAATAAATTGAATATAAGTGTACCATTTGGTCTTTTTTGCCATAATAAATAATACATTTTAATGCCTGTTTATTTGATCTATGCAGCCTATCCTATTTTATCTAATTGATCACCATATTCGAATCCACCTTCATTTGGTTACTTGACCTCAGTATTCTTTTGAGATAATTCCGAAATAGAATCCTAAATATTCTCAGAATCCTGTTATTAATTTGGATGGTGGACTTTCTTCTCTTGTGGTATAGTTTATATCATCTATATTATGTCTTTCTACTGTTTTTGTACTTTTGTTAATTCTTGTTTTAACACACTAACTTAATCTGTAAGTTTCTTTATTTATTCTTATTATTATTGCAATACAGTTTATTTTTGTTAACTCGGTACTCCAATGAAATCTTCTAATTAAGGTGGTTCATCATTCTCAATTTGATAAAAATTGGATCCTAAATTTCTGATATTCTACTCGTATTCACTTAAATATTAAGTGATATTAGGAATCTTCTCAGGTTTTTCCCATGTACAATCTCTGATATTATATCCCTACCATTTAACAAGATAGTATTTTTATCCATTGTATTGTTTATAATCGAGAATCTATTCTATGAAATACAAGCCTTTCTTCTTTTTAGACATTTGTTCCCTTTTATTTTAATTAAATTATAATTCTAATTTATATATTTATTAAATTATACATGGCCATTTTATTGTAAGTCAATAATTTATTTAATTTATTTGACTGTCTCTCTTTAACCAAACTTTTAATATAATATATTTATTACAATAAATATTATTAAATCGCATCATAACGAGATTATAATCAAATAATCATTAATTTCTTGAGTATATATTAGGCAACTAAAAACTTTCCTTATCTCTCTTCATTTGCATATATTCATCAATCTCTAAAGTCATTTCTTCAGATTTCAATTTATATCCTTCAAAATCATCATCATTAAACACTAAACTTAAATGTGATTATTTTTAGATTTGAGGTAAAATAGTTTTTTCTCTAATTATATTATCCATATGATCAGATATTGACAATCCTCTTATTTCTTTAGGCTTACTTACCTTTTTAACATTCTTTGGACTAAAATAAAAAAATCATTTACTGACACATTTATGATAACATCTTGATTCTTTTTCTTTTAAGCTGCCATCACTCCAATAACTTTGCATTAATTATTTTATGGAGTTCCAGAATTTGGTGACTACTGTAAATAATTATTGTATATGTTCTTTGAAAATACAATCTTTTTTTTTACAGCCTTCAAAGGTAATGAATTAAAAGCATTTCTAAACAAATTATCTCTTTCTAAGTATTCATCATACATCAACTCTTAAACTATTTATTAGACAGACTTATTTGAAAACTTATGAAGCAATGAATATGACATTATTTTTATTATATTTTTATATACAAATCCTTAAAATTATAAAATTATCATGATTCCTCTTTATTTATTATCTTTAGTACATTATGTATATTGTAACTTACTTTATAATGTTCATATTCCTATAATTTATCAATATCAATAATCGAATCCAAATCCTAAAATCCAGCTTAGGTATTTCCATGATGTTTTATTACTGTTTCTGGTACTTACAAATGCTTAATCAAAGTACTACTTATTATAGGATCTGTTATTTTATCAGATATCATATCTATTTATAATATATCTTTATGAATTTAAATGATAGAACTCTATTTTCCTATTTAATCAAAATGATGTTGTTAATTTGATATACTTTATTTATCACTTGAATAATCAGAAAATGCTTCAAAACTATCTGAACTTATATCAAAAATCTAATTATTACTTGTTCCTTAATTAGTTATCTAAAATTTTAATTACTAACTACTTATTAATAGATGCCTGCTTTTACTTTTTTGCATTTTCTTCTTACAAATTTTGCACATCTCTCTTAATAACTCGTATCATATTTGAATCTTCTTTTAACATTTAGCCATCCACAATTAAATGTTGAATGATACAGATTACAAAAATAGCATTTAATATTCAATCCCTCAGTATTATTATTAAACATAATATCCTCTCTTAATATTTAAAATTTCTCCTAATTTTTATAACTTATCAATTACTTTCTCTATCTATTTTTTTAAACAATTATTAAATTCTTGGTAATTAATATAAAAGTACAAAATGTCATTTGTATCACCTTATTTTAATCTAATTTTCTCTTAAGACTCAGAATTCATCATTTCTATCAAACATTAATTGATGATCTTTCGATTATCAAAATTAAGATTGAATCCCATAAATTCTATATTTACTTTTCCAGCAATTATAATAAATAATCCATTTATCTCAGTTGAAAAGTACTTTACATAATTAATTTAATTACTTTTTATTTAGAATTTTAGCTCAATACTCCTTTTTAACTAATTTCGTTGATTGTAGTTTAAGATAGAAAATTAAAATGTTTCAGTTCCTATTTTATCAAATTCATTTTAATATACTCTAACAACTTCTTTTTCTTTGTATCATTATCTAAACTCAATTAATTTTCTACTGTTAAAAATAATAATGAATAATGATATAGAACAAGTTTAACTTTTAATCCTAACATGTTTGATTTCATGAATAACTTAAAATTATTAAAAGTAATTTCATGTTTGTAAATTTGTTATTGTGATTAAAAATAATTTGTAAATACAAATATAATTATGATTATGTTAGTAATTAAATGTGTTATTATTAATAATTGATTTTTATTGTCTAATTGATCAATTTCAAAAAAAAGCATTAAAAAAGATTTGTAGAAATTCTCTGAGTAATTAAAATCTTCTTAATTGATATTTTTTAATTCTAGTCCCCAGATGCAAGCAAAGTAATGTATCTAAAAAAATACAACAATAATAATTTTTATAATTTAAATTTACCTATTTTATAAAATAAATGTATTACTAATAATTAATAAATAGGATTAAACTTAGCATTTTTTAAATAATTTTAAAATTTCTTGAGAATAAAAGGAAGTTTAAAATAGTAAAGATAAAAATATCATTTATTTTGAGATTAAGTATGTAAATAATTAAGATTACAATATTGAGTAATTAAAAAGAGAATGGTTTCTCTTTTAGAAATTAAGTAAGTAGTTTAATGGATTGAATGAATAATTCTAAAATAAATAGAAATAGGAGAATTGGAAAATATTATGAATTTGATTCTCTAGAATTATAATTAACTAATTACATAGAGTTCTGAAAATGAAAGTAAGGTAAATAGAAATTAAAAATAAGGATTGAAAGGCTAATGATGTTGGATGAAATAATTTTGGAATACCAAAATTTTTCATAGTAAAGGAGAAAAGATTTTTGAGTATATTGTTTAATGTGATTGTGATAGGAACAAAGTTTTTCTAAATTTTTTGGAACATGAGTGTTCTCAGTTTCAAAATCACTAAATTTACTAAGCGATATATGATTATTGTTATCAGGATGAATGCAAATTGATAAAGAGCTGATATTGCATGATTAGAACGAGGGCCAACATACATCATTAGAAGGATATTTTAATGGTTTGTTCATCTCTAATTAAACACTATGTCGCATTTCTGAATTTTAGAAATTAATGAAATACTTTCTTAAGATCTTTCTTGCAAATTTCTAAAATAATAATAAATAATAATTCTGAATAGTTTTATTTCTTATTTAGATGATATATTTACAATGAGTTTATATCAGTTATTGATTCAATATTTTAATAAATAAAATAATAAAATGCTTGATGGCAGAGCAGCAACTACTGGTAATTTTAACAATAAAACAACATCTGTAATTCCATTATCTTAATTACGGAGAATGAAAAATAATAGTTGTGAAATCTTAGATAATCACACTATGATTGAGAAATAAGAATTGTAATATCAAAGATATTAATAGTAAGACATGCCAAATCATAAGAAAGAATCAAAAAGTGGCCTTGTGCTATGAATATTAGAAGAAGAAAAAATTAATCATAATTTGAGAGATTTGCATAAGATGAAGAAGAACGTAGAAGAATTGAAAAAGAAGAAGATGAATATTAATAGAAATAAAAACAAGATGTATTATTGAGAGCAAATAGATTAATTTATGATAATAATCCTGTTATTAGATAATTTTAATAGAAACTGTTATTTTCAGATGTTCTTTAAGAAAGAGATGCTTAATTGTAATTAAATGAATACAAAAAGACTATCAATAAGTAAGTTATTCATTTAATTACTTCAGTATTAAAGAAAAGATGTATTAAGAAGAATAAATAGATATTATGGCAAATTTTGATCATGCATAATAATTGAAAGAGGAATAAATAAAACGAAAAAAATAAGAATAAAAAATAATTCTTAAATAATAACATGATGAAATGATAAATAATCATATTAAATAAATTTAGAATGAGAAAATTGAAGGATAATTAAATAAAGCAAGAGCTTTAAAATTAATTTAAGAGGAAGAGGAAGCTGTAAAAGAAAGAAAACGAAAGAGATATGAAAATATGTTGGAAATTAAGAAAGGAAATGAAGAAATTAAAGAGTTTAAATTATAATAATTACAAAAAGAAAAAGAATAAGAAGAAGAAATTAAATTGCATGCAGAAAAAAAAGATAGGATTATATAAATGAAGAAATAAAGAGAAGAATTAAAATTTAGAGAAAAATAAGAATAAAGATAAAGGTTGATTGATACCTAAATTGCTATTCTAATAAAAAAAGAAGCTGAATAATAATCTTTGATTAATAAATAAATTTAGGATGCAGAATAGAAAGATGAGGAAGTAGAAAAATAGAAATTAATTAAATAAGAAGTTTAAAAAAAAAAGATTGAAGATAGCCGAAATATAATAAAAGAATTTCAACTTAAAGATAAAATAATTAAAGATTAAAATGATAAAGAATTTTAATAATATTGGAAATTAAGAGGTGAAGAATTGAAAAAGTTAGAATAAGAAGATATAAATAATTAGCGAAAAAGAAATTAATCTGTTAAAGATTATTAATTATAGTAAATAGAATAAAAATAAGTAATATCATTATGTTTATATATAGAAAATAAAAGAACAATAAATACTTTAGGATTTTTAAGATGATGAAGAGTTAAAAAGATAAAGAAATATAGAAAATAAAACATTTTTTACTTGGGCTGAGAAAGCAGTAAAAGAGTAGGCAGATTAAGGAAAAAATATTGGTCCATTAATGAAAGAATTGGCTCGAATAAAAGATATTTGAGAGTATTGATTTTTAGATTAGATTTACTAATATTATTTAAATAAATAATAATAAATCCTAAATTAAATTAAATTATATATTATTTGTGTAAAATGATATTAATAATAAAATATTAAATAAATAAAAAAAGGGTTGTCAACACGAGGACTTCCCAAGCGGTCCCCCACCTTAGTACTAACCTCGCCTTAAGCCGCTTAACTTCGGAGTTCGAATGGGATCCGGTGCTTTAGGCTTAGTATGGCCGACAACGATATTTACATATTTCTTAACATAATAAATACCTTATACTTAAACATATATAATTAAAATTAAATTTTTAATTACATCTAACAAATAATATTTCTTTAAAATTCTATTTCTTAAAAATAATTATTATTATCTTTGTAAAAATAGAAAATAAAAAACATATCTATAGATAAATTATTATCATTTTATTATTTTCTAAATAATAATAATAATAATAATTTAAACAAAATACTATTTATATTTATTAGATTAGCTATTTTATATATATAGAAAATGAATACATCATGTAAATATATAGATTAATTATAATCAAAGATATATAAATAGACTTATATCCGAAATAGATTTTTTTAGCTAGAAATTAAAAAAATAATATTTATAATAAATATGAATTTATTACAACCACCAAATTAAGACAATGAAGAAACACCTATAGTTGTCTAATATCAAGAGCTAAATAAAAATTATACTATAGGAATTCCTAAAAATATGCTTGTTGCAGATTTAGTATTAGAACTGGCAGAGGTTGTTGAGAGATAACCATTGTCTTTGATTTTATACAAAGATTAATAACTTTTGGATGTAAATAAACAACTATCAGCCTATGATATTTAAGATAAGGGATAAGTGCTTGAAAGTTGCAAAAATTGGTGGTTCTTGTAATTGAATGAATATTTTGAAAATTTTGTAAAAGATTATTGTTAAAGGAATTATAAGCTTTAAATGAGTGATTATAATATTTAATAAAATCAATTATTAAAAAGATGTGCTATTCTTATTTACACAAATTAAGTTTTCCATTTTAATTCCAATAAAATTTTTATATTTTTTAGAAGATTGGAGATTAGCAATAAATTAAAAGAGATTAATATTAATGAATGATTTAAATTAGTTAGAACAAGTTTGATAATGAAAATAGTAATATTATAAAAATTATATAAATTAAATATGATCGAATAACCAGATATATTTAATGATGATTAAGCATATAAAAAATATTTAGAAATAAAAGAATAGACAGAAAAAGAAAAGAAAGCAAGAGTAGATAAAATTTTGGATGATTATTGTTATCGCTAATTAAATTTGCCAGCTTCTGAATATAGAAGTTAATGGACTGATTTAATTTATAGGCCATAACATTATCCTGTAGAATTAGTTCATCCAGAAAGAGTTCATTATACATCTTAATTTGTTGGTTTTAATCAATAATCAAATTATTAATAAAAAAGATAAAAGGCTATGAGCAGAGTGCCTTAATAAGTTTAATATTATTATCCTCCTTCAAATCCATTTTTATAAAATGCTTAACAAAGTCTAAATTAATAATAGTTATTACCAAGTTTGAGTTTATAACAAGGAAATTTAGGTTATAATTAATAATTAATGACATAATCTACTCCTTAAATAGTTTATTAGAATGATGCAAAATCAGATTTTTTAAGAAAATGTGATAATTTATAGAATAGAATGGATTATAATATCAGAAATGTTGATAAATTTTACTAATATTATTGAAAAAAGTATTAATAATGTATTAATTCACACTGGTATAAAATATTTTAATATTGCATTAATAAACCTTTTTTTATAATCTCCAGGATTCACAATGGTAGGAACCTGTAAATATTATTTAAGATGAAAATAATACCATTCCCCCTTTTAATAGATATTTCAAATAATGTTCAGTTTCTTTATCCCAAGTATAGAATCTTAAATAGTCAATTATACCCATTCTAAGTTTTTTCTATTTTTAATCTATTATTAATAGCAAAGAATAATCAATAACATTTTGTTTGTTTAAGAATTTACAATCGATCTAAATATATATATAATTATGAAACTTAGAATGCTCTATCATTATATCTATAATTTTCTTTAAGAATAGGAATAGGTTCTGAATTTCTGTCAATTCTAAAATTGGTATCTAATAACACTCCTTTTTTTTTTTTTTCTAATCTATTAGTTTCACTTCCTTTAAGATCATAAACTAAAAGATTTGATGGATCACCCATTCCAAAATAGAGATTTTCCATAACTAAAAAATATTCAGTTTAACCTCTATCTCTGATTTCAAACATTCCAAAGATCTTACTTAATAAAGAAGGTTTAGATTCATAAAAATGTCTATACATATGTTTAAAATAATCTAAAGCAAATTATTTAAACATCATGAATTCTTTATCTTATTCTAACTTTTTAAATACAAATAATTCATCATTAGATTTATAAAACTTAGACTAAGATTTACCTCCAGAAGCACTCCAAATATTAGTAGAAGAGATAGATTTAATGAATTATGCAAGTGTTATACCAGCTAATTATCTTAATGCTTCAAATTATGTTGGAAAATAGATTAAAACTTCTATCCACTTATTCTTTCTAGCTTGAGTTGTTGGTACAAATTATTATTGATTAGTTAATGGTAATGATTTATCTAATTAAGCTTCATCAAATTAAGAGGATAAATTCATTTGGAATTATTAGAATTATTATTATTAAAATTATTATTGTTATTACAAAATTAAAGTATTAGATTTATCATTCTTTTTTTCAACATCATAATTTATTTTCAAAATAAATATATCCTTATTATCTTATTTTTAATATATTTATTAATTGATATTATTATTACCTAAATCAACACTCATGTATCTAACATTTTCTACTTCTTATTTCTATTCTTTTGGTGATAGTAATTATTAGAAAAACATTTTAGCTTGCTCAGATGATTTTTATGTTGTCTCAATCATTCCAAAATCTTAAGTTTATAATGAAAGCAATTACTTTCTTTTTAATAAATTTCATTCATATATTTCGGATGATTGAGTGTAAATGATAAATACGATAATGGTTGATTTTCATATATTGGAACAAATTCCTATATAAATTTATTAATAGAATAATTACATAAATCATTTAACTTTTAACTAATTTCTATTATTCTGCAAGAAATGAACTAATGTTCCATTCTTTTTAAAAATTAATGTTTTAATTGATTTCAAAAGTGGGAATAAAATTATTAGCTTATACAACATTTATATTATCTAAATCTTTATTCGAATCATGATGAGTCTTATGAATAGATTAATTTAATGATTGATTAGCATCTACTAAATTAATTACATTATTATTATTATTATTATGAATTTCAGATCCATTTCTTCTATGATTTCTAATAAATAATGGAGATTATTATGTATCTAATTCAGGAGAATAAAGAGTTGGTATAATCAAATCTGTTAAATCAGCTTTTACTGAATTATGTCTGTGATTGATTTCATCAATTTCTTAAAAGGAATGTTTTTATCCAGAAATTAGATTATGTTCTTCTAATTCTTAATTTGAATGATATTGTTTAGCATCACTTAAATTATTACCAGAATCCACTTTTTCTAATTCATATGTAGTTTTAATGGTAATTGTATTATTATTTAATATTGAATCTTGATTCTTTAAATTAACAGCAGCATTTTGAATAATATTTTTGAAATCTGGATTTAACTCTTTTTTTTTCTTATGTTCTGAAATACTTTACATTATATTTTTATATTAAAGTCCAAAATCTTAAGATTGTTTGAGTACTTAAAATATTGAACTATATTAAGTCTCAGACAAAATCTTTTCACATTCTTCCTTTAATTATTTAATTGATTTTATTAATAAATCGATCTCTCCCTTAGCTAAAGATTTAGGTATTAAATTAATAAGTGTAATTCCAAATGTATTTAATTTATTCATTAATTCATCTCTAAGCTATCTAATATAATTCTATTCCCATATCTTCAAATAATCACCTAATGAATTATCTGAAAAATTCAACAATGTTGTTTAATATACATCAAACTCTCCAACCATTACTTTCATTTGATATCCATAATATGAATACACTCTTTATACTTAAGTGTGATTACATGAACTTGAATTCTAATAATGATTTTGCATTATATTATGTGTTAAGAATAATTATTATAAGAATCTTAAAAATGAATACTCTAAATATTTTTAGCTTAAAATTACTCTATCTGTTAATTGTTACATACACAAATTACATTCGAAATAGGTTTCAATCTATATTTTTTCATTTGAATGATTCTACTTTATAATACTTGGCAAATCTTTTAATAAAAATGTCCTATTCTCATCATTCTATTGAATTTATGATTCTTCCTTTTATAATACTATTTATTTTATCTAATTCATTTAACCATCCACACTAAATTTTACATATCTGCCTGCATTATAATATATAGAAACATGACTATTTCTTGGTAATTTACAATATTCACATCTGAATTACAAATTCGCTACTTTCAAAATAATAAAAGCACCTATAGACATATCATCATTTGAATGATAATATGCTTTTGGTTTCTCTGTAGGCATATTACACATATCAGCAAAAAAATCAACTACCTTATCTTTTTAAGGTGGAAACTCTTTTTAATAAGCCAATAATGCATTCATATCTTTTATATCATTAAAATTATGAATATCTGCTCTTGCATAATTTATTTTCACATATGCTAAATCTGGTTTTATTACTTCTTTAAGATTCACCTTTTCAAATAAAAATTTTGTAAAATCACCAACGCACAAATTAAATTACTTATTTTATCTTAATTTCTATTCACAAAGTATAATATGTCTTTCTACATCAAAATGCTTTCCTAATCTCATACAACCTACTATACACTATTTCAATTTCTATAATAAATCTTCTTAAGGACCTGATAGCATTATTGTTACACCATTTTTACCATCCTTTGTTTCTATAAACATTAATGTATTATCTTTTCCAAGTTAATCTTATTTATCAAGATTTGGCCTTGGAAAATTGCGAAAAAATATTTTCTCACAATTTCCAGTCACCTATGTCTCTTTTTGAATATAACCATCTAATTTATCAAGACGTACAAATTTAGATCCTGTACATTTAGCTATTTTTCTTAATTGATGTATTTTCACATTTTAAACAACTGTTATATTAAATTTACAACAAATATCTAAAGCAACTTTACTGACTGATTTTTCAACTATTATTATTGTAGGTTTAAAATGCTCTTTTATTTTCTCAATATAATCTTAAAGTACTCTCTTTTCTTTCATAATGAAATCATCAAATTATTGAGTTTCTTCAATGAAATCTAAATTCCCATGAATAATTAAAAGACGAGGTTTTATTAACTCTGTTTGCATTCTTTTCAATGCTATGTTTTTTCTTATAACAATTCCTGGAAAATAGCAAGTTAGAGAATAATCTTTGTAGGGGAGCAATTTAGTTTTTACATAACAAGTAATATCTAAAGGATCAGAATTTAGAGAAGAAAACTAAATGTCTTCTACAGCTCGTTTAACAAAATCGTAAGTTATTGATTTAAGACCTTCAAAATGATTATCATGATTTCTTTAAGGTTGAATAAAAATCTTTAAACTATGATCACAGATATTTTCCATTTGTTGATAACATTTTTCTTTTAGTAGGGATAATTAGGATTTCAGTAATTCTGATTCTTTATTCTTATTTTATTCTTCAGGTGGAAAATAACTTTGTATACTGACCTAAACTATTTCAGGATTGAATTCTTAATCATTATTCAAATTATCTTCCTATTCTTCAGTAATTTAAGTAGTTTGCGATCTAGAGATGGTATATGATTGATCATCTAATTTATGTATTGATTCTCTTCTTGACAAATTCAATGGTCCCTTATCTATAGAGACACTAACAACTCTGTTTTCAAATGTATTATCTAATTTGTATCCTTATGCTTTCAACAATTTTAATACTTAATCATAACATACACCACACAATCTTACTTTTTTTTCTGTATTTTATGTAAAATGAGAACCATCAATAAAGTTACTGCTGCAACTATTCTATAAAATAATTTATATTACTCTGAGCAAAAGACTAAACCACATTTACGACAATGATGCTTAGTTCTGAAAAGATAATAGAATTGTCTATCACAATGTTCACACTTAGTCACCTTACTTTCTTATTTCCATTTGTCTCTAGATAAAAGTACATTAGATAATTGTTAATCCATGTATAATTTGATTTATTAATTAATTATAATTTAATGTAGTCTTTTAATCCCTCTCCAGTTGACAAAGACAAGAAAATTAAAATTATGGATGAATTAATTAAGACTAATTAAAAACATATAGATCATCTAAAACAAACAATCACATAATTAAAAAAAGTATTAAAAGATATCAATAAATATAGTAATTATAATTTGAATAGAAAAGAAACTAAGATCTTGAAAAGGATAATACTACCATAAAGGATTAAATTAAAAAACTTCTTTCTAAACCTACATTTCATACTTAATTCACATAAACATCATCCGAAATTAATCATCGAGATTAGCAACATTTATCTATCAAAGAAGTATAATAAATTCACAATACCTCTGAAAATATATAAAAATCTGATATTGACCATACATAACCTAAGTAAAACATAATTAATTAAATATCTCCTTCAAAATAAGAAATCAAGAAAATCCCTAAACTTGATCTTAAAATTGATATCAATTCAGCTCTTTAACGATAATAGAGTGGACCTATTAGTAGTGTTAAAAAATCATAAACTTATTTACATGGTTTAACTAACGTCAAATTGATTGATGCTATAAAGGAAAGAATACCTGAAAAATAAAATAGGATTGTAATATATTTTAATTTAAAGATATTTCAAGGCTTCTTAAATTACAGGAGATAGAGCGGGAAATCAAATGAGAAAGTCTTTACTATTCAATTTTTAAAATAATAAATCAATTATTATTAATGATTGTGAAAATTAGGAAGATTAAGAAATACACAGAAGTAGAAATTCAGATGGAAAAAAATAATAGTAGTTTATTGAATCCATTGAAGAATATAGAGTTGAAACTTTGGAAGTATCTGCCTTATAATTACCTGCCTATAATTTATATGAAAAATTTTATATTCTGGGTTGTGAAAAAAAGGAATTTTTAGAGTTTGATAATGATCCCAATATTAAAGAAGGTATTCTACCTGCTAATATTTTATTTAAAAGTGATTCCACAAAAACGTATATTTCATTCACTTTATTAGACCTGTCTATGAAGATATTATTAATGGATTTGTGTATCCATTTGGTAATCAAGTTGAAAAAATCAAAGTTAATGATTCATTTCGAAAATTAAAAGAGTATCTAAAATTCATTATTTCAGAATTATGTATTCAGGTAATAAATACGAATTATTGGACAAATTCTCTTTATTTACCATTAAAAATTAAGAAAATACCGATGATCTCTAAGAGCATGTCAATTAAAATTTATTGAATTAAGCAAATCCTGAAAAGTTACTCTATGGAATTTGTCTATCTGTTTACGATTTTATTGAAACTACTCCTGATCATATTAAATTAACATTTGAAAATAGAAAAAAAAGAATTTTTTGGAAATACAAAAAAACTTATTGTTTTATAACTTTCTTTCCATTTTATGAATTATTCTAAGATCTATTAATCTCAATTATAAGTAATAAAGTATGTATATTATTTAATAGATTTAATTAAAATCAATAGAACTGATAGGTATTTAAAGAAATATTCAGCAGAATACGAAGTTCTTAAAGATGTAGATGGTTAGTAAATTATACTTGTATATATAAAATATTATTAAAATATTAGGAGTTTTAAGATGAATTAACTAAATTTTTAAATTTAATTTAATCAATTAAACCAATGTTAGGACATTAATAATTAGAAATCTAAACTTTAGCAGGTACTCTTAAATATAGAATTCCTAATTAATTATAATTAGATGTAGAATTAAGAATTTGGAGTGCCAATGTTACTTTATAAATTTTAAATTTTAAAGAAATCTTAACAATATTTTTAGCAATGATATCTGAAATCTCAATTATTTTTGTTTGTGAGAAAAGCAATATCTTAACATCAATTATGTATTAAATTTTAGAATTATCAGCCATTTTTTCCATCATTTATTCCGTCCTTTAGAATGGACACATGGAATCATTTATAATGTACCTGAATAATTAACAACTATGATTCAATCACCAGTTCCAATCATTATTGGAGTCAATCTTATAGAAAGTGATTTCAATATATTGGGTCTTTCTGAAAATTGTGAAAATCATTTATTTGTATTTTTGGATCGAGATAAAGAAAATAAATTTATCGCCAAACCAACAAATGTAATGAAAGATATAGTTACTCCTTCATTTGGAGGATTTCTATCATAAATTGATACTATTATTAAAAATTAAACCAATATACGTAATCCTAGGTAATTATACCTTTTATATTTTTATTAGTCCAAGTATTAGATAAACTTCAAATAAACATGAAGATAAAAAAGTAATTAAATTTTATTTTGATGATCAAGATCAAAGTAAAAGCAAATAAGTACTTGAAATCTTTAAAAAAATAATTAATTAATATATCATTTCTAAATTACCATAATCAAATTAAGATGGACTTAAAGTTAATATTTAAATATTTATAATAGAATTAACAAAATGTGAATTTATAATTTATTGAGCATTACTTACTCTCTGAATCTGATCTTAAGGATAAAAAATTTATTTAGAATCTATTTAAGACATAACATTTCTAATATTTTATATAACAACATTATTTGTGATTAGAATTGAATTTATATTTATTTATATTATACACTTATTTTTAATATTTAAGATAATAAAGTATCAATTAAATAAAAATGAATAGAAAAGATAATATAGTAAATTAGGACAATCTTCAAAAACATTATGAATAAAAGATCAATCAATATTAAGAAATTATTGAAAGTTAAGATAAAAAAATAAATGAATTATAATAATAGATTGAATAACAAAAGTAACAGTTAAAGGAATTAGGAATAAAGGAAGAGTAGCGCAATAATTAGGAAGAGAAATTAGAAAAGTATAAGAAAAACATATAATTCCTTCTAAATAGAATTTCTTGGTAAATAACAGATTAAAGTATGAATGAGTTAACATAATCTATTATAAATTAGCATTATGGTTAATATCTTGCTCAGTAAAATGAAATTCTTTTTAATTCAGCCTATTAAGATTTAATTGTAGGATAAAATGTAGTTAATTAAGAAATATTTGAAGTTTTTTATATAATTGGAATTGAAAAGTCGTATACTAATACAAAGTAGTATAATTCAAAAATTTAGTATAAATATTATAAAAAAGAAAATTGAAATAATTACTTATAAAAATTAATGTCTATTGAAGAAATTATTGAAACATTTGCTTGTCCAAATGGAAATAATGTATAATAAATAATTGATGATGATGTTGAAGATGAAATTTAGAGGTAGATTTAATTAATAATTTAGAATAATTTGTTAAAGTAAAGTACCTTTTTAGAATTTTTACATGTTCAATATTAAGGGAGATGATTTACAATCTGAAAATCCATTAAATGTTAAACTTCTATAATAATTCAATCATTCCAGATAATTATTCGGATACTGTCTAAAAATAGATGATTTTTTAGTTGAGGATTAAAATGGAAAAGCTTCCATTTATATGAGTTTCGACAAGATTTTATGTTTTGTAACTTATTTTCCAATTTAAAGTTTGTTTAAAAAATTATTCGAATAAATTTTATGTAATAATAATGTAAATTTATTTATAGTTATAATTAAAGTAACAAGATAAAACAGTTTTAGAGTAAAAGAGAAACAGAAAAAATTTAACGAAATTGATGGAGTAGGAATAATCAAAGTAAAGTGAAGAATTTATAATAGTTAATCGAAAAGCTCCTAAATGCATTTATGTTGAAAAGTTCCTCATATTCTCTAACAGAAAATAATTAACATATCGAAATCAATTTTGCAAAAGAACTAGCTGATTAAAATCTTGATGAATAGATGAAATAGTTTTTTTAATCTTCTATAATTTCATACACAGTTCCTAGTAAGGAGGATTTATTTTTTGAGACTAAAAAACTAGAAGCACATATTGTACTAACCCTTTTTACATTTGAATAATTTTATAAGATATTTATGGAAATTTTGAAAGAAGGAAAAATTATATTTTGTTGTTAGAATTAGAATTTATTAACTTCAATAACATCATTTTTCCATACAAGTTTATTTCCTTTTAAATGGTTTCATCAAATTATTTTTAATCTACCAATTGATTCTTTAGCTCTTTTAGAATTTAACCAGCCCATAATTTTTGGAGTTAATATGCAATATTAATAATTAAGATTTTAAAGAAATATCTTAATAGCAAACAAAATACATGATATAACATATGTGGATATCAATGAGAGACATAGGTTAATTAATATAATTGAGAAAAATTAAAAGGTATAACTTAACTGGGTTGATCAAAAGAAAGAGCTTGAAAGATATTTTTAGGATAAAAATGGTTCACTTTCATTTACACCTAATAATGAATAAGAAAATAATGCAAAAAAGTTTCTTAAGAATCTGTAAGAAATCATTATGGTAAATTTGATCAATAAGGTTGTTCCAAAGAGAGAGGAAGATTTTATTATAAAACAGAATAAAAAATTAAACGATCACTTTATATCTCATCGTATTAAAAAAATAATTTAGAAAACATATTAAGATTAATTGGATTAAAAATTTATCCTTAATTATATTATACTTTCTGTGTATTTTACAGAGTTTCTAAGATTTTAATACATAAAATGATAAAATAAATGTAAGAATAATTTATAAATAAATATATATATATTAATTAATAATGAGTTAAGAAAAAGATTTCTAATATGATATCCACGATGTCTAAAATATTAAGACTGCCTTCTTAGATTTACATTAATAGGAAAGCACAGGATTCAAATTGGGATTTGGGACAGCAATTTTATCATATTTTGTTTTTAGAAGATTCACATACTTAAGAACAGGACCAAGGTATATCATAATTTAAATACAATAGATTCATCGGATCAATGATATTGGGTTCGTAAATCTATGGATTTTATACACACAAATCAAGAGCCTATTATGACTATGTTGCTCAATAAGTAAATTTGCATGCATCAGAAGCAATAAATCAATGTTTAGGACATTGATCTATATAATAATAATAATAAAACACATAACAAAATATATTATTTGTTGGGAATCATAATAAAAATTCAAAATCTGAATTTTTAACTCCATCTCCAAAATAAGCATATCCAAATGTATAGTCATTATTATAACTCAAATATCCTGGCCATATTAAATTTCTAATTGTAATCTAAACAATAAATGATAATTTAACTTTACATTTCTTTTAGTGGAATCAGTCTGAACTGACCATTAATTATATGGGGTGTCATCAATTAAAGAATCTAAGAAATCAGATCTATAGAGTGCTTCATCTCGAGCTAATAAAGATATCAAATATTTTAAACCTATTAGATCTTATTTATCTTTTCTTATTGGTGATCTGAAGTGTTAATAATTCTTCAATTCCGCAGTCACTCCTTTAAATGTAGTCTTGATTAATTCATGAGTTGGTGTTAATCTATATGATCCAACTGGAATTGAGGCACATTAGAATTCAATTGATTAAACTACATATGATAATCTCTCTAATTCTGAGAAATTTTTAGCCGGCAGTTACGAAGGAATTTCTAATGAGTCTTCAAAATTAATCTCTTCATCTGTTCTAAATACTATGTGCTCATGTTATCCAGTAAATGGATCTCTCAAAACTTCAGCTCTTTAAGCAAATTCTTCATTATATTTAGGTAATTCAGCAAAATGATAATTATTGGAACTTATTAATTATAGATCATTATTACCTCCAAAAGAATTTCTTTAATGGAAATTAATACTGTCCTTTATATTGAATTCCTAGTGCTATGTAATAATCTTTTTCTATTCCTTCTACTCTTCCCCAAAATAAGACTTCATCAAAAACATAATGTTCTTAGATTTTCAGTATTGCTAATTGTAATCTCATTCTATTTTTAAGAATAAAATAAGTACCTTTCTTCAAGATTAAGAGTCTAACCTATTTACTATATAAATTTCAAATCATTAAATGAGATATTCATTATATAAATTAATGATTAAATTAAAGAGGGAGTATTTTAGAAATTCAATTCAAAAATAGGCCAGAGAAGATATTTTCAAAAAGAAAAGAATTGTTACAAATAACAATCCCCATTATGAAAGCAATCCAGTAAATGAGAGTATAATATTTATTTTTGAATTGAAGAGTTGAATGAATTATTTGAATCCGAATTGACAATATTTGATATAGCCCAAAAGTTAGAATAATTATATGAGGAATACAAATTATTTCCTGAACGAAATAACTTGGTAACATTTACAAAAACTAAATTTAGGTTCTTTCTTAAATCAAAATATTAAGTATGAAAGTGGCTACAATGAAGATACAGGAACACATAAATAATTTCTACAATTCCATCAAAAGTAAGCAATCTATCTAAGTAAGACAACATTTTGGTTGAATTGATTAAATATTGTTCCCCAAATTATGCAGATGATGTCAATACTGTTGAACTAACAAACAATAGTTTATGGATTTTAATCAATTTAACATTAGCAGATGGTTGTGTTGATTATTTATTGGATTATGGGAATGGTAATTTCTTTGAATAAATCAACTTTCTCATTAAATCAAAATATGAAGTCATTGTACATAGAGTTTTTGAATTGATATTTAACATGACAGTTGAAGAATAAGCTTGTGATCGAATTCTTCTTGATACCAAATTTGATGAAGCATTCCTCCATCGATTGAAAAGACAAAATTCAGAGATGATCATGAATCTTGCAGCCTCGATTATTAAAAACTTTTGTAATAATTTTAGAAATGAACATATGCCAAAAATCTTAGATTTTATATTTTATTGCATTAGATTTGAAAGTGTAAATGGATTAAGTTTCATTATTACTGAAGAATATTGTGCTTAATTCCTAATACTTTACAGAGGTCTTTGTATCAAATTATTTACTCATCCAAATCATTCTATTAATTTCATCAACTATTTATCAGCACATTCATCAAATGAAGTTCTTGATGTAATTAACATGAATTATGATAGTTATTGCTTGAATATCCAGTTGTGGATGAATTAATGAGAATTAAGAATTCTAATCATTAGGTGAAAGTCTATTCTACTTTCTCAAATTTAGCAACACATTAACCTTTTCATAATGAATTGAGAATACTGTTTTAAGGGATATATGAATAGTATGAGAAATCAGATCTGAAAATGAAATTGGAATTAGGATATTTTGTTTCTACTTATATTATTAATTGTGATCCTACATTTTATGGAGATCTAATTAATAATGGAGTGATAAATCTATTAGTAGACTTCTTTAGAGAGATTTATGATCCAAAAGCAATCTATTTGGCATTGTAAGCTATGCTTAACCTCTTCATTAATGAGAATTCCAAATAAATATTTGAGTAACTTGGGGGTTTCAAACATTTAGAAAAACTCAAATAAAATGATAACATAATTGAATTGGCATCTAGATTAAATTGAATCTATAATTAATAGTTATAATTTATTAATGTCTAGACAAGAGTTTAAAAATTGTTAATCATAACAATCAGCTCAATCATTCAGATAGGAATCAGAATACTCATAGTACCAAAAAGTAGTTTTAGGAGATGGTGTATTTTATCTCTGAATAATTAGATTCAATATATTAAGGAGAATGGTAAAATAATAAAAGACATGGTAAAGGGATTCAAATATTTCCAAATGGTAAATAAAGAAATCTAAAAAAGGAATAATTTTTGAGGGAGTTTGGGAAGATCACAGAATAGTTGGGAAAGTTATAAAGATTGATGGCGAGATTATAGATTGTGTTATAGAAAATAATTAAATAGTGAATAGTTCAAAAAGCATTATAGAAGAAGACTTGGAGCATTTGTTAAATGAGAGATAGGATAAAATTTACACTTCAGAAAAGATCAAATAACTAATAGGAAATTTAAACTTTTAACGCTTAATTAAAGATGAAATAGAATATGAAGGGTAAGTAGTGGATGATATGAAACATGGTTTAGGAGTTGCAATATTGTTAGATGGTAAAAAATGATGATTAAATAAAATTAGGTTCAGTTTATGAAGGTCAGTGGAAGAATAACAAATAGCATGGATATGGTAAGAAAACATATTAGAATGGGGATATATTTAGTGGGTATTGGTATGAAGGTGAGATTTATGGTTATGGAGAATATCATTATTAATAAGGTGCAACTTATGTTGGATATTGGAAGAATAGTTTAAAACATATTTATGGAAAGGAATCATGGATAGATGGAGCATCTTATGAAGGGGAATATTATGAAGGGAAGAAGAATGGAAAAGGTAAGTTGGTTTTTTAAGATGGATCATATTATGAAGGGGAGTTTGAGATGGATGATATACATGGATATGGATAATATCATTGGATTGATGGAAGATAATATGTAGGTGATTGGGTATACAATAAAATGTGGGGTATAGGAAAGACAACTTGGGCAGATGGAAGATCATATGAAGGAGGGTAATGAAGTAGATTTATAATAGATATTTGGATGATAAGAAATAAGGATTGGGGACATTTATTTGGAATGATGGTAGAAAATATATAGGAGAATGGAAGTAGGGAAAATAGCATGGGATTGGATTATATTAGGCACCCTCTGGTGAATATAGATATGGAGAATGGGCTGAAGGAAAAAGAGTAAGATGGTTAGACATAAAGGAAGATAAAGAAATAATTGATGCTTTTTTACATAAGAACACTGAAATTGATCATAGGAATGCATCATTTTATAACAGCCATATTTCTGATTCATCTTTAAATGGAAGTGATAGATCTCATGGCAAAAAAGTTTATTAATTAACGTTGTCAGATAGTAAATATTAAATGAATGATTAGAGAGTATTTATATAGGAGAATTATTTAAATAGAAGAGAGAAGGATGGGGTAAATTGATATGGAAAGATGGTAAGGATAGTCTTAATAATTATTAGGCTCAATATATGATGGAGAATGGAAAGATGATGAATGTAATGGCTTTGGAAGATATATTAGTTGCGAAGGGGATGTATATGAAGGAGAATGGAAACATGATAAAGCTAATGGACATGGTATATTTACGAACAATGATGGTGTTATATATGAAGGTAATTGGAAGAATGATAAATAAAATGGATATGGCAAATAGAAATGGCCTGATGGACTATATTATGAAGGGTAATTTCTGGAGGGTAAGAAATAAGGATTTGGAAAGATGATATATCCTGATGGATCTTATTATTAAGGGACTTTTGTAAATAACTAAATAGATGGTGAAGGTTTGCATGTTAATATTGATGGAACTAGATATGAAGGTTCATTTAAAAATGGTATGAAACATGGGAGAGGAACTTTGATAAGTCCAGATGGAAATATATTCATTGGAAAGTAAATTGAAAATTATGTAAGTTTAGTTTTGAATAAGACAAATAAATTGGAGAAGGAAGAGTGGAATATCATAATGGTAAACTATTTTTGGGAGAATGGGTGAATGGAGAACGTCATGGAAAAGGCAAATATATTTATAAAGATGGAAGAGTCGTTGAATGTATGTGGTATAAAGGGATGAAGATAGAAAAATGATAATATATATATATATTATATATTATATTATATATATATATATTACAAGTTTGTTTGCTACTCAAAAAAAGATTTGTATTAATATTTAATATCATGATGATCACTAGAAGAAAATATTAAAGGATTGTTGTAGAAGATTAAAAGCCTGATTTGAATGTGATTAGGGTAGCTAATAAAGCTCAATTATCAAGCCAAGTCAGAAAAGCTTTATGGCTATTGTAAGGTAATCGTAGAGAAGATTAACCCCCTGTTTAAGATACAATTTACATCACAGCTATTGAAAATGCCATCTCAAAAGCTGTTATTATTGCTGAAGTGGTTAGAAGAAGAATTGCTGGACTCTATCAAATAAATAAAATTTAGGCTGTCTAGATTAATGAAGAATATGATCCATTAGAAGAAGGATTAGTGAAAGTCAAAATTACTAAGAATTTGGCTTCACTTTAAATCAAATTAACCAAAACACCAACAGAATAAGACAGAAAAGAGCCTGGATTCCTTGTATATAATATTTTAAATTATTTTAGGAACCATTACCTGCTGATTAAGTTTAACCAACTAGAGAAAGAAATGATAGATAAAGAAGTGGAAGCAGAAGACCAAGAAATGACAGCTAAAGAAATAATAATAGAGACAGAAGAGATAACAGAGATAACAGAGATAACAGAGACAATAGAGATAACAGAGATAGAAGAGATAACAGAGATAGAAGAGATAATAGAGATAGAAGAGATGATAGAGATTATAAAAGAGACGATAGAGATAATAGAAGAGATAATAGAGATAACAGAGAAGAAAGAGATACAAGAAGAGACAATAGAAGAGATAATAGAGATAACAGAGATAACAGAGATAATAGAGATAATAGAGACAATAGAGATAATAGAGATAATAGAGATAGTAGAAGAGAGAACAGAAGAGATGACAATAGAGATGAAAAAAGAAGAAACAATAATCCTAAGAATGAAGACAATACCGAAAGACCTACAACATAAAAAGTTAGAGGTGCTCCAAGACCTTAATAATAAAATTGAGTATTAATAACATAGAAATATAAAGAGATATTAAATAGCTTCTTATATATTCTCATTATTTAAAATATACAATGATGCACGTCATATTATCACAGCCAATCCCATCTATTTATTTCTTTATCATTTTTACTATATACATCCTTAGCGATTATCTAATCAAATAATCCTTCTAAAGTTTGTTACATAGCTTCTTATGTCACTTTTGATTTGATCTAAGAATTTCCATATCTATTATTTATTGTTGATTCCAAATTTCAAATACTCCATCAGACCAAATCTATAGACTTTTAAAACGTTATAACTTATCATTTGCTTGAATTTCTTCCACTTTCACATCTAGAAGTGCTATTATAATTTGTTCCTCCTGACTTGATGTTTGATTTTATTTATATTTTTAATATCCTAATGCTCTCCTTGCAGGTAAATGATCTTTCCTTTAACTAAATTTTATACCATTTCTTCTTGGACTCAAAATAAAACCTACAGCTTATTCAATTCTTCTTTTATCCTTCTCATCATCTGGTTTATGGTCTTTACTCAATTCATATGGAGCATTATCTCTACATAGTATTGCACTTAAATTTCCAGCATTAGCTAAATAAACTGTTTTCCCAACTATTAAAGCAACATTTGCTGTGCATCCTGCTTGTGATTCTATGAAAATTTATATTATTTTAAGTCCATACCTTCATTATTTTCTTTAATTTTTTTTAATTCTTCTTGGCCTTCTGGCTTAAAAAGTAATTGATCTATATTCAAAAAGGTATCAATTAAAGCTTGCTTATAGTCTTTTTTTAAGTAATTTTTGTTTGCCAATAATTATTCCACAAAATGTTTCTATGCAAAGATAGCTACTTCCTTGCCATCATTTCCTTCAAATATAGCAAATAAAGAAACTCCTGGTTCAATATCCAAATTAGAGATATAAGTATCTTCCATAGTTTTCCTACAACCTTATGAATTTAAAGAGCTACCTTGCATTTTAGTTGCTGAGAAAATAAATTATTTATTCTCTCCTTTAACTGTTTATTTTTCAAGTTTTGGTGTTGCAAGATAGAGTCCCATTAAATTTAATTTAATATTTTTGATTAATCATTATCGATTCTAGTCCTATTGTTCTATCCAATAATTATTCAAATTTTACTCATTAATATAGAAACCTTCTTATTTTTATTCAAATTCATACCTGTCTTTCAAATGAGACATAATTTGTTTTTGTTACAATATATTCTTTAGATTATATTTAAATTTATTTTCAATTTTACACTTTTATAAGATCATTGATTATTTTATAAATGCGCATTAATCAGCCTAATTACATTTTTAATTAATTCATAAAACTTCTCATAAATTGTATAATTTTGTAATTACTATCAGAATTAAAAAATTAAATAATTTATATATTTTATAAATCAACAACAGACTCAAATCAATTATTTTTATCAAAATGTGATTGAGTAAAAACTCTGTAATTGTCATTAATTCAAATTTACCCACCAAATTATTTTACAATTAATAATAGTAATTGCATTTCTCCATTTAGGATGTACCTAGGTTTTTACAGTAAATTATACAATTAATTTATTACTTTAAAAATAGTATGCACTTCCGAATTCTTGTTTTTTCTCGATAATATAATTTAAAGATGAATTTTAGATTACTATAAGGGAAGAAGTTACAACACTAAATATGAAGTTATATTAATGTTAATTTGAAAGTAATAATTTCAATTTAGTAAATCTGAGAACAGACAAGGAAAAGAAATTTTACAATTTCTGTTGAAATTGTATAGGTAATCTGTTTGTATTACAATTTGCATAGCAATTAAAAAGATACTCAATAGTTCGAGAACTTTATTCTTATTATTTATAAATTAATGAAAAAAAAATTGTTTACAAAAGGATTGAAATCCAATGTCGAAAAATACATTTTTGAAATCAAATTTGTTAATCTCATAGCTTCTTCAAGTCTTGTATCGAATGGTCTGTAGCTTTAATGATTTCTCCAGCTAATTTGGATATTAAACTGAATGATCTGTTAGTATTATTAATCGTTGTAAATCCACACCTCTAGTTGGACTTGTATTGTATATTCTATAAAATGACATTGCATCTATGTTGACTAATAACAGTCTTGGCAGCAGCGTAGTTTATTTTAAGTTGTTTAGCAGCCTATTTTTAGATTTT
This sequence comes from Paramecium sonneborni, assembly GCA_905182985.1. Taxonomy (NCBI): domain Eukaryota; phylum Ciliophora; class Oligohymenophorea; order Peniculida; family Parameciidae; genus Paramecium; species Paramecium sonneborni. The sequence continues at coordinate 23,918 of CAJJDN010000159.1, read as the reverse complement.
ATTATTACATGCTTTATTTTGATTCCTTAGTGGAACACTAACTTAACAAGGTTCTGTCTTTTTATTTTTGAGACTTTCTCATAGGGTCTTTTAGTAGAAGAATCTTTTTTCATTAAAATTTTAGATTTAAATTTATTTCAATTTTTAGCTAATGGCTAGAAGGTTTTAGTGCTACATTTATAAATATATTACGCATGATTTAGAAAAATATATTTTTTAGCTATAAGAATTATTTTTAGAATTAATAAAAAATATTAATGAGTTTAAACATAATTTTATTTTGTTCCTAAATAAAAGAAGCAAGGATTTAATAATATTATGATTAATGTGATTATTAATAATAAAAAATCCAAAAAAAAATTAAGAAATGTTTCATTGAAAAATTAGTAGTATAATATATTTTTAGATATTTAAAAATGATTTAATAAATGAAAAAAATGAATGAATATGGTTGATTAGTTAGTTTTCAACAAATAAGTTAATTTGATGAAGGCAAATGAGTATTTAAATTGTAAAAAGCAATTTAGGTAAAATTTAAGTTACTTTAAAAGAAATATAATAAATTAATATATAATATAAGAATATAATAAAAAAAAATGAATATTCTAGTATTAATATATATTGGAATAAGTTATGGGGATACGCAAGTAAAAGAGTATGGATAATGTTTGGATGAAACCTTGGCGTAATCTCCAATATAGTTAAAGCCACCATTTGGACATATTGGTTGATATGTTTATTAATAAAGCTAGAACTAAAATTGGAATTTGAGTTTTTGGAGGCTAGAGATTTATAAATAAAACATACTGGATATGAATTAGTATGTTAAGGAGCATTTGGTTTTGTGAAGCATAATAATAAAATATTCAATGCTTATCAAGTAAAATTTAAATCTCCATCAGAACATTCATTGTCAGAAAACGATTATTTTTATCCAATAGAAATGCAAATATTTTTAATATCATAATAAAAGTTTAGAATAGGATTTAGCGTATTCTTTCGCTTAAATAAAGATCATACAGAAAATGGATTATTAGCGAAGTTTGGATTTGGTAAAAACATAATAAAGGAACTTTAGCCAGGAGATTTCTACATAGTTCCTGAGGCTATAGATTTAGGAGTATTGTTTGAAGACACAGGTAATAAATTGTTTAGATGATATTAATAGATAAATTTTTAGTATATTAGGGAAGTGATACATTTCCACCTTGTGGATAGATGGTATGGTTAACTTAATTTAAGATATATGAAATGTCTTAAAATTAAGCAATTGACTTTCCAGAACTCTTACTTTATTTAGTAAGAGAATAGAAAGAGATGAAGAGACCAATATATGCAAATTTTGATCCAGCATTGTTTATTATAACAGATGGCGAAATGAATACCAAATAAGATTTGAAAACTTAGAGAACAAGAAATTAAGTTGATAAAAAGGTATGAGTACAAATCCAAATAGCTTGTTAAAGATAATTTTTATATCTATGGAGCAAGTGAAGGCTTAGAAATAGATGGATTTGTTTTTACTGCATCAGGATAGTCAGGAGGTAAAATAGTAAGAACTGAAGATTTCTTTATTATTAAATTAAAACCAGAAGCAAAAGATGTATAATCAGATTTTGAAGAAATAGAAAATTAATAATAATCATAATCATAATCATAATCATAATCATAATCATAATCATAATCATAATCATAATCATAATCATAATCATAAATAGAAAATAATTAAAATGAATAACCTATTGATGTTTAAGAAAATAGTATTCCTGAAGATTTTGAAGAGGCTGATTATCAAAATGAAAATGAAACAAAAGAACCTCAAGAATTAAGTGGTCAGGATAATACAAATATTGGAAGAGAATCTGATAGAAAAAGCAAATTGGATTTACATTCCAGAATCAAAGAAAGACAGGCAAGTAAAAGTAAAGATTCAATTAATTAATATAATGAAAATATGATAAAAGAAAAATAAGAATAATAAAAATAAGAATAATAAGAAGAAGATGATATTATTACAGAAATAGATGAATTTAAAAATTGGCCAAGATTATGTTAAACAGGGAAATCATAATCACCAATTGTACTTGATTTAAAAAATCTAATGAAACAACCTATCAAAGAACCTATATTATCATATTATGTTGTACCTAAAGAACTTTATTTAAGCAATGATGGATATTAACTTAAATTAATTAGTGATCCTGGAGGTTTTGGAGCATTAAGTTGGAATGGTAAAATATACTAAGCTCTTGAATTGAATTTTCATACTCCTTCAGAACATACTATAGGAGAAAATTAATTTAGAATGAATTGTGAAATATAAATCATGCACAAATCTTAGGATGGTGATATCTTATATTTGGTTCTCTTTTTACATAATACATATCCAAATGAAACTAATGAATTTTTAGAATCAATAGGATTACCATCATCTAAAAGTATAAATTATAGAGCTGTTGAAAAAGGAGAACTTATTTAAATCAATAAAGATATTAAACTTGCTGATTTAGTAAGAGATATATCTGAATTTGTCTATTATTCAGGTTCTTTAACTGTTCCACCTTGTGTTGAAAATATTTAATACATTATTAGAAGAAGTAGACTCCCAATTTCCCTTACTTAACTTGAAAATTTGTAGCGTTTAATCGGAAAAAAAGAAAACTTTAGACCTGTTCAAAATCTTAATGGAAGAAATATATACACCAATTGAATAACAAGAATATTAAATATTTTATATATTTACATCAATATCTTTAATTCTTATCATTCAATTTGAATAATAAACTATCTCAAAAACTAATTTTATTTCTCTTTTCTATTCAAATATAGGTTATCCTAAATTTAATTTTAATTTTAATTCTTATATTTCAAATTTGAATGTTCTACTTCTACCAAAAAACATAAAAATTATCAAACAACCACAGATTTTTATAAATCTAATGTAAAAATTAAGAGATTAATTAATTAAAACAAGAGATTTATAGTATTAGTAAAGACTGGATTTAATTAATTAATACTAATATTTATGATGAATCATATATAATAAAAAGTTTTAGAAATTAGTTTGATACTAAAATTTTCAAATTGTTAATAATCTTTCAATATTCTACTAAAATAAAAATTATTGCAATTAATTTATTCAAAAATTTTAATGTTGAAGATAGAATATAACATGATGACAACATTAAGATTACTCTATTCTAATAGTGTTAAAAGTACCTTAAAGATTATTTCAAATAAGAAGAGCATTTTTTATTTGTTTAGAATTCAATAGATATTTTACAATTAATTTTACTAATTGAAACGAAAAATTCCTATTTTAATTTTGAGCAAAAATCAAAAACATTTAATTCATAATTTAAATAATAAAGTTTAAAAAATTCAAAGATAATATAGCATATAACACAATTTCTAATACCTGACAAATGAAAAATAATTTTAAATAAAGTAATAAAGAAATTAATAATTATTGTTTTAAGTTAAGAAGTTAAATAGAAAGATATTTAAAAGACTAAATTTGATTGACTAAAATTTATTTTTATGATGATGAATTAAAGTCAAGCCAATCATGTTGAAATTCTATTTTAATTTCCATCTTAAAGATTCAATTTTAGAAATGCACATTAATTGAAATCATAGTTTTACTATTATTATTTTTTAATAATTTATATATGAAACAACAAACCTATTGTTAAACACATGCTGGATTTGCACACTAATTCATAATTTTGAAATAAGGTTCAGTAAAATTAGCTTGTGGAGAATGCATTTATTCTTTATAAGACAATTCAAAAAAGGTCGATTTTGGATAAATCATTTCTATATAGAAAGTAGATTCAAATATTTATTTTAGGCTTTAAGTTCTCCTGATACTCTAATACAAAAATTGACAGCTTAGGATAAATTTAGTAATTTATTTTAAAACCTTACAAATCTAACAGGAGATGAATTAAAATAAGAACTTACAAATTTTGAAAAATCATTAAGACAGCTTCAAGCTTATATTGATGAAGTAATATTAAAAGCAAAAGAACAAGTTGATTTCATTATCTAGACAAGAGTGAACATAAAAAATGATCTAATTTAAGTACTCAAAATATAGTAATTATACATTTTAGAAAATTAAATATCCGCAATTCATAAAATTATTGGAAGAATTAGGTAGCTCACAATAAGAAGGATAATATGATATTTATCAATAGATAGAATAAAAATTATCTTTGCATTTAGATGAATTAAATAATGGAAATACTAATGGATTAAATGGATATTTAGATGAAATACTTGTAAAGTATAAAAATTAATTGTAAGAATCTTTGAAAAACAACTTTTAAATAGAATATTTAAAATAATATTCAGATGCATGTTTAAATGAATATAAAGATTTATTTTCTAGAATAAGAAAAAGTTATATGTTAGGTTTCATAGAGATGACCTCGAATCTAATATCAGATGATTATCTGTAAAATTTGATTTAGATAATAATGGAAAAAAATCCTAAGCCTATCAATTAACTTAAATTAATATATTAAGGAACAAAAGATGGTTTAAATTCTAATTCTTTCTGGAATAAAGTTAACAATAAATCAAATTTAATAATGATTTTTAAAACTAATAAAGATGTAATTTTTGGAGGATACTCACCATGTAAATGGTAATAAAACCTTAATAATTATGTTGAAGATCCTACTAATTCATCATTTATTTTTTCTTAAAAAGATTAATAAATTTATCCAATTAAAGATTAGAAAAAAAAGTTTGCTATTTATTGTTCTTAAAATTATGGTCCTACATTTGGAAGTGGCTTTGATATTTAAATTGGTCCTAGCTTTTAATCTGGCTAATGTAAACTTGGATAAGCATATCATGTTGAATAATAAAATTTTAATCCTAATTAATTTTTTGGGAATCCAATTCCTAACATAGTAGAATGTGAAATATATGAGATTTTATGAATTGATATATTTTTACATTGAAAAACATAGATAATTTATTTATATCTTATATCTACTTTTACTAATATTAGGTGAAAAGAATAGAAATAAATCAATATTCATCTAAAATTGTGATTTTTGAATTGAATATATGAACACATGGATATAAATCTAAACTTGTATCTATTTTCATTTTCTAACACTAAATAAACAATTTACCCATAAAACTTAATTAGTTTATAATTTTTTCCAAATAATTTTTTTATCACATATGCTTATTTCAACAACAATTATATCATTATTTGAAAATTTAAATGACTGTTCAATATTATTGATATCCTTTTCAAGATGAGAATACGTCCATCCAGAATTTTCTATAAGATAAGTTCTAAGTTAAAAAGAACTTAATACCCATGCCCTATCTTTCCAAGATTTAAATCATATTTTTATTATAAAATAATTGATTTATGACAAACTCCTATACAAACCCATTTATGCTTTTATATCTAAAAAGCAAACTTTGATATTATATTTTAAGGGATTTCTGGTTCACAAAATATTAATCCAAAAGAATCAGGTCCCCCTTTAATTGTTTTACCATCATTTTCAATTTTAATCCTCTTCAATTTATTTAATTTTTGTTTAGAGAAGAATATTTTAATTTTTTCAGTACGATTTTAATAATTGATTTTTTATTACAAATCACTATTCAAAGTAATTTCTTATTTAAGAGTTTCTTTTCTGTATACTAATTAATTTAATTAATCAATATTTTAATTATTATTATTCTCTTATACCCAAAATTATTTAAAACTTTTGCAATCCTTTTTCAATATTTCTAATTATAACATTAATTCATTTAATTTAGGTGATAATTAGATTTCAATCATGTCTATTTTCATTAATTTAATAATTAACAAATTTAAGTCTGTAATAGTAGCATCTGTTAGATTCATATTTTAGTTAATTAATAATGGAATAATCAAATCATCTAGATTTTTAGCAAATTGTTTTATTTCTATAATTTACCTAGTGAAAATCTTGTGAGTTATCATTTTTTATTCGATCCATTCTGATATTTTAGACAATGGCATTAATTGTTTTAAATGTTCAGCATGAAAATCGATAACACAAAATTGACAATATGGTTTTATTCGATTACAATTATAAAATTTACAGCATCCCAATATTGGACTATATTCATGACCTTCGAATAAGCATTGCTATTGATTTTAAATCATATTATAATTTCAATATATATAATTCTTAGTAATTATAAAATTATTTGTATTAGAAATTTAGTACAGAAATAATTATAATTAAAATTGATCAAATCTATATATAATTATATTATTTTCCCCTTTAAATAATAAATACTAAGTATATTCTTATATTTCAAACTTTTCCATAAATCATAATTACCAAAAAACCATTTTCATTTGAAGATTTTGATTTTATTTTTATGTATTGTAAAAAGTATAGAAAGATTATCACAATGACTGAAGTTTATAAATTAATAATTAAAATAGTATTCTTATATTTCTCAACAAATAAAACAAATATAAAACACAAATTTCAATTGAAATGTCAAAATATTATATTAAGACATGTCACATTTGATTTTAATCATTTTACTATAATCATAATCTGTATATATATTAAGATAAATTCAAAACTATTGAAATTAGTTAATATTTAAATATATTTTATTTTTTATTTATTTAATATTTATTAAAAAACTTATTTTTAAATAATTAGAATAACTTGAACCTCTTTTTCCAACATTGTATGATTCGAAATATCAGAATACAATAAGAGAAATATCTAATGATTATTAACATTTAGCATTTAAGAGAAATAACAAAATTATTTTAATAAAATGTGCAAACATATATTCTCAATAAATTTTACAAATGCATAAATTAATTCTCAAAATTTTCTAAAGATTCTTAAAATTTTGCATACTAATTATCTACAAACAGATGTGCAATAAAAAATATTAAAATAAAAAATTATCCTACTATAATTATTAGAGTTCCTACTTTCTCTGAAAATTTATGATTTCGATAATCAAAATAGATTGCATTTAACTTAAATTCATCAATATGGAATGTTAACGGAATGGTTGGTATGTGATTTAAAAACTAAATCTATTTAATACAGGTTCCAATTTCCCTTTTCCCGTTATAGAATTAATTTAACAAGCTATAATGGAATATTATCAATGTTTTTAATAACTAAAATATATCTATAAAATCTAATAAAGTTAAAAGAGGATTAAAAAATACAGGTAGATTTTTAAAATTAATCTCATGTATTCAGATTTCAGAATTTAATAGTGGAGCATTATTGAAGATGTGGCATATTTTATCAAAGAAACTGTTAAGAAAAATAACATTTGATCAACTAGGAGTTAATACTTACAATAAATTGGAAGATACAATATTTTAAGAGTAAAATGATATTTTTATCTTATTAAATGAAGAAGAAGATTAGAAACCTGTTATATATTCTTTAAATTTAGTATAAAAAGTAGAATTAAGTCCGGAGGTTTTCAGATTATTAGTTATACATCTTCCTAAATATTCAGTTGAAATAAATATGGCAATGTGATTTTAATATTTTATAAAAAACACTATTTCAATATTTTTATTATGAACTTAACTAATTAATCAATTTTATTGACAATTTTAACTAGTTAAGATATTTTATTTTTAATTGTTATAAATTATAGTATTACATTTATAGCAAATGGTTTCTATTTATTTGTTTATCAATTGAGAGAATAAGAATATTGCTAAAACTATTACATTTGTTATTAAATAAAAAAANCTCTTTTTCCAACATTGTATGATTCGAAATATCAGAATACAATAAGAGAAATATCTAATGATTATTAACATTTAGCATTTAAGAGAAATAACAAAATTATTTTAATAAAATGTGCAAACATATATTCTCAATAAATTTTACAAATGCATAAATTAATTCTCAAAATTTTCTAAAGATTCTTAAAATTTTGCATACTAATTATCTACAAACAGATGTGCAATAAAAAATATTAAAATAAAAAATTATCCTACTATAATTATTAGAGTTCCTACTTTCTCTGAAAATTTATGATTTCGATAATCAAAATAGATTGCATTTAACTTAAATTCATCAATATGGAATGTTAACGGAATGGTTGGTATGTGATTTAAAAACTAAATCTATTTAATACAGGTTCCAATTTCCCTTTTCCCGTTATAGAATTAATTTAACAAGCTATAATGGAATATTATCAATGTTTTTAATAACTAAAATATATCTATAAAATCTAATAAAGTTAAAAGAGGATTAAAAAATACAGGTAGATTTTTAAAATTAATCTCATGTATTCAGATTTCAGAATTTAATAGTGGAGCATTATTGAAGATGTGGCATATTTTATCAAAGAAACTGTTAAGAAAAATAACATTTGATCAACTAGGAGTTAATACTTACAATAAATTGGAAGATACAATATTTTAAGAGTAAAATGATATTTTTATCTTATTAAATGAAGAAGAAGATTAGAAACCTGTTATATATTCTTTAAATTTAGTATAAAAAGTAGAATTAAGTCCGGAGGTTTTCAGATTATTAGTTATACATCTTCCTAAATATTCAGTTGAAATAAATATGGCAATGTGATTTTAATATTTTATAAAAAACACTATTTCAATATTTTTATTATGAACTTAACTAATTAATCAATTTTATTGACAATTTTAACTAGTTAAGATATTTTATTTTTAATTGTTATAAATTATAGTATTACATTTATAGCAAATGGTTTCTATTTATTTGTTTATCAATTGAGAGAATAAGAATATTGCTAAAACTATTACATTTGTTATTAAATAAAAAAATATTTTGGTAGAATAAAAAATGTGATGGTAGCAGTTGATAATAATGAATGGAGTAATTCTTAAAAGATAATACCTTCGAGAAAAATATGTACTCGATTATTAATTGTAATAGTTTCTAAAAAGAATCTGCAAGTTCAGCTAGAAAAGGATATTTACGGGAAATAAATGTAGGGTATCTTTAGTATAGAATCATATTTGTAATTATTCAAAAAGGACAATACCTTTACGTTCCTTATCTTCCAGAAAAGATTATTAGTACTGATTTTAATACCACTCTCACTACTTATGAATTATATTAGTTAAATTGAAATTCTGATAGACACTATTAATAACTTAATAAATATAAATAATTTAGCTTTAAAATAGAAATACTCATTAATGAAATGGATCGAATTTATAAAAGGAATAACTTTTTTTATTTGAATCCCAAAAAACCAAAAATTCTGCATTATTTGTAACTGTTCCATATACATCGTAAGTATGGCAAGCTATTTCTTAAATAATTTTCAAAGTTTAATTCCATCGATAATATTTTAATATATAGATATTATGCTTATGTCTAATAAAAAGAAGATTAGCTATATTATAAAAACAGATAGGAAAGTTTATTTCATCTTCATCCATATTTGTTTTCAAATCAAAGGTTTTCTCAATTTTTTTAAATGTTTAATCCATCATTTCATAAAATTAGATATAGTTTTCTTTAGCTGATACCCATAATAAAGTCTAATCATTTAAAAATTATAATTTATTTCCTTATTACTTTTCAGTAAATGTTTAAGAATAACCCCATTTTTCTTATTCATTATCCATTTTTTTCCAAATAATAATTGTTTTCTTACTGTCACATGAAGCAAAAAATGACTCATCATTTGAAAAAGTTAAAGCTCTTATACTACCTAAGTGATTATCTAAATTTTATGAATGTTTTAGTTCAGAATTTTCCAAATCAGCTTTCCAAATAATGATTGTGTAATCATTACTTCCAGATATTAATATATCTTCATTTTTGTTTAACATTAGACAAGTTATAGAGTTTTGATGTTTTTGATCTTATTTTTTGTAATTCCATTTTTCATTATTTTCTAATTTCCAACAAATTATATAAAGATCATCAGAACCAGAAATAAAATATTGGTTCTTTTTACTATAAACCAAGCAATTCACAGTATCTAAATGAATCATAAAAGTTCCCCTTCTTTTTAAAAAATTTTCACTTTAAATATTATTAGCATTAAAATCCCAAATCTTTATATTATTACCTGCTGTTGATACCATAATAGTTTAATCATTGTTAAAAGCGATTGCAAGACAAATTTCAGACTGTTAAATTTATTTAGATATTTCCATCCTCCTTTTCTCATCATTTATGTAAAATAATATATCTACATATTTTCTATCTTGTGTATATTCATCTTCGTCAAATTTAATAAATTATATATCTTCAAAATCCAATTATGTTATCTTATTTGAATCTATCTTCAATTAATTTGGAATATTTTCTAAATTTTTTTATTATTCTATTATTTTTTCGCTGTTATAATCATATTCATATAAAAAATCATTAAATGGTTCTAAATATTCATTAAATTTTTTTGTAAACTTTTTTTGTATTCTCTTTAATTTCTCACTATAATTTGATGTTAAAGTCTAACTTATGTTTTTTTTTTCAATCAAGGTCTATATTTCAAATATGAAGTCATAAATATCCTCTTAATTTATTACAGATTTAATTTCATTAATCCATTCTTTACCATATTCATTCAAAACTTTCAATTTATTGATGACAATATTTTATAATTCGTTAAGGAGTTTTTCAAAATTTTCCAATTGTTAAGAAATGTTCTCGTAAATTACTTAATTTTATAAATTCAAATTGTCTTCTATAATTTGTTTAGCATGTTTAATGCTAATTTTAGAATTCATGTCTTCTGAACATTCCTTACAATAATAATTTAATTATTAATTTACTACTTCTTAGACAAAATAAAAAGCAACTTTATCTGAATGCTTACAACATTTAAATTATTGATTTTAAGCTTTTAATCTATTCGATTGTGACATAATTTTTGAATAAAAATATAAATAATATAATTTTCAAAACATCAAATGATTTATTCAATTATTTACAGAAAGAAGAAAATTAAAATTCAGAAAAATATAATAATTCTTTTGATCATCATTCAAATAGTTGTTTGATTATATAATATTAAATAATTTAAAAAAAATAATCCTCTTTATTATTTTTTATAATAGTATATAAATTTTATCAAAGTTTATCTAATTATTATATATATTACCAACTTTCGTTTTATTTACTTATAATTAGGAAAAAATAATTATTATTGTGTTCTTTAATCTCTCTAAATTATTTTGGGGTTGATAAAGAACAGATAATTTATTATTTCTAATTTCCATTTATATTCTATTAAAATCATTTATTTTTTATTAATATATCTTCATTATTAAAAATACCCTTAAGATTTTTATATTTTTATTTTCATATCTAATTTATATTTTAAAAATTTTGGAATTTAAGGTCTTGTATTTAAATTATATTTTACATGAATATTTTTTGATTCACTTGAAAGTGATTGCTTAATTAATGGTTGGTCGATATCAATTAGGGTTGCTAAATGTAGAGATTATAAATTTATAGGCTAATTACACAAGTTAATTTTAATTCTGCTTTTTTCAATTAGATTCTTAACCATTAAATATTATTTTTAAATAAAACCCCATTATTGAATATATTTATATCACATAACATCCCCATAAAATATATCTAATCATTTAAAAATCTAATAAGATGATGAGAATTTTTATAAGGGACAATCATCAATTTAAAAAGACAATAAATTATTAATGCAAATATTATTTAGAGTATTAAAAATATTCTACTGCATTTGAAAAAGAAATAATATATAAAATAGAGAAACCTTTAAATTTATATCAAGTAACTTTTATTGAATATAATTATATATTTATTTCTATTTTACTTCATTTATTATCTCGTAAATGTCAACCTCAAAAACGCTTTAAGTTAAGCAAAAGATCTTTATAGTTTGTAACAAATTATTTAAATAATGAAATATAAGATGATAAATTTCATAAAAATAAATAATTTATACACTTCAACTTTCATAATGTGCCAATAAGTTTCAAAAGTATTACTTCCTACAATTAATTCACATAAAAGTAATATTTTATCTTTGATAATATTTTAAACTATCATTTTTAAATTCTTTATCAAATTAATCTGAAAATTCTATTGTTATTAGCAATTTATGTTTAACAAAATCTGGTTTTATTTAATTTATATGGCATAAATGATAAAATTAGAATACCTGGATTTTAGTTGAAAAATTGCCAATTTATAAAAAGCTAAATTTTTAATGTATTCAATAAATATTTTTACATTACAAAGATAGAAATATATTTACTTAGTAAGCAACAATAGATATAATCTACTTCATCTTTATGGATTATATTAGAAAAAAGAATCAAAATTCCTACCTATGACAAAATTAATTTTTCTGATGATATCAATAATTCAAGAATTAAACAAATTTTTCGATTTCCCCTTCAATATTGATCTCAATTAATTAAATTATCTTATGCAATATGCAATTCAATTTGTTAAATTAAATTTAGAAAAAAGTTATAAGAACTTACAATAAATTTTAAATATCAATTATTTATCTACTTCAAAATATTAATGAAGTTATAATTGCTTAGATTAAATGAAGTTATTTGTTTGAGATAAAAAACAATCTTCAGAAATTTTAAGTTGCTTAATAACACTTTTTCAATCAACTACAAGATATTTGATTCTAAAACAACAAATGTTTAAATGATTTTTATTGGTTAAATTTACTTTATAACATTTATCAAATAATAACATACTCCTATTTTATATTTTTAAAATTAATCAAAAATGAGCAAAATTTTATCCTTAAATTTAAGTTAAACAAAGAATAAGTTATATTTATTTAATTTTTTTTAAATATACATAATATTAATCTAAAATTTTTTAATAGTACTAACGGCAAAAATTTCCCACATATATTATCTTTAGACCATTAATTTTCTTAATTCTAATACTTTATAAGCTTAAGTTATTAGATAAGTTCTTATATTGCCAAATCTAATTCTAAACTTAAATTAGAATTTTGTTAAACTTTCAAATAATTCAGCTAAAAATGAATGCTTTATAATTAAACTAGAAAAACGGCAAATCCTTTTCCTAATCAATTTACTCACTCATTTTTCATAAAATAGGCAAATACTATGTCAATAAGCATTTATGCTATAAATAAGGTATTTAAATTTTAATAATTATATAATATGACCATAAAAAATCCTAAATAAATTTGATTATTAGTTTACGTTAGAATTATTTAGTATTTCAAGAGGTAGATTTTGAAATTATTTTCAATTTTCAATTTTTTTTTTGGAGGATTTTTTAGAAGCTCTTGATGATTATAAAGGGAAAATAATTTGTAAATGCTCTACTTTCAAATAGAAATGTTTCAAATTCTTGACCGATTATGCCTACTAATTGGGATTATTGATATCTTTTGGATTAAATATTAGATGAATGATTAAATAAAAAAATAAATTAAAATTAAATAGCCATTATTATCTTTTAAAAAACAGTTTTATTTCTTAATATTTTAAAGAATAACATTATATTCTAAATAGTCAGTTTCCTCAATTAATAATAATAGGAAATGTTGATAACTTTTAGACTAAATAATTATGCAAAAAATTATATAAATAAAAATAATTTTATAGCTACCTTACTTATAGTATTTTATTGATTATTAATTAAGAAAAATGAGAAATAACCAAATAAAATTAAGACAACCTTTTCAAAATGTAGAAGAAAAAACAAGTAAATTGTGTAATAATAGTTAAATCATAAAATGAAAATAATGTAGAATTTGACTATGTATATATTTTCTTTTAAGTAATTTTTAGGAGAAAGCTCTAGAATTAAAGGTGATCCTGTTTAATTTAATAAATAATATTGTGTAATAATATAATTATTAATGAAATTTTTAAATAAAATTAAAGAGATAGATATTTTTGGTGTTTCAATTCCACTTTTAACATAGGCAAACAATTAAAAATTTTAAAGCACAATGGGTGGAATATTATCAATTTTATTAGGAAGCATAAGTCTAGCTTACTTTTTATATGTTATTGTGTAATGGAGTAACAATTTAATTCCCCCAAATATCAGTTCTAAATAAAAAACAATCAGTTATACAGAATTCTCATTTTCAAAGCCGTTAATATCAATAAGTTTATAAGATTTGACCATGGATATTGATCCTTTTAGGAAAGCTAACAATATTATTACTCCTCTTTTGTATACAATAATAAATTCAACTATAATAAAAGATCCTGTTGCATTATTTAGCACTCCTGAGTTTCCTTATCTAATATCATTATCCAATGGTTCTTTAGTACTTAATAATTTAGATTCAAGTGTTACTGATAAGGAATATTTACATATGAAATAATACTTAATTGTATTAACCAAATGTTCAAATAGTACATTATTAGAAGGAGGTTATTGTGCTGATGATAATACTATTAAAGAATATTTATCAAAATTTCATGGGCTTTTATTTTTAACCATTAGTTTGGGTCAAATAAATTAAAAAACAAGAGAATTAGAAGTTTTCAATAAGTAATATTATACTAGTTTTGATACAAAAAATCCAATATACTCTTAAATTATGCTAAAATAATAAGAAACAATTATTGATGATGGAATTTTATTTAATAATTATCAAAGATACAATACTTTGAACAATTATGAAATGATTAACTAATAAATAGATAATACTTTTGCTTCAAGGGTTTTTACATATATGTCTGAAAGTCCTTTAAATTTAGATAATTATGGTTGTTATTTATTTAGAATAGATAATATATCAATGGTGGAAGAAGTTACGATGCCAAAATTAGGTTAAATTCTAGCTTAAATAGGATCTATTATATAATTACTATTTTTATTAAAATATGCAGCATTATATTATAATAGCCAATTACTTGAAGATGAATTGTTTCATGATATAATATCAATGTATTATCCAGATATAAAAGGATACTCACTTAAAAGCTTTATATAAAAATAACTATTTTAAGAATAGAATAACCAAAAAATACCATCAATTCAAGATATGAATTACATTCATAAAGCCTTACTTTAAAGTGCTCGGCAAAAATGTAGACTTAATAATATTATATATGAAATATCTAGAATACAGTTTATCATTTAACAATAATTTGGAAATCATATTTTAACAGCTAGTCATTAATTAGGACAAAAATTTGAAGGTTGTCATTTTGGCTTGGAAAGTGAAAAAGAAACAAAAAGATTCTTGGTCAAACCAATAGATTCGATTGATTTACAATAACCAATGACTAATAAAGAGCCTATAGAATTGCTTTTAAAATAGACTTGATAAATATAAATAATAAAAATAAATAATAATTAATCAAACTGATTTTAAATGATTTAACATAATATAAAATTTATCAATTGTTCGAAAATGAGGGAATATTATATTTATCTTATTGATTGTTGTATTATATTAATCCTTAATTATTTTTGGCTTTAGCAATAAGCTCTAGATTTGTTTGATAAACTAATTTCTGAAAAATTGTTTTGAAACTTTTAATCTATTAAATTCAAAGCAGGTTCCTTATTTTTAAAATTGATAATAGTTGCATTACAAATAGGTTAATATCCAGACCTATCAATTTTAAATATAATTTTTCAAGTCATCTTTTCCTATTATAATTGATTATTATAATTGATTATTATTCTTGGTTAATTAATTTAAAATTCAAATTCGCTGATAAATATTGACAAAATATTTTTTCATTAATTCTTGCTAAAAGTCTTTTATATGAATCTAAATTTTAGAATAACTTTTATTTAAATATATTAAAAAATAAAAATAATCCAACTTCAAGTAATGGAGGATAGATTTTTCAATAAATTTATCATTTCTACAAATACTATTATAAAATATACGTATTTTGATAAGTTTGACTGGTTAAAGAAAAAAATTTAGGAACATGATATTATGTAGGTTTTATTATAATAAAAATTTCATTTTTAATTATTTAATATCTATCAAATTATTTATATATATTTATTTGTGATAAATCACTTAAATGAACAAATCCATTCTTTAAATATCTAAAAATGGAAGAAATTAGAAATTATAAACAATTTAAAAAAAAATTCATTATTATAGCTAATATTGTTCCCTGATTAAGTCATCGGTAGAGTCAAAATATTTTTTTAAACACAAATGGATCAAAATTTATGAATTATTGAAGAATAAATAATATGATTGGAAAGTGATTGCAGAGTTAAGATAAAAAATGAATTATTTCAAAAAATGGAAGTTGAATTATAATATTTTTGAAATAAGTACAGAATTTATGAAACAGATAAAATTTTAATAAAGTAAAAAATTTTAATATTTTCAAAGGTAATGACATAGTAATAAAAAGAAGACCTACAGAGAAATTTAAACCTTGTGATTATTCACAGTTAAGAAATAATTAAAAATTTGAAGATTCAACTGCAGGAAATAAATTGTAATAAATTTTGATTGCATATTCAATAGTTATTAATAGCTTAACATTAGTATTGAAAAAAGTTATACATATGGCTTGGAATTTTTATAATAAGTTGATAAAAGAACTGGATATGACTCTTTTTACAAAGGTTATACTTAAATTTAAATAATAGGGATTGAATTATTGAATATGGGAAGATAAATAGAGGCTATTGAAAAATTTGAAGAAGCAATTAAAGTTTATCCTAATAATTCTTTGTTTTATGAAAGAAAGGGTTTACCAATAAATTTATAATTAGGTTTTGCTTTATTGGAGATGCAAGATCTGGAAGGAGCTCAAAAATAATTTGATATTGCAATTTCTCTTAACCCTAACTATTCAAATCACTATAGCAATAAAGGTTTAATATGTTGAATCATTCAAAATAGCAAATGTTTTACTTATGAAGAACAATATTGAAGAAGCAATAAAATTATATGATATTTCTATTTAAAAAGGCAAATGTGATTCACTTTGTTATAGCAATAAAGGTATAGCACTAAATAAACATGTAGGTGTTGCCTTATTCTTCAGAAATCGATTGGAAGAAGCTATAGAATGTTTTGATTAGGCTATCAATGTTGGTTTAAAAGAATATGAAAAATTAGAGAAATAAGGTAAAACTTAATTTAATTTTTTAGCTTAATTTTTACATTAAAATGAACAATTAGGATTGGCTGAGTTTGTTAACTAATTAGCTAAATAAAAGTTTAAATCTGATCTTAATACTACTTATAATTTTAAAGGTTGAATTTATTTTTAATCAGGACTGGCATTAATGATGATGGGTTAATCTTAAAAAGCCTTAGAAAATATCAATATAGCTTTATAGCTGTCTCTAAATAATCCATTAAATCATCTACATAGAGGTTTATTATAAAACTAATTTAAGCATAATTGTTAATATTTTAGGGCTGCTATTAATAAGCTTTAGAATCAATAGATTCTGGGATAGAAATAAATCCAGAAAATTCAGATTATTATAATATTAAATGTTAAATGTCTTACTAATATTATAGCAATGGTTTTATTATTTCTAGGTTAAAAAGAAGGAGCTCTAAAAAATATGGAAATAGCCATCCAAAAAAACCCTGAAAGATTTGAATTTTTCACTGCTAAAGGCGAGTTATTTTTCTAATAAATTAGCATCAATTTTACTCTAAATGTAAAGATTTGAAGAAGCTTTAGAATAAAGTAATTTTTCAACTTAAATAAATCCTGAATTCAATCTTGGCTATAAAATAAAAGGTTGATTTGAATTAATACTGAAATTAGCTGATGCTCTAATAATGATGAATCGATATATAGAAGCTTTAGAAGTTCTTAAAATTAGTATATAATTAAACAGAGAAGATGTTGTATCTTATAACAATATTGGTTTATTTTAAATTAATTTTATTAGCTATGGTCTTAAGCAGATTAAATCGTTGTGAAGAAGCTTTAATTTATATTGATACATCTATTCATATCAATCCAACATTATCAATTCTTTATCTTAATAAAGGTATTGATTCTAAATACTTTAAAAAGGGTTAATTTTATTAAATCTTAATCGTCTTGAAGAAGCTTTAGATTGTATTAATTAATCTCTTATAATGGATCCATAATAAAATACTCTCTCTACCACAAAAGGTGAAAATTTTACTTATTTATAGCTTTGATCTTAACAATTATGGGTCATTATGAACAAGCTCTCTAAGAATTAAATAAAATTCCAGCAAGTGATGAAAATAATAAAGTTTCAGGCAAGATTTATAAAATGAATTAGTTTTCTGCTTATTTTAATAAAAAAAATATTAAGAAGCCTTAATTCTTGTGGATCTAGCTATTAACAAAAATCCAGGTGATTCTAATAATTATCATTCCAAAGGTTATTACGATTATATAATATAGGATAAATATTATCATGTTTATACAAATGGAAAGAAGCATTGTTTTATTTTGATATAGCAATATAATTTAATCCTGAAAATAACCTCATATTTTAAAATAAAGGTTGAAATTAGATAATAATTATAGCCAATGCTTTAGAAATGTTAAATCGTTCTTAAGAAGCATTAGATCTTTTAAATTTTCTAATTAAGAATAATCCTAAAAAATATGTTCTATATTACTAAAGAGGTAAAAATGATGTTAAAATAAAAGCTGCTACTCTATCAAAATTGAAGTTCCATGAGGAAGCGATGAAAGATTTGAATTTTGGTATTGAATTGAATCCTTATGACCACAAACTTTATTGTTTAAAAGGTTTAATAAATTTAATTTAACAGCATTGACTCTATTAAAATTAAATTTCTTATAAAAAGCATTAGAAACATTAGATTAAGCAATATAGAAAAACCCTGAAATCTATGAATGCTATTATATTAAGGGTAATTATAATTTTTAATTTATTAGCTATTTGCTTAAATATGTTGAAGAGGTTTTAAGAAGCAATACATTATTGTGATTATTCAATTTAAAGAAATTCTAATCTTTGGATATCCTACTATCTAAAAGGCACTTAACTTATACTAATATGATAGCAATTACTCTATATAATTTGAAAAATTATGAAGAAGCTTTGAATTGTATTAATTGTTCTATTCAAAACAATCCAGAAGAATTTAAAATCTTTTTAATCAAATGTTATAACATAATTTGATTTTATAGCAAAAATACTAAGAGCAACCCACAAGTATAAAGATGCTCTAATGAGTTTAGAGGATGCTATTAAAATAAATCCATTATCAGATGATGCCTATAATCAAAAATGTAAATTCTTTATTAAATTTAGGCTTTGTTTTAGTTCTGATGGGGCGTTTAGAAGAAGCGCTGGAAAATATTGAAACTGCTATTAAAAACTCACCTGAAAGCTCTGTTTTATTTAATAATAAAGGTATAATTGTAATTTGTTGAAAAGGTTGTATTTTACACTTCTTAGGGCGCTCCGTCGAAGCATCCTTAAATTTAGACCATGCCATAAAATTAAGCCCTTAAATTTCTATTTTTTAAAAACATAAATGTATATTCATTTATTATTTTGTAGAATATTTAGAATCATAATAATGCACATCTAATAATTATTAGCAAATATTAGAGCATTTATAATTACTAATTGATATAAATGAACCAATTTAAAATATCTATCCTATCGACAATTACTATCTTGAAATGCAAGATCAATTTAATTTTGCTTTAGATTTCTAAATTTTTAATTTAGATTGCAAATGATTTAAAATCATAAAATTATAATATTAAAAACATTTACGTTTCAACCTCTCTATCCATCCAAATTCTCTACTTGTTGTTTATTATTCATTAAAAATTTTTTTTTTTGGCAGTCACATGATAGTGTGAGCTCTTTCCATGTTGTTCTTGAATCTGTTCCACAGATTTTGTTTTCAAATGATTCCAAATTTTTCAGATTTAAATTTTAGTTCTTGGTTTATGAAATGCTTTTTTAAATCTATTTTTGATTGTTTAATAATAGTATCAATTAGCTTGGATAAAAATTCTTTTGTAATTAGATGAGTATTTTAAATTGTTTCTGAAGAATTAAGATTTATTTGATTCTTAAATCCAGTATATAATTAATTGTATTATTAGTCTAATTCTCATAAATTACTAAATTAAAGATCTCCTCCTATTCATTATTTGCATGATTTATATATTGATTTTATATTTCAAAATATTAAATTTGTTATTAAACTTTGTAAATTATCAATAGTAAAAATAAAAATATTCCATCTTTCCACTTTAAGTTTTTTGAAGTGGAATAACTTACAAATTTATAGGTTTTTAAGTAAGTATAATGTAAGATGTTTATGAAAATTTAGAAACTTGACTTCAAAATTAATAGAAAAATTGTTTTCTGAGCGATAAATAAAAGAACATGTAATCATTTTCTTAGATTTGGCCTAAGTATTATTAATAATAATTGGAAAAGAATAAAAACCAACAGGACGAAAATTATATTCAAGAAGTAAATAAAAGTATTGATTCAAATGAGGTAGAGAGTCGGATGATAATAATTAGAAAAAAACTAGATTCCCTTAGAAAATATCTATGAAAAGAAAGAGATAGATATGTAGCATTTTGATAATTTTAGGAAAGAACTGTAGTTAGAAAAGGTGAAGGAAATTTTGATTTGGGGACGCAATTCAAGCTATTAATTCAAGCAAGTCATTGATAGAATCAATAGGTCTGATTTTTATGTTAATTGATGTAAATTTAAAATATTAACTATATAATTTATAGTGAATAATTATCAATAATTGAAATATAATAGTTGCTTTTTCAAATATAATAAGAATTTTTATTTTGAAGTTATCAGGATTAAAACAAAGGATTTTAGACAGGTTTCAAAAATTTAACTTGCATAAAAGAAGAATGAGTTTTCAAATAATTTTTTGATATATATATATTTTCGTATCAATGAGATGAAAAGAATTTATTACTCTTGTTATTAATATTTTTAGCCATCAATGCATATTAGTTTTGGATCATCTTAAAAGTGGATAAGAGAATAATATATGAGAAAAAATTGCTTTTATGTATAACAGGATAAAAAATTCTGTGCAGATTAAAAATAGAATTGTGAAGGATCAAGTTAATTTATTAAAGCGAATTATAAATTTAGATAATAATAATATATTTTATAAGATATTTTTATGAAACAATTATCATAAATTAAGTCAATTCCTAATTTTAATATCAATTAACATTAACATACCAATAAATTTTAGTTTGAGTTGAAGTTGATGGAGAATTGGATTTTGTCCCACTTTTGGTGGAAAATTTGATTTATTAATGAATACATGAAATTAGAAAATACTTGAAGTATAATAGATTAAGTATTAATAATATTGATTATTAATAAAAGAACAAGACTTATAATCCATGACATAATTTTTGGAGATTTCTCATTAGATATTAAGAATAAGGAACAGATTTAAAATAGATTATAATGAGATTTTGATGTAATCCTAAAAGGATTTTTTAGTAGCTTTGACATAAATAAAGCTCATGTTAATTGTTTCAAAAATTTTTATTTAGAGATAATTTTATTCTTTATAATCTATTCAAGCAAAAATGCTTTAATTCCGCTCCATCATTTTATAAATTTACCCTTCACAATTAATTTTTTTTTATTCCATTATTTAGTGTATTTATATTATACTCAAATTGATATAAATTTCTGAGATAATCCTTTAAAAATATAAAAGTAGATGTTTAAGATGGAATTTCTTAGCCTATTGTTTTATTGCTGTCTCAATTCCTAGGCATTTGAGTAGAGAAGAAACACCATTTTTGTTGAAATATTTTGTTCACAAAGCCACTGTATCATTCCATTTAGTTAATGAAAATTTAATTGTAGATATTATATTAAAAAATATTAATATATTTTTTGTTCGTCTAAATAAAATCAATTAAAAAATTTTCAAATAAAATCAGAGGATATGGATCGTTTGAATAAGAGTGTCTTATGGCTCATCGTTATTTAGAAAAGGAGAATAAGGAATTAATATTAAATTAAAGTTAGTATTTTAGTTTTTTAAGGAATATAAATTTTTTTTTTAACAATTTTAAAGATTTAAGAGCGTATTTTAATATAATATATGATTAATCGTATATTTCAGACCACACATAAAAACGTTAAGGCCAAGAAATCAAATGCTACCCATAGTGAAAATGATGAGTTTTCAGTTTAGTTTTATTAATTTTGAGTTTAGTTTGATTAATTTTCAGTTTGGTTGGATGAATTCTGAGTGTAGATGGTTGAATCTTAAGTTTAGGTGGGTTAATTTTCAGTTTGGTTGGATGAATTTTGAGTGTGGATGGTTGAATTTTAAGTTTAGGTGGGTTAGCCTTGAGTTTAGGTCGATGAATTTTGAGTTTAGGTGGTTTAATTTTCATTTTAGGTGGCTGGATTTTCGGATGTAGATTGGTTTTCAGTTTAGGAGGATGGATTTTCCGTTTAGTTTATTTAGTTGGATTGATTCTCAGTTTAGGTGGATGAGTTTGATGAGTTTTGAGTTTAGATGGATGAGCATTTAGGGCAACCTTCTTTAGCAAAATTATTGATTTAACATTCTTCTTCACATGTAGCGCATGTGTTTTTTCCTTCAGCTTTAATACATTCAATTTAATTGGTTTCTCCTGTTACAGGATCATATTAAGTTTATATTAACAATCTTCTTCCTCCTGCATAAAATGTTGATAATACAGATGTAACTCGAATTGTGACTGCTTGCCATACAATTTCAGCTCTTAGTTAGATTATAACTTATCCCTTAGTTGCATTATTCATATTAATAGGTTTTGCTTTCTTATATAATCCATTGCCTGTGTACCAGACTTCAGTTTCAACTAAATAATAACCAGTCATCCCAGATCTTGTTATAACTTATTGTAAAACAAATTGATCATTTAAATGGAGGTCTGGGGCAGTTGTAAGAGGAATTGAGCAAGAAGAGTCGGAACACCATTTTAAGGAAGTATCAGCTGTGGCTATACAAGGTTAATCTATCATGCATTGAAAAGTTGAAAATGAAGTAAATGGTTTAAAAGCGGTATCAATTCCAACACCAGTTTCTTTTTCAATTGTAACAGAGAATTCAAAATAAAAAGTATATTATAATTAATCTACAATAGCAGCATAATATCCAATTGCAAAATATCCTTTGTAGATAAATTAATCAGAATTTGATGTCTCTTGTAATCTTTTTTTTATATCTGTTTGAGGGATTGTAAAGTGGTAAAACCTCCATTTTCTTTAAGAATTGTTTGATGAAGTTATTGGTAAATCAGTTATTTAAATTGGGTTAGAGTATTAATTAGAACTAAATTTCCATAATTTAAGATCAAGACAAGTATTTTCTTCTGGGTTTCCATCTTCTTAAACTAAACCAAAGTACATTGGATCATTAAACAGTTTCTCGTCTGAATATCTCAAGGTCACCTTTACATCAGCTTGGTTCACAAATTACACATCTCCTGTAAATGCCGCTAAAGATGCACCTGTTCCATCTGGATTGTTTGCTGTTCCAAACTTCTAGAAATATTTGTAGCATTTTGGGTCATTTATGCTAAGTCTCTCCCCTACAACAATCATAAGCATGACTAACACAAATAGAATTGATTTCATATATTCTGAATTAAATTAATGAAAGGGTAAAAAAAATTTTCTTACATCATAAACTACCATAATCTTTAAAATAACAAGATTTTTGATACCTACCATAATCTTTTAGAAGAACAGGGTTTGAGTTTGCCCACTTGTAGGTATGTCTTAGCAGTCACAGAATGTTGAATTTTTCTACATGTCTGATATATTGTAATTTGAACAAAAAAAAATTTGAAAAATATGGGTTTGGCCCACTAGTAGGTTTAATTTTTAATTCAGCAGTCACATTATGTTGAATTCTCTACACAGGGTTTGGGTTTGGGTTTGGGG
>CAJJDN010000158.1:228058-263100 GCA_905182985.1 Paramecium sonneborni | reverse complement strand
CAAACCCTTTCAACTGCAACTTGACCCAACCCCAACCCCACTATATGTATAAAAATAGGAAAATAATACTTATCCGGACCAACCCCATCCCCAATTGGGATATGTACTGTCATACCAGTGATTTGTAGTTCTGACCAAACCCAATATGCTAATAAATCGAGCAAGTGGAGGTGGATAAACTTATAAGAACTGTCACAATCATATAGAATTAATATCATTCAATAATCTCAAATTCGTCTTCTATCACATTTTCATCAAAGAGTTCTCCAACATTTATTTGAGTATTGTCTTAAACTTATCCTTCCTTTAAATTCTATAATAATACATTTGGCTATAAATCCACTTTTTCCAATATTGATATTATTTTATCAGCCAAAGCATTTGCTATCTCTTAAATTTATGATTCAAACAAAATATTAAATTCCTTTCGATACTAATTAATTTATTACAACAAATCTATTATTTTACCTGAACAATGATCTAATTCTTAAGACATTTAATCAACTTAGCCAATCAAAATAAATGGATCAATAATCTCTAACATTATTTTTTCATTAATTTACAATTATTTGATCAATTGTAATTTTAACATGTCTTCTTTAATTTTTTTTGCAACTTAATTATTGATACCTTAACTCTCAATAATTTTTAAAAATCCTTATTTAGATATAAAGTTTGCTAATGAGAGTGTTAGTTCTTAAATAATGCGATCAATATTTTCATTTTTATTAACTTCACTTTAGATAATCAAAGATAAACTATTTTTATTGATTAACTCTTCAAAATTTAATAACTTGCTAGTTAAGGATTTAGAAATGTTTTTCCAATAATTTATAAAAAAATATTTGCTATCAATAATCTTAGTTATTATTTTTAAGATGCTAAAATATATTTGATTCTTTGGGAATAATTTTTATAAAGTAATCATTTGACAGAGAATTTCAAATAAAATACTTTAGCTGTATTATTTATCAAATTGCTTAAACTTAATTACTAAAATTTCAGATATCTCAGGCTTCATTTTGTTGAAATCTTCATTCTCCAAAATCTAAAAATTGTTGACTATGTAATTATAATTTCTATAATTGGCTATTTAATTTCTTCCATAATCTTGTTTCCACATTTATTTATTTGATTAAATTTCTTCCAGTATTTAAACAGTTGAAGTTACTGTTAACGATACTCCACCTAAATATGCCATTCCCCACAAGGCCAAAAATAAGTAAGGGTTGATTATTAAAGCTAAACAACCAATACCATAGAACAATAAATTAACTTAACATAAACTGAGAATCGTCCATTTTTTGGAAGACCTTTCATTAAAATAAATGATGAAATCTATGCCTCTTAATTTTAACTCATCTAACTCATTTTGTGGAATTTCAGAGAAAAAAAAGATTTAGTTCAAAAATTGAATTCCATTTATTTTAATATACATTTAATCGAATCTAACTTCTTATATTGAGTTTCTAATTTAATAATATTGTAATTTTTTAAACTTTATATTAAATTGAATTTATTATTACCTGAAAAAATCAATTACTTTTTTAGAATCCTCCTATTTTAATTTTATGAATTCAGTCTTGGTATTGAAATCAATTTTTTCCTATTTCTCTATTATAGCATTATTAAATTTTAAATTAAACAATAAAGTGTTTGGTAAAGAATTTATAAATGCTTTGGCATTTTCAAAATCAAGGTTTCTAATAGATATATTTTAGAAGGAATTTAAATCTACAACTTATTTCTCAACATCTTTTAATGTGCAAAGTGTTATCAAAGCACCATTTTCTTCATGAGTAACTTCAATATCGTTGATAAATGTATTGTTTAATAAAATTGTTTTAATGTCTGAATATTGAACTTTTAAATTTAAATCAATTGTTTTGGAAGAAATTGATGAAAAAATAGTTTGGCATTGTTGATGATTTAGATTTTTGAATTAAAGATTTATTTCAAACAATTTAATAATTGATTAAATTTAATTAAGTTAAATTTTTTATGATTCTATTGCGAACTCTAATACTTAAGTTTTGCCAAGCTCTTTCTAAAAGTTCTCAATAATGTTTTTTGCTTAGTCAATTGTCAATATATCTTTTGATGCAGTTAAATTTCTGAACATTATTTCATAATCGTCTCGCTAATGTTGTTCTCCCTCAAATTTACTCAAGACATCTTCCAATTTAATTTTATTAAAAACTTACTTTTGATAAATGATATTTTTTGAACAATTTCTTGAATTGTTTATTATTTTAGTGATTCTAATCAACCTTTCAGATTTTTCAATTTCTTTAATATTATTTTTTAAATTTGAATAAAAATGTTCTAACATATTAATTTACTACAATTATTATTTGAATAAATCACTGCTGTTATCAGAATTTAGAAAAATGAGATCTAGAATTGTGTTTTTTAAAATATTTATCTCCCTTTCAGTTATCTCTTTGGCTTTACTGAAAAATCCTTTTGCCTTCAGTTTGTCTTTCAAAATTTTTAAACAGCCTAAACCAAAATAAGCAGCAAGATTGTTGTTATCTAGTTTAATTGCTGATTTAAAGTACTTTTTTGCTTCGGAATTCAATTGTATTCCTAAAAATACTCTATTTTATATTAATAACTCATTTCCTATAGAAATATAATTAAATGGGTTTTTTATTTAAAAATCCATTTTAAATCTATTTTTGAAACTTTCATATTTTTATTTTGCCTGTTCTTTAGTAATTTATTCATTTTCAATTGAATTTAGTAGAACAGCCCACTCCTCTTCAACATCTTATATTGAGAAGTGAATGAGGACTGTTGTTGACTTTTTAATTTTTGCTAATTTTTACCTATAATTATTTAAATCTTCATTAAACATCTTAAATAAATCATCTTTAATCTCTATCATCTTCATTTAAGAATTTAAGAATTCTTTAAGAATTTTTTCTTCCCTATCATCTCTTAGTTATTTTAGCTATTATCTATTATGATTGCCTTGAAAAGGTAAATTCAATTTATTCAATATCATTTAACCTGTTCCTTTTTATCCATTTCTTGAAGTTCTTCCAAAAGCTTATTCCTCAACTCTTTAATTGTCTGGCAAGAATGTCAAAATCACATGTAGACCTCCTTAATTTTATATTTAATCTGCTTTGATGTCTGTACCTCTTCCAGCTAAATTAGTTGCAACAATTATTTCTCCTGCAGAAATATTTTAAATTTTTTATTCTAAATTCATATTATTCATGTGATACAACTTTAACAATCTAGATTCATATTTTGTTAATAAATTTTGATGAATTTTTTCAACGAAATTAATAGTTTCGCAAATTATTAACACTGCTCTCTATTATTTAGTTTCATCAATTGCAGAATTGCAAATTTCTGTAATTTATTCTTATTGATTTGGTAAAATTGCGATAGGATACTCAACAAATTACTTTTCTTTAATGTCTGGAATTGTCAAAATAGAAACATTATATGTCTTTTTCAAAACTTCTTGAGCATGTTTTGATCCAAGGGTTCCAGATAAACCAATAATATTCTTTCCATATTTTTTAAAATAACCAATATTTGAAAGGAAGTTAGATGTAAATGATTCAGAAGTCAATCTTAAATTATGCTTAATCTATAAAAATTGATGCAATCCATCTTGCCAGTTTGTTGAATCAAGAATCTAACCTGTAGAAAAATAATCAACAGGTTTAATCATACCTTTATTTTTCACATATTAGACTTTCTCTTAGTATGCATTAGCAACAAATAAGTTATTTATCCATTTTGGAAGTTAAATGTCAAGAATAGGTTAAAAATACTAAGGTAGATAAAGGTTGCTAATGAACACTTTGATTTCTTATTCTATTTATTTACTTATAAATTCTGGGACTTTTTCTTTTATAACACATCCAATTTTACTTATATCTTCTTGCTCAACAACATATTATTTTAAATCTGAGATGTGTTATTTATGATTGTTATCTCCTAAATAATCAAGAGTAGTCTTATCTCCATTAAAATTTAAAGTTCCATTAAAAAAATAAAAATCTTAATCAATTTTTATTACCTATCGATACTTTGTTTAACATAATTGCCATAACTTAATATAAATAGGTTTAAATAAATCTAGTCCAGATATTTACGAAGAAAGTCTTGCAATTTTTGAGCTCTCATCAATAAGCATACTATCAACTTCATCAACAATTACAAAATCTTAAGATCTTCCACAAAGAGTTTACTATTTCAGATAATTATCTCTTAAAAAATCAAATTAAAATTATGAAACTTCACCATAAACTATCTCACAATCATAACATTTTTTTGAACCTATATTTTAGAATGAAAGATCTTAGTTGCTGCTACAAGTGAGAGAAAACATTTCATAGATTTTTTCATTTTTTTTAGCATCTCTTTGAGCCAAAATTTGCGAAGATGTTATAATATCTACTTTCTTTCCCTCTAAAGCTGCAATAATTGCTACCATACAAATAATAATTGATTTTCCTTACCCAGTACTAACTTGCAAAAGTGTTCCTTTATCTTTTTGTTATAATACCAAAAGTGCACTCATTAATTAATTATCAGTTAATTAAAATTAAAATTATTTATATATAGCATTTTTTATGACTGCCATTGCTTCAATTAAAGCATCAATTTTTGAATTAAAAAATTATTATTGTTTAACCTTTTTAGCCCATTCCTTAATTTAATCATCTTTCCAATTATTAATTGATTCATATTTCGGAAAAATTGTACTTCTTAATGAAAATGATTTAATTTTTTATATCATTTCTTATAGATTTTCTTAAATTTTATCGTTGTTTAAATTTTTTAATTCATTGAACAATTTTTCTAAAATCTTTTAATGGTTGCTTGATTAAGTAAAATTTTTTTACAAACTGCATTTATAAGCGAGAGTTTCCCAATTCTGATAAGGCTAACTAAAGATGTCTAAATATTATAGTTTATCATTAGGGGAAATATGGAAATTTGATAATATTTAGAGAACTTTTATGAAACTTTTTTATTGAGCCTATTTATTATCTTACTTTTATTTATCATCATCCTTTGTACTCAACCCAACTTTGAATATATCATCCAAGTGCTAAAATGTCCAACCAAATTACTCAATCAAAACATTTATGATTAAATTTGTTTTTTTTTTTTAACTACTAAATTCTATTTGATTTATTAGGATATATTTTTAGCATTTTTCTAATAATTTCATGTAATTATTGTTCTAGTCTTATTAAAGCGGCTTATAATTGAAAAGTTTATACTTATTAATAAATGAAATGAGTTAATTAAATTCATAGAAGTTATCTTTTATTGTTAACAATTACTCAATTGCAGCAACAGGTAGCTGAACCATAATTTCTAACAAACTTTTAAAAGGTGACTGTTCTTAGTATTAATCTTCAAATTTGATTTGTAACTATTAATCAATCCACTTTTATTTAAATTTATAATATGGGTCAGTTTAAAAATATAAAATTTTTTGAATTACATTTTCTTCCTAATCCTATATGAATTTTAATATATCCAATATTTACTCAAGTGTTTCAAATTTCTCTGATAACAACAATTGTAAAATTGTTTTCAATTGATTCTCTAAATTTTCATTTAATTTTTTCAAAGTCTCCTAAAATATCTATTTCTCATCCAATGTTGACGAAAACTTCTAAAATAAAATTAGCTTGATCAATCCGATTGTAAAATTTTATGGATTATTAATAATTATTTCTTAATCTAATTGTGGGATCAGAATTAAAATTTCAATTTAATGAAAATCTAATTTTATCTTTAGTTATTCTTCAATAGTTTTTATATTTTATCTGCAATATATTAGAAATTATCTAAAAACTTAATTTAATACGTAATTATTTAATAAATAAGTATAACAATCTTTAAACTCTTTAAGTTTAAATTCTATTTCAATGGCAGATTGCAAGCCTCTAAAAGACAAACTACGAATCATAAGATCGTTTTTTTGATTTAGCATATTTTAATAAAAATAAGCTAATATCTCTTATTCAATAATCATATTTTTACATTGAGAAGCAAAAGATAGACACTTCAATAAGGATTTATCATTAATATTCGATTTTTTTTTACTAAATAAACTTTNTTATCATCATCCTTTGTACTCAACCCAACTTTGAATATATCATCCAAGTGCTAAAATGTCCAACCAAATTACTCAATCAAAACATTTATGATTAAATTTGTTTTTTTTTTTTAACTACTAAATTCTATTTGATTTATTAGGATATATTTTTAGCATTTTTCTAATAATTTCATGTAATTATTGTTCTAGTCTTATTAAAGCGGCTTATAATTGAAAAGTTTATACTTATTAATAAATGAAATGAGTTAATTAAATTCATAGAAGTTATCTTTTATTGTTAACAATTACTCAATTGCAGCAACAGGTAGCTGAACCATAATTTCTAACAAACTTTTAAAAGGTGACTGTTCTTAGTATTAATCTTCAAATTTGATTTGTAACTATTAATCAATCCACTTTTATTTAAATTTATAATATGGGTCAGTTTAAAAATATAAAATTTTTTGAATTACATTTTCTTCCTAATCCTATATGAATTTTAATATATCCAATATTTACTCAAGTGTTTCAAATTTCTCTGATAACAACAATTGTAAAATTGTTTTCAATTGATTCTCTAAATTTTCATTTAATTTTTTCAAAGTCTCCTAAAATATCTATTTCTCATCCAATGTTGACGAAAACTTCTAAAATAAAATTAGCTTGATCAATCCGATTGTAAAATTTTATGGATTATTAATAATTATTTCTTAATCTAATTGTGGGATCAGAATTAAAATTTCAATTTAATGAAAATCTAATTTTATCTTTAGTTATTCTTCAATAGTTTTTATATTTTATCTGCAATATATTAGAAATTATCTAAAAACTTAATTTAATACGTAATTATTTAATAAATAAGTATAACAATCTTTAAACTCTTTAAGTTTAAATTCTATTTCAATGGCAGATTGCAAGCCTCTAAAAGACAAACTACGAATCATAAGATCGTTTTTTTGATTTAGCATATTTTAATAAAAATAAGCTAATATCTCTTATTCAATAATCATATTTTTACATTGAGAAGCAAAAGATAGACACTTCAATAAGGATTTATCATTAATATTCGATTTTTTTTTACTAAATAAACTTTATATCGTCAACTCTAATTTTAATTTTTATTTTTATTCCTTGGTTTACTATGTATTTTTAATAATTAATTTTGTGTATTTATCAATAATGTTATCTTCTGGATTTTACATTAAAATGTTTTCTATTTCAGTGGCTGAAAATTTGGGAGAATTCTTTGAATTGATAGCTTCAATATGCTTCTAAATTAAATCTGATTTTTAGTAGGAAAAAATATTTTAAATAGTTTTTTCTGAAAAGTTTTTGTCTTTAAAATTAACAATAAATGGCAATACTTTTTCAGTAAATTGAACTTTATTTTTAATTAAGCTATTAATAAAAGATTGAAAGTCATTCTATAGATCTTAATCAAAGGAATTAGATAAAAGAATGATCTTTTCTAAAAAATCTTATGGAATTTCTTTTTAATTTTAACAATATTTCAAGATATTAATAATAGCCCTCGTATTATCAGGATTTTCTTTCAAAAATTCTTTCATCTTATCAAAATTTTGAGGAATCAGATTTTTATTTCTAAAGGATTTAATTTCTTTAAAAAATTTTTTCGAATTTAATGAATTTATTTTGAATAATTAAAGAATATCTATTTAACTTGGGTTTAAGAAATCATCCTATGGAAGTAAACCTTAAATTTTTAATATAGTTTCTTACGAACAAGTTTAAGATTACATTTTTTTGAATAGTGATTCAATTAATGATTCATTGATACAGCCTTTCGACATTAATTTAGAAATACCTTCAAACAATAATGAGTTTAACGAGTTTGTATCTTCTTTATGCAATTCTTAATTTATCTCATCTCTAATAATTCCAATAGCTACAGGATCTTATTAAATTTTATCAATTTAAAAGATTAGCGTATTTAATAATTCTATTTTCAATTCTTAACTTGGATTGTTTTACAATCTAATTAACATCTGCTATATAATCTTCCTTGATAATTGCTAATCTCTTTATCCATAAGAAGCAAAAAATAAAAATACCTCATCCTTTAACTCATCATTAACTAAAGCTTTTTCTAATTTATCAATTAATTCTTGAATAATTTCTTAGTTATTATTGGAAATTTATTTAAAAAGTTAAATGAGTTTAATTTATGCTAAAGCTGGATTGAACAATTATACCAACTTATCTATTATATTTTTTGGAATTGTCTAATTAGTTTTAGATATTTAAATTAAAATATCCACGATTTAATCATTCTCTAATTCTGTTTCTAATGATTTAAAAGCATTTTTAGATAGCTTATTCCCTTTTTACACTTCAATTAGCAAATATTTTATAGCATTATGTTTTACTTGAGATCCTGAACAGATTGAATGGGCTGCTTTTTCGATTTATAATGGAATAAATATTTCATCAGGTAAATCTTAATTGAAATTGGCCTTTTCCAGAATTTAAAAAGCAGATTCAGAATATTCTTCGTTAAAGTATAAAAATTTAACAAATTTTTCTAAAATAAGATGAGTTACGCTTTAACCATTATTGATAATTAATTCAATTAATTTTATCCATTTATCTTAATTATTTGTAAGATCTTATATAGCTTCAATTATTGATTCATGTATTAAAATTTTTTAATTTGCAATCTCAAATAAGGTATTTATGACTTCTGTTTGTAAAACATCATCATTTCTTTCTAAAATTAATTTTATAATTTCTGCTTGATCTTAGCTTATTTCATTAAAAATATTTATTTAATTTTTGAGAATAAATATGTTATTGGATGTGATTTTACATTCTTAATTTGGATAAATCGTCATTTTATTGCTGATAATTTAACATTTTGATAAAAATTCAAATTCTGTAATCACGTCTTATGTCGAAATCCTTGTGAATTCATTAGTGTAAACAATAGACATATAATAAGCTAATTCTGTATCTTGATCTTAAATGAACACAAAGATTTTCTCTTTTAAGGTTTCCTAATCAATATCCAATTTATCAACATTCGATAAAATTCTTGCTAATAATAATTTTGTGGTATTTTCATTTTCTAAAGCCCTGATTAGATTTTAGATGACCAATTTAGAAATTATTTTATGAATTTATTAATAAGTTAGTATTATTTAGCAAACTATAAATGATACAGTTCTATCTATTATTGGGTTTTCAAATGTTATTTAGATATCTCCATCTTCTACTTTCTCATCATTTATCAAATGCTCAGAAAGGGCATCCAATGATTCAATTATTTAAATTTAAGAAATAACTCCTAAAATAATTATGATATATTTAAATATCTTATCTTTTCCATCAAATTCATTTATTCTTGTTGCTAATTGATTTACTGAATACTTTGATACTATATTTGGATTTAATTTAGATATATATAATAGAGTCTTAATGATCTCATGCTTAATATTTTAATCTTTGGATATGAAAATCTCATCAATAAGCAAATTGACATTATCTTCATCTAAACCAATTATAATACCATTTTCTAAACAAATATTTAATAATTAACATCTATTTAATTTTCCTTATTCCTATTTTATTATATATGAGCAGAGATCTCTAATGTAAACTTCCTTAAATAAATTACAACATCTTTCTTTGTTTTTTGCATATTCTCTTATTGTTAAATAACAACATTCTTCAATTTAGCTATTCTAACCTATTAAATATGGAAAAAAATTTCGAAAAACAACACAATAATCAAAATATTTTTCTAATAAAGTATATAGTTGAAATGAATAAGTCTTAAATTCATCGTTTTCATCTTTTAGATTTTCTTGTAGCTTTATAAGCAAATTTTTATCATCTATGGAAACCTTTTGAATTTGAATTAGATTATAAATTGATTAGATAGCATCACATCTTATTTTATCTATTTATATATTGAAAAAATTTTAAGGATTATTTACTCTAAACGAACCTAACGCTTCCTTTTCGATTTCATTTGGTTATTCTTTTTCAACCTAGTCTTATTAAATTGATTTTAAAATTTTGTCTTCTTATTTATTATAAAGCATATTGATAATATCTTTCTTATTTGAGCAAAATTAAATTATTTGTTAAAGAGTGGTTTGTGATATTATTTATCTTTTCTGTATTGTTCTTTTCGAAAGATGTAAGAAGATTGAGATAATCATTCTGCTGGCAATTAAAATTTAAAGAGCATTTTTAAAGCTTTTAGAAATGAGTATTTTTGTTAAGAATTTTTGATCTTCATCCTTTAATAAATCCTCATTAGATACAACTATTTTATATAATATTTAAGTATCTTCATAATTATTATTGAACCATGATCTTCTATCAGTTCCTGTAATGTTTTTGATTGGTTCAGGTAATTTCTATTGCTAAACAATTTTCATTGAATCGGAGTTCATATTTTAAATTGATTTAATAGACAATTTTTGGATGTTTATAGTTGTTTGCCTTTCAGTAATGATGTTAGTTTATTTATATAATTAAGTTTCTCTCGTTCTTGCTAGCCTTAAATTCAACTTTATATCCCTTGGATGACTATTATTAGGCACAACATTAAAAATTTGTAGTTTTTGTTAAGGATCTTAAATCAATTGTTAGATTTATAATTTCATTTCTTCATCAAGCTCATTTTTTTTAATTATTTTTCTAATTTACTCTTTCTCTGAACTTTCCATCTTTTAATACTATGTTAATTCTAACATATAGATAAGACCCTGAAGAATTTCAGCTTACAAGCTTTTATCATTATTTGAGTTTAATACAACATTTAGATTAGAGACTCTTGATTATTAGCCATTTTTAAGACTATATTTTATAACTTAACTTAAAATAATTTAGTTTTCTAATTTTATGACATTTTCTGATAATTTAATTAGTATGTGATCTAGTTATTCTTGAGTTAATTTATATATTCTTGAAAAATTACGTAGATTTTTACAAAACTATAAAGTTTCACACTTTTCATCAAAATAGCTTATAAAATTGTTTATTATAGCTTGATTATCAAACTCTTTGTCTATGTAATGTATCTCAATCATTTGACTTTATTAAAAATTATGAAAATCAGATTTTAATTATTTTCCTATTTCTATTACAAAAAATATTTCATATTTCTATAAAAATGAAATCTGACTATTCAATCATTGTTTAAAGAAAAATTAAAAATGATTAGGCTTTCATATAAATTAAATTAAAAGTAATACATAACAATTTAATAAATCAAAATAGGGAAATATAAATACTTTTGAGTTCACCAAAACCCAAATCATTTATTATTTTAATCTTAAAATTAATGCCAATTTAAATAAACTAATATTAAATTCAAGAACAAAATTATCTTAAGGAAATGGATATAAATTTATGGCACACGCTTAACTAAAAAACTTTTTAAAAAATATTGGAAATTAGAAAATAATTACAAAATAAAAGATTATCAAGAAAAGGATAATAAAATATAAAAGAAAAATGAAGATATCAATAAGTTAATTGTTGAGCTAAATGAAAGATCTAGTCAACTTATAACATTTTAAACCTAAAAATAAAGTTTCAGATGTCGAATTAGGAACTAAAGTGCTTTTTCTGAATGGGATCAATCAAGTACTTATAAAAACTATATACTATCACAGGTATCTAAAAAAGTTGAAGAAGTTGAAAAGATAATACAAAATCTTAAGATGAATAATTAAAATCAAATAATAATTTAGTAACTTTTAATTAGGTTGAAACAGATGCTGAAAAATTGAAAAAAATATAAAATCATCTTATTGAGCTTGATTAATAAAAATTTGAAGTATTCTTAGTTTTAATGATAAAAAAATGATACCTTCTAATTTTAATAATTTAAGTATACATTCATGTTTAAGGGAAAGTCATAAATGTGATTAAGTTTGTTCGATATGCCCAAATAAGATATGCAATAAGAAGGCGGGTCATGATAAAATACAGGAACATCTATGTTCTGACAAATGTTTTGGGACTTGTGAAATAGGTGATTGTAAGAATGCTTGTATGAAAAGTTTTAAACATGATTAATAGCATAATTGTTAAAATGATCACCCTTGTAAAGAAAAATGTAAATATTGTGATAAAAATTGTTAAAAGGATCATTCAATTCCTCATATTCATAATCATGATTGCAAAGAAATATATTGTACCCATGATTGTAGTTTATGTACAAGTCGATATTAAGATACACATAATAAATCTAAAGACAAAGGGCATCACTTTTGTGATTAAAAACATTACTGTTAAGAAAAATGTGACGATAAAGGGATTTGCAAAATAGAATATGAGTTTAAAGAAGTGATTTGGAAGTCTTAAATATCTGAATTTTAATACACAAAATATAAACCAAAGAATATAGGAAAACAACAATGTAATTTAGAGATTCCTCCAGGTAAACTTAAACATGATGGAAAGCATAGTTGTAAAAATGAGACTGAAAAACAATTTCATAATTGTAATTAATAATGTCCAGAATGTAATACATTTTGTGATTTGAGATATGGCCTTTAAGGAGTGCACTCCTCTGATAAACATCGAAATAAAGAAAATTAAATATTTACTTAAAAAGAAGGCAATTTAGAATAAATTGAAATTTATGAGAGTAAAGATACAATTAGAAAATATTAAATTGGTGATCTCCTGAAGCATGTGACTAAAGTTGTAAAAGAATGGAAAAGCTCATTTTCATTTAGTAGAATGTAAAGGGGGTAGTTTATGGTTAGAAAAAGATAATAATTTTAAAAATAAGGCAAGACATTCAAAAGAAAAAAATATAAATTTTGAAAAATAAAATTTTGATCAAATTTTGTGTTTAGATTTTTGGTAACTTAATAAACGGGCACATCCAATTAAAAGTGAAGCTAATAATATTAGAAGATGTAATTATTTTTATCCTATTTGTTAGTTCTAAAAAAACGATTATGAATATTGTGAATAAGATGCTTGGCATTCATAAAACAATAAAATTAGTAGTCATGGATTTTTTTGTACTGAAGACCATAAAAAAAACTAAATTTAAGAAATTAATATTGCTTTTGTGACACTACAGGATCTATGGCTTCATATATAAATATGTGTAAAGATAAAAACAAAAGCTTAAAAAAATATGATATTGGATGTAAGTTTTGCAGTTATTTTTTACAAGGAACATGATCCTCCTTATAAATCATCATAAAAAATTTTAGATATTTAAGATTTCACATCAGAAAATGTCGTCATTTAATTCTTAAATAAATTAACTGCAGATGGAGGAGAAGAAGGTCCTGAGGCTGTTTTAGATGGTTTTGATACTTCTTTTAAATTAAATTGGACTGATATATATGTCAAATTACTTTATTTAATAGCAGATGCTCCACCACATGGAAAATAATATCATAATTATACTGATAGCTTTCCTGAAAGTTGTCCTTGTAAGCTAAATTAAAACGATATCCTATAAAAATTATGGAAGAAAAAGGTTTTATTTAAAATATTGCAACTTAATTAATCAATTAATGGAATGATAACTGAATTTAAGAAAGACTTTTAAGATTTAGAAGTTACGGAATCCCAAGATAGTGATAAAGTTAATTCATTTTAAAACTTGATAGTTGGTTAAGTTTGCAAATATTTAGTTCATAATGAGATTACATATTACATGAAAAAATGATTTAAAATTACATATTATATTAATTATGAATATATATTTTCTTCTCTTTATATATTTTAAAAAAATCTTTCACAAAAATATATTATCTTCTTTACTAGTTACAAAAGGAAATTGCTTTAATAATTTTATAATATGATAAAGAAAATCTTATCAAATTACATATTGGTGGCAACTAAAATATATATTGACAATTTATTGTTGAAATAAGATTTCTTTTTTTAAATTATCAAATCATTTCTAAAGTAAAAGAAAAATTATCTTATGTTATTACTTAGACTTAAAGCATTTAATATTATTTATTGATGCTTAATGCCACCTCTAGAGCAGAATTCGAATCATCAAACTGTAATGTGAAGTAAAATCCCATACCAACATAAAAGTTTATAAATAACTTAAATTCTAAAAGAAAGAAGCAGAATAAGATCTTAAAATGCTTAAATACTCAACCTACTTTTTTCCCCTCAAATTTAAATTTCTTAATTCTTTTTTTTTTTAATTTAAATCAATAACTATGTTATGAGAGGAAAATAAATTTTTTTTGTTTATGTATATATCATTCTTAAAAAATCACATCATATTATTTTTGCCTAAAATATTTTAATTTGTGTAAAAAAACTTTTTATTTTTTATTAAAGAAAAAAAAGAATAATTTAAGTTATTATAAAGTTTTAAATTCTAATTAAAATAACAAATAGTAAATCATACGTATTTTGAAGCATGATGAAATAGATTAGTTAATGTTTACTTTGATTAATTTGATAATTTAAAATTACATATCTAACATAAAACTATAAGAATTATATATATTCATATTATTTTTTAAAGTAAAAGTTGAAATTCTATTACAAGAAAATTAATTCCATTAAGTGTGATATATAAATAATAAATAGAAAATATAACAAAAAAATACAATAATGAAGTCAAATAACATTTAAATAACTCTACTATATTAAATAATGCAGATGAAGCATAAAATATTTCATAGGATAAAGTCAATACTCTAAAAATAAAGACTTAATAATTCTTGAATTGCTTTCCTTAGATTTAAGTCTAAGGAATATATGGATGTTAGAGAATTATAGAAAGATAGATATAATAAGACTTTAATTAGGATATAAGGTTGTCTAAATGAATCAGCCAAAGGTAATCTAATTGCAATAAAATTAAACAATATTATGTTTTTATGTTTGATTCTACCTGAATCATTTTTTTCAAAAAAGCCTATATCTGAGAAAGAAATTGAAATCATACTTTTTAGAATGTTGAATGATTTAACTGATAATATAAAGTTTTGCTTAGATGAATAAATATAGGATAATCATCATATTGGTGGTTTAGTTCCAATAAAATGATTATACTTTTTATAATTGCAATATATTATTAAATATATTAAAATAATTTTTTAGGAAACAAAAATAAAATATAAATTATATTCGAATTTTGAGATTTTTGATGTACAAAAGTGTTAGATATCCTAGAAATGNTTTTTTTTTAATTTAAATCAATAACTATGTTATGAGAGGAAAATAAATTTTTTTTGTTTATGTATATATCATTCTTAAAAAATCACATCATATTATTTTTGCCTAAAATATTTTAATTTGTGTAAAAAAACTTTTTATTTTTTATTAAAGAAAAAAAAGAATAATTTAAGTTATTATAAAGTTTTAAATTCTAATTAAAATAACAAATAGTAAATCATACGTATTTTGAAGCATGATGAAATAGATTAGTTAATGTTTACTTTGATTAATTTGATAATTTAAAATTACATATCTAACATAAAACTATAAGAATTATATATATTCATATTATTTTTTAAAGTAAAAGTTGAAATTCTATTACAAGAAAATTAATTCCATTAAGTGTGATATATAAATAATAAATAGAAAATATAACAAAAAAATACAATAATGAAGTCAAATAACATTTAAATAACTCTACTATATTAAATAATGCAGATGAAGCATAAAATATTTCATAGGATAAAGTCAATACTCTAAAAATAAAGACTTAATAATTCTTGAATTGCTTTCCTTAGATTTAAGTCTAAGGAATATATGGATGTTAGAGAATTATAGAAAGATAGATATAATAAGACTTTAATTAGGATATAAGGTTGTCTAAATGAATCAGCCAAAGGTAATCTAATTGCAATAAAATTAAACAATATTATGTTTTTATGTTTGATTCTACCTGAATCATTTTTTTCAAAAAAGCCTATATCTGAGAAAGAAATTGAAATCATACTTTTTAGAATGTTGAATGATTTAACTGATAATATAAAGTTTTGCTTAGATGAATAAATATAGGATAATCATCATATTGGTGGTTTAGTTCCAATAAAATGATTATACTTTTTATAATTGCAATATATTATTAAATATATTAAAATAATTTTTTAGGAAACAAAAATAAAATATAAATTATATTCGAATTTTGAGATTTTTGATGTACAAAAGTGTTAGATATCCTAGAAATGAAATATAGGTTTAAAATTGTACAACTTCCATACAAATTAGAAAGAAAAATAATGTTTTTCTTTGATTTTTCCTTGAAATTGTTGAAGTAGTTTTGAATTTTTTTAAGGAATGCTTTATTGACTTAAATTTTTAATCTTATCTTAATTGTCAAATGCATAAAACGAGACAATTTGTAATTCATTTATTTATCTATCATTTTAATTATAATAAATATTTTTAATTTATGATGATAAAGCTCGATCAATAATTCAATAAAATTCATTTTTGTAAATGCATTTGAATCTAATTTAGGATTTTTATTACTTTTTTAACATCTATCTAAAGGCTTCTAATTTAAATATAGTAGCTCTTGTATATTTATTAGTTTAAAATTTTTCTAAAACTTATCCAAATTTTTTAAATAAACTATAATTTTTAGAACTAAATAACTGACTAATTATAGATTTTAGGATTTTGATGATACTTCAATTATTTAAAATTGTTAATATAATTTAATTGCTTAAAATTTTAAGATATTATTCATTTACTTTTGTAAAATTTATAATTAAGTAAATGATTATATATTTTTTTATGTAATTTATTACATTTTGATTCATAGCTTCAAATAGCAATACTATTTTATTTAATAGATTAAAATTCTAAAATTAAATTTAAACGCGATCTATTTATGCAAGTTTTGGTGTAATTATTTCATAAACTTATTTTATTGATCCTCCACTATCAAGAACTTAAACAAGAATTCCTATTTTTTAAGAATCTAGTGAAGTAGATATTTGTATTTAGAATTAATTATTTTTCTAATATAGCTTGAATGTTATAGAATTATCCATTTATCCTTCTAAAAACAATTTTAGATCAACTTCTATTAAAAATAACTTGAGTTAATATTTGCATAGTGAATCGACAAAATTCATACATAAATTAAAACTAAGATATTTAAAGTGCTAAATTACTCTAATTATTAATTAATATTTTCTAACAGAGAGTAAGTCGATTTAATGTTAATTCAATATTATTCATATTAGGCATCATATAGTTATTTCGATTTTGTAATTTTGCTTTTTAGCGCTATATTTTAGAATATTATGCTTCTAACTTAAGATGTATTTTATCTCCACACTTTATAGCATTCAAAACGTTAAATAATTTAATTGTTTAATTATATATCTCTATTATACCATATTCATAAATAATAGCAATAGATTGTCTAATAAATAAGGTTGTTATATAGATGGGATGAGAAATGTAAAATTTAATTAAAGCGAGTAATTCGGATATAGATTAAATGGATAAATTCGTGTAATTACTCATTCAACTAACAGTTTCCCACAAAACATTAACAGGTAAGGTTCATTATGAATAATTGATAGTTAAGAAAATATAAAGTTTTTCTTCAAACCACATGAAGATGATGAAAAGCAAATCAATTAAACTTTAGAATCTAATGATTTATCTGAAGCCTATCTATTTTGAATCTTTATTATAAAGATCTTTAGAATTATTTTATATACTATTAAATAATTTTTCTGATTCACATAATAATTTATTTTAAATCTCTCTACTCCTTCCGTTTTCCTATTTCAAATTTCTACCTACATGTTCAAATAATATTATATTTTTATCATTTCTCTATTTATTGTATTCTAAACTTTATCTCACTATCCATTTTGAATAATTACAATTACATTCCATTCTTTGACATTTAATATAATACAATATAATTACTTAAACAAATTTATTATCAAAGTTTACTTCTTGGATTTACTTGACAGTATTAAAAAAAATAGAGCCACATAAAATTATAATTGTTCATTAATTCATTTATATCATTTTTTAGATGTATATAATTTCTAATAGATTTATTTAATAGAATAACATTTTTATGTTAAAAACCCTGACGAACTTTAAAATTTTTCATTATTTAAATTTTCTGACAATAATTCAGGAAAAAGACTTGGCTTAGAGCCAAATTCCATTAATACCGGATTATTAAACTATAAGTCCTCAATTGCAATTACCTACTAACATCCTTTGGAATAATTATGAGGAAATTTATTTCGACAACTAATATTAAAACTTTTAAGCCTCTATTATGTCTATTTATATTCGCATATAACATTCAACTCATATTTTTTCTGATTCGTATTATCAGACTAATGAGATAGAGCAGTTCAATGATTGTGTTTCTCATTAGGATTCTAAAATTAAACAGAAAAAAAAGGTAATTAATTTAAATATTTTTGAGGGATAAAAACGCTTTAAAAATCAAAATGATAATGATGTAAATTAGAGCTTTGAAAATCAGAACAATGTATACCAGAGCTTGGAAAATCAGAGCCCTAAAATCAAGAAAGAATTAAGTTTAATAAATTAAAATCTTATAAAATAGATTCCTTTTAAAAAGAGAAAAAAATTTACATTGGAATATTGATTTAATGAATTTTTTTATTTATAAATTTAATATTATTTATATTTGTAATGACATCTATAGATTATTATTTTTATATTTGAATCATAAAATATTTTAATTATTATTCTATTATGAATAGTTAAACTTGAATAAAAAGTTATCTTTTATTTTATCAATGCTTTCTGGTGTTCCTATTGCTTTTGATCTTATAAGATTTGATTCTATTAGTTATAATTTTGTAATGAAAGTGAGAAAATAGTAGCAATGAAAACGATAAAGTTATACAACTCAAATAATAAATACTCATAGCTAAGAATAAGAGAAGTTAAATATCTTTCATTATTTTGATCGTGAAATCAAATTCTAGATTACATTTCAATCAAAAAAGAGAGTGAATGATTAAGAATGAAAGAGAGAGCTATGAAAAGGTAATCAAAGTATTCAAAAAAAATGTTTAATAAAACAATAGAGAAGATAAAATATTATGAATAATAGATGAAGTAGAAAGGCAAAATGAGTGATTTATATATTTATGAAAAGTGATATCAATCTGAACATGAACTGGAATTAATGTAAATTGGCCTTATTTTTTTTAATTCCATACACTTCAATTTTTAGAGATATACAAAAATTAAATAAATTAAGTTAACTAAAGAGCTAATGTTTTCTCTCCCAATTAATCAGCATTCTCATTAACAATTAGGTATTATTTTAAATACCCAATGTCATGGTTACTAATTAATCAAAAATGTTATTTTTTCATCTCTTATTTGTATATACTGTCATATTTTGTTCTGGCCTTGAGAATTACATGTTGCAATTGTGAAATTTTAGTAAAATCAGAAACATCTATTTTTTTGATTTAATCTATAGCAATTAAACTTTTAAAAGAGTTAACCTTTATCAATAGTTACAATATCACTCTCTTTACATTTCATTTTCAATAAACCTTATTTAATTTAAATACTTTAATGGCTTTCATTATTGATTAATTTAAAAATAGACAATATACTGATCAAAAATTTTTTTATTGTAAATTTTGTCACATGATGTCAAAGGGGCATTTTAAAAAAGGGTCAAAGACTTCTCGAAAATCAATCAGATTTAAGAGGTCGACTTTCCTAGACCCCAGACATAGTCAATCAAACCACATCGATTAGACAATTACAAACACTAGGGGAATATCTCACCAGAGATCTGGAGAAAGGGATACAATACTTTAGATAATCAACTGGAACACTCACAACTGTGATTTATTCTTTGAAAGAGGCAATAATGGAACTCAAAGCATGGCTATCAAAGTTTTTTTAGTTGGTAAAATATCTATTTCACTATGTGAATGTCTATGCAAAGCAATTCATGTATTTGGTTTTCAATTTTCTATATCTAATGTACTTTACACTCTAATATATAAAGTAGCTCCACAATTAGAATTTATTAAAGCATAATTCTCATTCATCATTTCATTAAAATGACTATATAATACTATATTTTAATATATATGATTATCTTTCAAAAATTATTTAGCTTGATTTTTTTAATTGGTTTAGAAGCTATTGTCATTATAAATAATAATTAAGAAAGAAAATAAATTAAGCACATCATTAAATATACTAATTTATCAGCATTCACACTAATCCATAGATAAATGATTTTTTTATTAATATTTTAAAAATTAATATATGTGACTTAGAGTGGATTAAATCAATTTTCTATTTGAAAAAATTAAATGCTTCTACAAAATAATAAATAATTTGCTTGATTTAAACTATATAAAGATATTAATGTAATTCTTAGAGAAAAAAAACATTTCAAAATAACATCATTGGATTGTTATACATTATCAATCTAGGCTTGAATAGAATTATTTTTATATAATTGAATCATGCACTTTTATATTCAAAAATACAAATTTTTGAAATAAAACATAAAAACATAAAAGAATATAAAAAATAACATTATATTTTCTTATTTTACTTGAATCAAAAGCTGTAATATGCTTAAATTTTTATTATTAATATATAATGTTCAAACAAATTGTTTCCTGCTTTATTATAAAATCTTATTTTAGAAATCAATTAATCAGTAAATTTAACAGTGCTTACTCTAGAGTATACAAGGCAATCAAATATCTTAGTTTCTGATGTTCTATCTGATCCAACTACAAAAATTTGTATATCAGTAATTCTGGCATCATTGTCATATATTCAAAACCTAACACTATTGATTTCATAAGCTTATAAAAAATTCTACAATAACCTACCCATTTAGATTTACAGTACCATATCCAACTTGTAGAGTTGTTATACTCTTAAAGGACAATTTTTAAGAGTTGCAACAATAAAAGCATTATTTCTAGCAGATGATAAAAGAGCACCATTATTTTGTGAAGCTATAAAAAT
Source organism: Paramecium sonneborni (assembly GCA_905182985.1). NCBI lineage: Eukaryota > Ciliophora > Oligohymenophorea > Peniculida > Parameciidae > Paramecium > Paramecium sonneborni. The sequence goes on along the minus strand of CAJJDN010000158.1, from coordinate 242,045 downwards.
AAATTTAAACTTTATTATTTCTACATCTTTATAGGTATATAGTAATATTAATATATAATCATCAATTAGAAACTATTTTTATTAAATTTTCCAAATTTTTTTGTATTGAGTAACAATATATTTGTAATTTTAGTTAAATTAATAAATTAACCCATTTTGTGAAATATGAATAAATCACTTTTTATATAAAATTAACATACGTATATTTAACAGATGGAATTCTATTTTAATTTCATATTTTTCATTATTTATTTTCTTTATTCTCTCACTTGTAAAATAAACTCTGATAGTACATAGTTCTACTACTTAAGATCTTGATTAAAATGATTGACATTAAATTAATTGTTATTTATTATATCAACTTAAACTACAAGAATAATTGTTGTATTAAAGCTTCTAAACATTTAATTATAATATTATTTAAAAAAGTAATTATAAAAAGATATTCTTAAATGATTTTATTTTAAATCTTAAAGTACCTTTTGTTCAATTATAATTAAATTAGATTAGATGTATAAGCATAATAGTTTGACTCTAAATTAGATGTTTATAGTATTATTGTTATTTTAAGGACCCTTATTATGTTCAACTTCATTTTCCAATTATAATGAAGCCATATTATCAAAAAGTGCAGAAACTTATGAATAAGACATAAATATGGAAATTTTAGATAAAGGAGATTCATATGGATTAGGATTTTGGAGTATGAGTATTCCTTTACTCATTCATGATTCTAACATAGATTTTGATAATCCATACGATTTTTTAAAAACTGAATATGGTTAGATGTTATTATTGGTGAAAGATATTGATACAAATTCAAACATTCTTCTAGTTTCTAAATTGTTAGATTATGAAAACTTGAAGGTGCAACATTAGATAAGAATAATGAATAATGATTAAAATGTGATTCTATAATATGAATTTCAAGGTTTAGAATATGAAGGAATTTGGATATTTCATTTAATCTTAATATAACCATCACTTAAAATGATCATTGTTGAGGTTAGTGGATAACCATAGCAATAAGTTCAAATTTTAACCAATATACAATAACATTTATTAATCGTTTTAGGAGGGAGAGGATATGTAAATATATTAAAAATATACAGATAAATGATTTAAATCTAAACACTTTCAAAGGTTTGTTGTCTCATATTATATTTTTACCAAACTTTTTTTATTCTGATGTTACTTTCTAAGAAACAGTTAATGATAACCAAATTCCTCCAAAGCACATAGATGAACAAATTGTAACTATTGTACCCGGATTTAAAATATTTGATGGTGTTTATGCTTAATAAAATTTTATAGAGCATTATGGAAATAAATATTGTTTATCTGGGTGGGTAAAATATTTAGTTAATGATATCAATGAATAAAAATATATTTTATTAAGAATGACTCCCTTTTTAAATTATTATTAAGAGAAGTAATTAGGTGATGAACTATTTAAAATAGAAGTTTTTTTATCAAAAAAAAACCCTGAATAAACAAATATGATAATATACACAGATGCTTATAGTATGCCTGTTTAATAATCCTTTTAATAATAGTTTGATTAAACATTCAAAGGATCTCAAAATACTAATTAAGATATTTATTAATCAAAAAGAATATTTTAAAATTTAAATAATCTTCAATATTTTGAGGGGCTACAGTAATGGCATTTTATTTAATATGAATATGGAAGAAGTAATTTTTAAGAGAGAATGCTTTTTCAAGCTTAATTTTATAATGAGATAGGATTAATAAAGGAAGGTATGGGAAATGAGATTTTTGATGGATCTTTTACAAGTAGTAAATTTAATATATTTTTTGGAAGTGATAATTTTAATAATAATTTTTTATAAGCTGAGATATTTGATTTTCGTATGAAATATAATTATAATGAAGATAAAGAATTAGATTTGAGTATAATTTAAATAATATAATTTAGATTGCCATTATTCATGTTTAACTTGTAAAGGTCCTTTATAAAATGATTGTTTAAGTTGTGATGAGAATTCTCTTAGATATTTTTAAAGTGAAAAATTTGAGTGTAATTGTAATTAAGGATATTTTGAATTTGAAATAGGATTTTGTACAAATTAGTTTAATTATGTTTTTATATTAAATGAAGTGTGTGTAAATAATATTGGAATTTGTCCATTTGGATATTTCAGATTGCCAATAGATAGTGATAAATATGAATGTAAATAATGGTAATCAATAATATAAAATTATTTAGTCCATAATCTATAACTTAATAAAATATTCTTTGTGCTGATTGTTTTTGGTATTATAAAACTTGGTATTTGAAACCAACTTGTAAATATGATTATAAAAAGATTTTACATTAATTAAATAATGAGGCTTATTAATTAGTCGAGAGAGATCCTATTTATAATGATGTTTATTCTATTGGTTTAGATAATGAGTTATTTTTACATCCAGAATTTGAAGATTATTGTGATGGTGAATTAAAAGTAGTGGATAATTGCTACAAATATAACTTTTATCATTTAGGTAGTTATAAGTATTTATAATGTAAATCAAATTATATAATGGATATTGATTCACGATAATGTTTTAAAATGTAATATGATTGTCCCATATATGATTCTTTTGGATATTGTTATGCCTGTTATTCAGGATGGTATTGATAAATTAATAATAAAATAGTGTATGAAGTGTAGGGTTAATGCTAAAATTGTCCAATTGAATGTTTAACATGTGAAAATGATGGATATGATTAACCAATTTGTAATTCATGTATTTAATCTTACAGCTTATTTGGTGGATATTGTTAAAAATGTGGAAAATTTTGTTAAAGTTGTTAGATTTATGATGATAAATTTTTAGATTATTAATATTTAAAATGTAATAGATGCATAGATGATTCTAAATATTTTATATCATTTGATGCATAGAACTGTTAAATAAATTCAATTATTAATTGTAGTTATGCATTCTAAGTAATAAAAAATGATTTCACTAAAAATACTTTAGATTTTAATTTTTAACCACAATTTGATTAAATATTGACATTATGTGCAAAATGTAATTAAAATTATGTATTCACTTTTGAAACTAATGAATGTATTAAGGATAACATTACATAAGATTGTCAAATAGGAATTGGCCAACTCAATCAATTTGATCAATCCTTAGATTCAGTAATTTGTTTAAGTTCATCCTTGTATTAAAATGATGTTATTCAATTTACTAAGAATTGTCTTAATTTAAATTGTTAAGTCTGTTTATAAACAGATATTATTAATTTTTTTACTTGTTTAGAATGTTAACAAGGGTATTACATATAAAAACCATCAGGTAAATGTTTGTAATGTCCAAATGAGCTTAAATGTATGAAATGCTATTCTTAGAATTCTTTATAAAAGGATAAATGGAAAAATTAAGTTAGAGCCTTTTATAGAAGATACATAGAAAAATTGATACACATTTATATACTATTTTTGGTGAAAGCTAAAATGCGAATGATTATGAAATTTTGTGTGAAACATGCTTAGATGGATATAAATTACATAATTAATAATGTATTCCATATTGTTAAGAAACTTGTTAATTATGTTTACTTTATAAGAATTAATTTATTTGTATCTAATGTTACTCTGAATAAAAAGGAAAAAAATTAACTTTAATAAATAATTAATGCATTGAGTGTCCTGATAATTGTGCTCTTTGTAGAATTAGAACAGATTAAGAGATCTCTTTAATTAATCCTCTTTTTTAAAATTAGAAATATTTAAAATATACTTATTAATGCTTGAAGACTTTTGAAGATTAAAAATATTATTATGATGAAGATTTAGGTTTATTTATAGAGTGTTTATAATTAGAAAGTAATGGTGGTTGCTTTAAATAATTAATAATAGAATTTAATTTATATAGTGATTATCTTCAATATGAAACTGACCTTAATTCATTAGAAGATGAAAAAGCTAGATAAAAATTCAAAAGGGAAAATTTATTAGTTAATTCATTTATTAATTCTAATATTACCTTAGCAGAAGTATATATGATGTATTTTATTAATAGTTTTAAAATGAATAGTTTTACACATTAGCAAATTCAAAGGTTATCAAGTCCCTAATTATTAAAATGAAAAATAAAGGCTCTCAGTTCAATTTATTAATTGATGGAAAAATTAAATAAACTTTTTCTGAAAACATATTTTCTCTCACGTATTCTAATTTTATTAATATTTAGTAATGTCGAAATTTGAATTTAATTTTTATCCCTCAACCATCTTTATTATTCATAGAAAATTAGAAATCATAAACTTTAGTAAAATCACTTTTTCAGGATTAAAAATTATAGGAGCTCCTTTTTAATAGCAATTTGGATTTTACTTTGAAAGTATCTTCCCTTAAACTATAATTTTGGATTAAATTACATTCTAAATTGGTACAGAAGAAAGTTTAACAATAGGTTTTCAATTTAATATAATTAATTTGAAATTCCTTTAATTTACTAATGGAATTATAGATTTTTCCTCTATTAATCAGGCTGAAAGCTTTTTGAAAGCTGAGCCAACTTAATATCCTAAATAACTGATTTTTTAAAATATTAAAGTAATTCAGTGTGTAATTAAAAATTCAATCTTATTTGATTTAGAATTAAATTAAGGAGATTTAATTGAATTCGACAACATCACCATAAATTCTAATTTTTCAAATTCAAAATTTATAAGGGTGAGTCAATAAAATGAGTCTGGAGAGATTAAAATGACAAACTTTAATATTACTAGTAACATTAAAGATTCTGAAAGTTTTTTTAATTTTTAAGGGATAGCGAAATTAAATATAAATTAATTTATCATGAGATCTTCAATTATAACAAATTCAACTATAATTTTATTAAATCGTTAGAGTAATTTAGAAAATATTTCTTTCACCTTTAACTATTTCTTCAAGTTTTCATGTGGAATTATAATTAGTGATTATAAAGATTTAATAATTGTATAAACATTTTCAAATGTTGATTTTTCAAATAATCAGTATGATAGTCTAATAAAGTTTATATACCTGAAAAAATATTAAAGTAAAACATAAAATGTTACAATAAATTATTTAAATTAGATTAATAATTATTTCAAAAGCGATTATTTTAATTACAATAGAAAATAAATAGATTTTTCATTAATAACAATTCAATATGATGTAGTAGAAATTTCTAATTTTTTCATTGATCGTGGTAATGGTTAAAATGATCTTTCTATTTATGATTGTAAAAAAATTAAGATTCATAATGGAATTGTTGAATAAAAGAAATTTAGATTTTTTGGTCTACATAAATACTTAAATTGTTAATTAAAATAAGTTTAAGATTAATATTATTCAGCAACAATTAATATAATTTCATCTTAACAAACTGAAATTTTAAATGTAACCTTCTCTAAACTAATAACTTATAACTTTCCTATAATTTCAATTATTTCTGCTGATTTAAATATTCTGAATTAGAAAGAAGTTGTTATTTTAAATGATTTAATATTTAATTAAAACTTAGTTTTAAAAACTGAAATACTATTTCAAATTGCTCTTATATCAATTTAATCAACTCAATATGGTATAATATAAATAGAGAATATTAATTTATTTGGTAATATTTTACATGTTTATATATAAAAATGATCACATTGAAACAGCTGGATTATTAATATTTAATTGTCCACTTTGTTAAATTTATTTGAATAATTAATCATTATAAAATAATATGGTAACAAACTGTAGTTCAAATATTATTTATATTGAAGCTTAAACTTTAGAGATAATAAATAGTTCATTTAATAAAAATAATATTTTTGATTATTAGATATTCTAACCTCATATATTATGGGGTTTTACAACTGAAATATCACAATAATTTATCAAATCTGTTTTTTAAGTTAAATCATAATCTGGAATTGGACAAATTACTGCTAAATAAATAACATTTATCAATAATAATTTTTTTAATTCTTATGGGTCATTAGGTGGATGCTTTTCTATCTTTCCTTAAGGTCTTTCTAAAATTTCAATAATAAATAACAAATTTGAAGATATTTAAACATAGTTTTATAAAGAAATTGAGTATGGAGCAGGAATTTATATTGATGGTTCTTCATCTGCTTAACTTTTAATAAATATTATAAATAATAGGTTTAAGAATATATTTTGTAGATAACTTGGAGGATTTCTTTATTTGAAATCAAATATTTCTTAAACAATCCTCAATATTTCAAATCTTGATTTAGAAAATATTTTTGCATAATAAGGATCTGCTTTCTATGTTGAATATTCAAAATTTGTAGCAAATTAACATGTTTTTAGTTTAACGAATTTATAAGTATCTAATTCTTATGATGGATACATTTAATTTTTAAATAAGTTTAGTGAAATACCTTCACAGCAAGAATTAAATTTTCTAACCAATAGTAGATCCTTAATTTATTTAGAATATGGATCGCTGATTTAAATTTAAGATATTAAAATTAATAATCTAATTTTAGAATCTTTCATTTAATTGATATCTATTAATCAAGCTTATATAACTGATGTATATATTAAAAATTCTTTTATCAATAATAATCTGATAAAAATTACTCCATTTTCAAGTATTTATATATTTATATTTAAAATAGCTAAATCTCTCTAATTAATTCTAAATAATCTATAGTTTATTAATATAACTTGGATTTAAATTTAATAATTTAACTTGTCAAAATTAGGACATCAAAAGTGATAATATCATTTATTAATGTTTAACTAATATCTAAAGTGCTCCCTTGAACTTATCAAATGAGGTTCAAAATTAAGAAAATTACTCTTATGCTTTTTGCATANATAAATAGTTCATTTAATAAAAATAATATTTTTGATTATTAGATATTCTAACCTCATATATTATGGGGTTTTACAACTGAAATATCACAATAATTTATCAAATCTGTTTTTTAAGTTAAATCATAATCTGGAATTGGACAAATTACTGCTAAATAAATAACATTTATCAATAATAATTTTTTTAATTCTTATGGGTCATTAGGTGGATGCTTTTCTATCTTTCCTTAAGGTCTTTCTAAAATTTCAATAATAAATAACAAATTTGAAGATATTTAAACATAGTTTTATAAAGAAATTGAGTATGGAGCAGGAATTTATATTGATGGTTCTTCATCTGCTTAACTTTTAATAAATATTATAAATAATAGGTTTAAGAATATATTTTGTAGATAACTTGGAGGATTTCTTTATTTGAAATCAAATATTTCTTAAACAATCCTCAATATTTCAAATCTTGATTTAGAAAATATTTTTGCATAATAAGGATCTGCTTTCTATGTTGAATATTCAAAATTTGTAGCAAATTAACATGTTTTTAGTTTAACGAATTTATAAGTATCTAATTCTTATGATGGATACATTTAATTTTTAAATAAGTTTAGTGAAATACCTTCACAGCAAGAATTAAATTTTCTAACCAATAGTAGATCCTTAATTTATTTAGAATATGGATCGCTGATTTAAATTTAAGATATTAAAATTAATAATCTAATTTTAGAATCTTTCATTTAATTGATATCTATTAATCAAGCTTATATAACTGATGTATATATTAAAAATTCTTTTATCAATAATAATCTGATAAAAATTACTCCATTTTCAAGTATTTATATATTTATATTTAAAATAGCTAAATCTCTCTAATTAATTCTAAATAATCTATAGTTTATTAATATAACTTGGATTTAAATTTAATAATTTAACTTGTCAAAATTAGGACATCAAAAGTGATAATATCATTTATTAATGTTTAACTAATATCTAAAGTGCTCCCTTGAACTTATCAAATGAGGTTCAAAATTAAGAAAATTACTCTTATGCTTTTTGCATATATGATTAAATTAAATAAAATGTAGATACTTAAAATTCAGGATTAATCTTACTACATGAGTTAACATCTTAAGACAAAATATCAATTGTTTAACTTTTTTTAATTAATATTGATTGTTCAATTTGTGATTATGGATTAATTAGTTTTAATTATTAAAGTAAAGAATTATTAGCTTAACAATAATAAATTACATATCTATATGTACAAAATTCTACTTGTGGAAATTTAGGATGTTTAAATTTATATAGAACTTCTATTAAAAATAGTAGTAGAATTCTTAATTAATAAAATAGTTTTACTTTAAATTATGAATTCATAATAAATAAGTTTATTTGCTAATATAATTTTGGCTATTAAGGGACCTGTTTGAGAATAAACTCAATTTCTACATTAGTCTAAAATAGTAACTTTTAGAATAATACTGCATCTTTTGAAGGTGGTTCCATATATATTAAAGGAAGTCAACACTTCATTCTTGAAAATACAATAATTTAATTTAATAATGCTTCTTATGAAGGAGGTTTGTATCTATAAGATTAGATTGGAATGAATTATGAAAAAAGCAAAACTAAGATTTTAAGAAATCAAGCTAGAATTTATAGTGATAATGTTGCTTCATCTCCTTAAAAACTAACAATTTAAATTAAAGAAAATTCTTTGCTTTTAAAAACTAAAACTCTTATTGAAAATTCTACTATTAAAATACAAGAATTAGACATTGATCCATATATAAGCATTAAGGGAAAAAAAATAAATTTCCTCTAATTACCTACAGGATAAAAAATAAATGAATATTAAATTTTTGATTGGAAAAAAAAGATTTATTTAAATCCACTTTTTATTTTCAAAATCTATGCTTTAGGAGAAGATATTAATAGTATTAATAATCTTGAAAATTCTTATTGCACTATTTAAGGTAGAAGAACTAATATATCTGAATAAGATTATGAAAATTATTAAAAATTTACTATTATACAAGTATTCCAAAGATTTATTATAATATTTCAACATAAAATTATAATTTAGATGATATGATAATATTTTTTGAGAATTAATATCCAGAAGAAATAGTACTTTAATTGTAAATTATGTGCAATTCAATAAAAGTTCCTATCTTCAGTAATTAATATCCATTTATGATTATTGATTATCATTCTAATTATATGTTAAGAGTTAATATAAGGACATTTAATTGTTAATTTGGTGAAATCAAAAATAGAACTACTTAATCTTGTTAAAAATGTGATTCTAATTAAGATATGTTTTCTTTAACCTTAAATGCTGAAAAATGTGATCTTAAAGATGATTTTTCTACATTATCTATTTATAAAAATTAGCTAATTTTAAGACCTGGATATTGGAGACCTTATTTTGATACAATAAAGATAAGCTTTTGCCTTAATTTAAATTCTAATTGTTTAGGAGGTATTTAAGAAGGAGATAACTCTTGTTATATTGGTCACATTGGATCTCTATGTGAATAATGCGATTTATATAATATTAGAGGAAGTGGATAATATTCTGTAATAAAGAAGTTTATATGTAGTCCATGTGCTGAAAGAGATAGAAATATTATTGTTATTCTTGGAATAATTATTTTCACACTCATATTTCTTTTAATTTCTGTATCCGGAAATATTAAAACTATTGAAAATTATACAAAGTATTAACCCTTTAAAATATTGAAAAGCTCAATTAATTTAAATAAAGCGTAATCAGGAATTTTAATTAAAATATTAACTAATTATTTTTAAATAATTGTGGCAATCACTACATTTTAATTGTAATTATCAGAAGGCTTAAATAGTTCTTTAGAAATTGTAGGAAATCCTTTATAAACAACTTCTTACTCTCTAGATTGCTTTTTAGCTGCTCTATAAGATTATGAAATATAGTATATAAGAATGATATGGTAAATGACTTTACCTGTGATGTATGTTACTATTTTTATTGGTTTTTATTTCTTTACATACAAAATAAGAAATATTAAATTTAATCCAAGTGTTGTAACAACAACTTTAATTTATATTTACTGTTATTTTTAACCAAATCTAATTAATGGATTTATTGAAATAGTTTCCTATCGAAATATATCTGGTTTTAAATGGATTTAAGCAAATGTTTCATAAAGATATGATACAGATTCTCATACTAAATGGATTTTCTAATTTTGTTTACCACTTATAATATTATTTGCTATTATAATACCAGCCTTTTTCTTTTTTGGTCTTTATTCCAATAAAGAGAATCTTGAAAAAAAACATATAAGACAACTATGGGGTTATTTATACAATGAATATAAAAAAGAAGCATATTTTTGGGAATTAATCAAAATTGTTGAAAAATAATTAATTATACTTTCTCTTCTTTATTATTAAGATAGTGTAGTTGCAAAAGGTGTACTTGTTTTATTTATTACATATTTATATTAAGAATTAAATGAATATTACAAACCCTATATTTTGAATAATCTAAACAAATTAGATTAATATTCCACTAATATTTGTATGATTACTATTGGTTTAGCTATTGGAATTTATATTTCTTAAGAAACTGCAATTATAGAACTCCAAATCATTTTTTTATTTATAATAGCTTTATTAAACCTATTATTTCTCAATTAAATAATTAAAAAAATAATAATGGAATATTCAAAAGAATATGAAATCCATTTTGATAAAATAAAAGATTATATCAAACTAAAATTACCTTCTTATAAAAGACATACTTGGTTAAGAAGATATTTGAAAAATAGAGTTGAAGAAAGGAAAAAAGTTCAAAAACTATTTCTCAAGTTAAAATTATTTGGGATCCCATTAGCAAAAAATTAAATATCAATCAGACAAAAATATCTTTCATAAAGTGTTGAAAAAAAGGATTACCAATTATTGATAATGTTAAATAATAAAAGCCTGGGTTATTTGATTAGAATTATAGGATTTCATAATAAAGAATGATAAGCCTCCAATCATTAACTGATATATGAATTATAATAAAACGATCATTTATAATATTAATTTTTTGATTTGATTCTAAATAATTTATATAAAAATAATTTATTTTCTGACAGAAAAATTAAATCAAATTTTCATATATCTCTCAAATATATATGAATTGAATGTTATATTATTTGTTATGACATGATATTTATCATGTGAATTTGATTATTAATTTATTACGAATAGTTTTAATACTAAATGATAGTATTAAGTAAATTTTTCAAAGTTGGAAATGATAGGAATCATTAATTTAAATCGCTAATATATAATTAATTAGAATGTTTAATTATGTTAATAAAAAAATTTAAAAAGATAAATTAATAAATTCTGTTTATAATTTATTAATTCTGATAGCATTATGAATCCAGAGAAAACAATCAACAAACCCAAAAAGGAAAGTTAAAATCTTAAAAATTCTTTTAAATATTAACTTCTGGCAGATAGAAGTAAACATTACGAAAGCCAATGTTCAACAATAATAATTAATCAATAAAATAATATTCTGATAGTACCAGCAAATAATGGAATCATATTATATCAGTTTAAATAAGGTTATCTTAAATAAATTAAAACAATAAAGATTTGTTATAAAATAATGTCAGAAATTTAATTTTTTAAAAAAGGTTCTCATTTTATCACTTGCTCATATATTTATATTAATTCTGTTGTAATTACATTATGGCCCACAAATCTCTTATCTAACCCTAAATATACAAATAAACTTATAGAACATACCTAAATGATATATTGTTTAGTAACTTTATCATAAGAATTTATCACTGGAGCAAAAGATGGTAAAATAAAGTTTTGGGCTATGCTAAAATCATGGCTTTGTCTATAAACAATTAATGAACATTCTAAATCAATTTCTGGATTATGTATAAATTAAGATGGGAATAGATTGATATCTTCTGGTGAGGATAACATCATTTTATTTATGGAGAGATCTAATTTAAATATATGGGAGGTTAAATAAAAGATACCTGTGAAAATATTTAGTTTAAGAATGACATTTATTACAAATGATGTCTTTTCATTTTCACTTGCAATTTACTCCATTAACTTTTTTTATTCTTATGATCAATCTACACAATAATTTCTTAAAACTAAAGAACTTAAATATAGCAACAAAAAATGCCAGTACGTCCCTCATTTTCAATAAATTTATATTCCTTAAAAATAAATCCTTGTGAGTAAATTAGGATCTAAAGTTTATTTAATTAAATTTGCATTTCAATCAAATATTAAATTCAAATGTAAATCATAACAAGTTATTAAATTCAAATTATCTGATGCAATAATTTATGGAACTATGACAAGTGATGGAGAATACTTAATTACATGGGATATCATGTCATAACAAATTTAAATTAGATAGTACAAATCAATATGATTTTACATTAAATATGAACATCAAAAATAAGAATAAATATTATTATTTTTAATTATTATTTGAATTCCTTTCTACAGTTTTATTTATAAATTTTAGATACTATATCAAATAAATTCTAATAATTAAATAACATACATTAGTAAGTTAAACACATAATTATATGGAATTGAATTATATATAATTAAAGAAAAATTAAAACTTAAATTGTTCTTTAATTAAAACAAATTATACTTTATAATAGTTTTTATTAATCAAATGTTCAATAATGTAATAATAAAAATTCTTCATATTAAAATTGGTTAATTAAAGAGTAAAATTAGACTAATGTAAATAAAATTTAGCTCGACAAATCTAAATCTGATTATTATTGAAAACAAAAATATAAATTAAAATTTGAAATGTTCATCATTTTAGTTTAAAAAAGATTTTGTTATCTAGTTGAAGGATCTAAATTATTTATCTTAATCAATTATTTACAAGAATTACAGCCTTTAAACAATCTTTATAAAATAAATACATTTATAATATATATAATTAGATTGAGCTTATAATTTTGAGAGGATATTAATATCAGTATATTATATTAGATAAATTCATCTTATATGTGAATTATGTTGTGTTAAAATTTATTTTTACATTAGGTGATTAGAATCTTGATTGAAATTCAAATTTGTATTTGTTAAAGATAAAGACTATAGTTGAAATCTTAGCTTTAAATCTTTTTTTTTATTTTTAGATTTTATAATTAATCATCTAATTTTTTTTGCCTTAATAATAATTAAAAATTATGAAATTAACTTTTTCTAAAAGTAGTGGGTAATATTTGAATTTAGGAAGCTCAGTAACAAAATTTATTATTTGTTCTTAAATATTCTTTTAAGATAAAAAAAAGAATGTTAATAATTTAAGTTAATCATAATGTAGTATTGATAATATTAAGACAATTTAATTTTAATTATTAAATATAAGAATATTTAAATTATTTAAAAGAAATCTATAAAATAAGATGCTACAATTCTTGATCGTTTTATAGCCATAAATAGATAGAAAAGATAGATAGAAAACACAAGTTACGATTTTATGATTAAACTGGGTTTTGATGTATATAAATATATACTTCATAACTAAAAATATATTATAAATAAATAAAGATGATTAATTTTTAAATCAAATAATCAAATCTTCTTCGATGTTTGATTGTTAATTAAATTAAGATGATTTTTAGTTTGAGTATTTGTTCTTACTTATGATATTTGTTAGTAATTGCTCTATATATTCAATTAATTGTATTGGTTATGCTGATGGAGGTTCTTAAGAAATTTAAAATTTAATAGATACTTAATTATAATACCAAGTATTTCGCTATATGAAATATTAATTTATAGATATTTAGCTAAAGGATTGTATAATCTTAATATTTCTATTTTATTTTGAAACAATCCCAACTTTGGATAATTTCTTAATAGAAACAAAATTTTAAATATTTCCAACTAAATTTGTTGAGCTCATATTGAATAACCCAAAATAGCAAAATTATGCAAAGCTTCATTATGCTATGACAATTAATTAGGTTTCATGTTAATTATTGAAATTTCTAATAGAACAATTTAAGGAGCAAAATGAAAGTGCTAATCCTATTTTAACATCAGAAAATTATAGAAATAAACATTATTGGTATAGAATCAATTTAGAAATTATTATGATATTTTTTTTG
>CAJJDN010000158.1:213317-224361 GCA_905182985.1 Paramecium sonneborni | reverse complement strand
GCTAGATTTGAATGGATTAAAAATACTATGAATGTTTGAATAGCATAATAAAATGTAATAATATTAATTAAAAAGTTTGTTTTTATTGAGCTTATTTTTTTTGGGAAAAGATTTTTTAGTTATATTTCAGTCATAAAAAAGAAAGCAAACTTTAATCCTAACTTATTGCCACAAATTAATATTTTTGCTATTCTATTTTATAGTAAATAAACCTTATACTTATCGTAATATACTAATTTCAATATTTTCAAAATAGAGGAGAAATCATTAATTGGCGTCTTAAATTTCCTTGAATGAAACTTGCACGAAAAATATTAATAGCTTTTTTTAGTAAGAATTGCCAACTTTTACATTATCAATACATTCAAGTTGTAGCTATAGAACTTTTTAAAAGAGTCTAAACTAAAGTTTAATGATTTGCAGGAGTTTTTTATAATTTTAATTTCTATTGTTTGAATTTTAATATTTTAATAATAAAATAAAATACAAAATTTTTGAATCTAAGAAAAGTATTTTATAATAAATTTAATTTATAAATTTTTTTTTCTTATATGTATACGTATATTTGAGATAATAATAATAATCTTAAATAAGCAATTATGCATAATGTTACTAAATTAGATAAAATAATATTTATTTATATTAAAATTAAGTATAGTGATTATTATTTATAAATATGAGTAGAAATCGATTCTTTTATTTTAATTTATTATTCTCAATTAATTAATTGAAAACTTAAGGTTATTATAAAATAAAGCTACCTTTTGAAAATATAGCTTTTTTTATAAGTCAATATTATAAATTTATTATATATATTCTATGTTTATTGTTAATAGCAATTTCTCAGAAAAATTAATTAAAATACTAAAAATAATAATTATATAAAAGTTATTGATTTATTGTTAATAAAAGGAAGATGAAAATCTTAGATTATAATAAAGGGTATTCAGGATAAGCAACTTTATAAAATAAAAGTAAATAAAAGGTGAATTATGAATCAATTTTGAGAATCGATTTGAACAATTTTTTAAAGGTTGTCGTAATTTCTTTATTTGATTAAAACCTGTTAATTTATTGTGTTAAATCAAAAATAAATACTTCTGTTAAAATATGAATAAAATAATGACTGATAATTCAATATAAGTTATTTTCATACTATTTTGAAATATTTTCAATGATTATGGCTAACAATCTTTAGTTAATAATGATTATCATACAAAAATAATAAAATAAATTTTATTTAATGATTTATTATAATTAGGATCCTGAGTCTAGTTTTTAAAGATAAGAAATGAAAAAAAATCCTTGATTATTATTTAAATATGATATTTTAAATCTAATTGTTAGTTCTTGTATTTAAAGTAAGGGGACAAGAGATGAAGGAAATGAGTTCCTTATATTAATTTTCATCTGAGAAAGTTGATTTAAGTAAGATGATAGAAAATGATGAATAATTATCCTATGGATATGGAATATGGACAAGGTATAATCCATTAAGTACAATATCTTAAGTAGGTGTTGTAAGTTTATTTGATAGTGATTGTTATAATATACATAATGTAGTTGATGTCTGGATTACCCACTTTAAAAAATTAAGAAGATAATATAATTTATAGATAATGAAGGTAAAGAATAGAAATTTGAATTGAGTTTAGATAGTTTTGAGTATGAAAATGTTTGGTTTTACTTGGAGTTATAATAATGGTCAAGATTGAAAAGATTTTAGTTAATGATAATATAATAAGATAAAGCAAAGTTAAAAAGTAGTTTAGAAATTGAACATCCTTTCAATAATTTATTAAATTTTGGTGGAGGATTGAAAGTACAAAAATCTTTAATCTCATCTATAGAAATAGGAAAATTATTTTCATACTTTCCTGGTAAGATGATCTAATCTAAATTTGCTTTTATTCAATAATCTCCAGATTTAGATTTTAAAGCAATAGCTATTGATGCATTCTAACCATATATAAACTGTTTATGTATTAATAGTAAGATTTTTTAAATTTCAGATTTTGATTTTTAAAATATGGATTAGAAAGTTTTATTACCAGATTAAGCAAATTGTGATAGCTTTACTTTATTTGGATGGTTTAAGATTATAGAAGTTATTTAAGAATCAGATACATTTATATATTAATTTATAAAATTGACATCTAATTATGAAGGTTTATTATAGGATCCAAATTTATCTCCATTTTAATTATTGTATAAAATATCTCCTAATGGTAATTAAATAATTACAACTACATATAGTTATAATTTTCCATCAGTTATTATTAATTTTGAAGAGAATCCATTTCTTATGACAAATAATTTCGATATTGAAAATTTATAGAATTATTGGCATTTTGTAAATGTATAAATGATAGGAAGAAACTTTAAAATTTTGATAAAATTTTATAATGTAGATAAATTTATTGAATTTTAAGTTCAAAATGAAGTGATGCAATTTAATAACTTATAATTAAAGTTGGTTATTGGTAATATTAAATAAAATAAATTGGATTATTTAAATGTTTAATCTAGAAATTTAGTTTTATATAATTGTGCATAAACAATTAATTAAAATTATTGTCATTATAGTTGTGATACATGTGATGGTCCAACAAAATTTGATTGTATATCTTGTTCAATTGAATCACAAAGAATTTATCTTTCTTAATTCAAAGCTTGTATATGTCCATATGATACTGTAGATGAGAAAATCTGTAAATAATATTAGGATTATTAATTAATTAGTATAGATGGAGATGAATAGATTAATATATTATGTTAATATGGTTATTATGAATATTCAGGTGACTGTTTAAAATGGTAATTATATAAATTATTATACTTTTAGTCCATCTATTATAAAAGATAATGTAATATATTGTATAGAATGTATATAAAATCCAAAAAGTTGGAGTACAAATCCAACTTGTTTATATGATATATATTTAAATGCCAATGGAGATACATAATAAAAGTTTTCGTATTATGAAGAATACTTTCTATTTGATGGAGAGAATCTTAATTATTGTGAATTTTGTAATTAATCATATTCTTTTGTTGTTGATGAATATAATATTGATGAAGAAATTGATTATTATGTACTTTAACAATAAGAATGTGGAGATAATGAATATAAATGTTCATTTTGTGTTTTATCTGTAAGTGAAAGATTATGTATTAGATGCAGTATAGGTTATAAAATGATAGATTAAAAGTGTATCAAAAATATTGAAGATTAAATTTATTGTCCTTATCCAAAATATTTGACATCAAGATGATAATGTTAAAATTGTAACTTAAAAAATTGTAAATATTGTTTTGAATATTAAATTGATTTAAGAAAATGTACATTATATAAAGAATTTGAGAATTTTTATTTTGAATAAGAAATTAAAATTGGTTGTTCAATGTGTGAGGAAAACTATATATTTGATTTTATTTAAGAAAAATTTATATAAAAGTAACCTTCAAATAAAAATTGTTTGAGAGCATTTATTGATTTTAATGGTAATGAAATTTGTACTCTTGCTGCTATAGATGATTTCAATATTGCTCCTGAAATTATAAATTGTGAAAAATATTAACCTTAATGTCTTTCATGCATAAGATCTCCTTAATTTTTAATTAAATGTATTGTATGTAAAATAGGATATACAGCATCTATTATAAATGGAGGTTGCTATTTAACATTATAGTAAAATAAAAATTCATAAATTACAATTGAAGGAGATTATTCATTATAAGATGCATGGATTCAAAGAATATAAGCTTTTATAATGAAACTTACCAAACAATTATTTTTATCCTCATATCCTTATATCAGACCTGACAGAATAATTTAGTATTGAATGTATTGATGGATATTAACTTAATTCATTTAGATAATGTTAGAAATCATGTTCACCTGAATGTCTTTCATGTTTTGAAGATAGATATACAGAATACTTTTGTAATAAGTGTCCTTTAGATTAATATTATTAATCAATCAGAAATCAATATTAAGGAAAATGCATAGAATGTCCTTAATTATGTTAACTATGTGAAATACGATCAGAAATAGATATATATGTAATTATCTTTATTTTATTATTTTATTAGAATTTATAACCCACTTTTATTATTAAAGATGATAATCTACCTTATACTACTTAATGTCTAAAATCTATTAATGATCCGAATGTTTATCTAGATCCATAAGATTTAATTGCTAAGAATTGTTTAAATAATTTTAATTGTAATCCAACATTGTTATAAATCAATAATTTTGAAAATTGTGAAATTTTCTATGACAAATGGGAATCTAATATTAACATTAATTATTGTAACAAAATGGGAATTGATAAAATTAATATTAGATTCAATTTTCTTATTAGTGATATTCTAAGCTGTTTTTTAGAAAGTTTTCTTGTTAATAATACATTAAAATCATAAATATTTTCCTTAAGAAAAACTATCCTTTAAATTTTCCTCTGATATAGTAATGAACTTGATGACTAATTCTCACTTTAAAATATACAATTTTGATGTATTAGAAATTTACAATGTAACCTTCTTAAGAGGTAGAAATTAAA
Source organism: Paramecium sonneborni (assembly GCA_905182985.1). Classification (NCBI taxonomy): domain Eukaryota; phylum Ciliophora; class Oligohymenophorea; order Peniculida; family Parameciidae; genus Paramecium; species Paramecium sonneborni. The sequence continues at coordinate 219,793 of CAJJDN010000158.1, read as the reverse complement.
ATTTTATAATCAAAAATAATAATCAACCTGTTGATGTAAATTTATTCAACTTCTCTATTGCCAATAGTAATATATAAAATACATTAAGTATTTTTCAAACTGATATTTTTGGAAATATTTAACTCAAATAAGTTGTAATTGTAAATTCAACGTTTTACAATTCCTCTTTCCTTAATTTTGAGAAATTTCCTATTTCAGGAAACATTCAAATTGATAATTTAATTATCCAGAATTGTACAATCAATTAATCATAGCTATTAATTTTCAAATCAACTAAAGGAACAATTTCTATTATTAATTTTATATTTGAAGAATCTTAAATCTACAATTCTACAATTTTTATTTTCAATACAAATATTTAAATTTAAATACCTGTAAGTTTTACTAATTTTAACATTAAAAATAATACATTTTATAATTCTGAATTTTAAAATAGTAATTCATCTTTATATTAAAGCTTAATAAATATAAAATTATAAGAGAATACTTTCTAGTACTCTAATATTTTTGATTTTTATCACAATATATCGATGTCCAATATTATGATTTTAGATAATTATTTTTAATACTCGATATTATTTTTCACTTTAGAAACTTAATTTGAATTTAAATTTTCTAATTCTTTAAACTTTTTTTGGGCTAAAAATAATAGGCTTACTAGTTCAAACATTTGGAGAATCTAGTCAAGTTTAGAAACAAGTAATTTAATTTTAAATCTTTTCATTGAAGATGTCAATAGTGATGATCTAATAGATTATCTATTGAAATTTAAATGCTTTTAACTTTCACTAAACACAATCTAAATTAAAAACCTAACCAACATATTTATTTTCTACATCTATTAAAGTAATTACATTAATATTTAAAATGTCTTATTGGAAGGAATCTAAAATTAATATAAAGTTCCATTATCATACAAATGCAAATCAATCCCATAGTTATAGATTAAGTTATTCAAAATCATGGGTTTTCATTCAATTAAGATTATAATGATTAGGATATAAGATATATTTAATATTGATGAGTCCATCATAGATATTAATTCTAACAATTAAGAATATAATACTGAATTAAATTTTCTTTAAATGAATGATATGCAATTTTTAAGAAATCTTATGATTTTATAAAATTAAATAGAATTTACTTCACTATTAAAAATAAACTCTGAAAAACAATTAAATGTAAGTATAAATCAAATTTAATACTTAGAAAATATATTTCACTCGTTAACAGATTATTCATTTAAAAATTATGCAAGCTTGTTATCTGTTAATTGTAAAACTTGCTCTGTAGAAATTACAAATTATATTTCTAAATTTAATTTATTTTCTAATTCATCCAGCTCATTTGTTTAAATTATTTCTAAAATTATAAATTTCAACAATTATCATGTTGAGAATCATAATCTATTAAACTTGATCTCTAATATAATATTTGTTTTTTTCATCTGAAAATTATATTTTTTATTTTGAGAAAACATAGTATATATTCTGCTGAAAAAGTTTTTATCTTTATGATCTATATAATTATTTTTCTTCATTCTGAAAAGTTTTCATAATTTACAAATCAATGTTAAATGTTTTTTTACTTCCCATATTTAATCTGTTTTTATGATATTTGTTGTCTAAATATTTTCATAACTTAAATTATGGCTCCATTGTTTATGAAATATAATGTCTAGAAATATTTATAAATGTAAATTACCTTACAATATGTTAATAAAATACTTAGATCTATAATTAGATAATGAATATAATTAAGATGAAATAAATTAAATTATCCAATAAATTTTTTCTATTAAAAATATTGGAGGTGCGGCCTAATTAACTACATCTAATTTTAGATGCTTTGATTGCACCTTTTAGAGAATAAAATCATCAAAAAGTTCTGTGTTCGAAATAATTACTGAGTAAGATGGTGTAATTGAACTTCTTGAATTTAAAATATATTAAGCAGAACATGATTTATAATAAATGACTAACAATTCAGGATGTATAGGCATTTATTCTTAAAATAGCTTGTTAAATCTTAAAATTGTAAACTCTTACTTTTCATAAATAATAAGTAGAATGGCTCCATCTATCTTAACAATTATACCATCCATTGCATAAAATTAAATAGTGATTACTAACATTACAATAATAAATTGTTTATCTTTACTAAATTCAATTATAAAAGTCTAATTTTCAAATAAAATTGCTCAATAAAATAAAATAAAAATTACAAATGTAATGATAATGATAGATGAAGAAAATTGGATTGCTTACTTTTCTAAAATTGAAGCGTTAACTAATTCTGAAATTGAAGAAGTAACCAGTGAAACAAATGCATTGATTTATTTAGAAAGTTGTTAGATTGATATAAAAGGACTTTCAATCTCAGGTTTACTTCTATATCCAATATTAAAAGTATCAAATATTTCAAGTTTAAAATTATAGAATTTTTGGATAGATTAAACTTATATGTTTTACTCATTTAATATTATTGATATTCAATAAACAGTTCAAACTCAATATACTGTAATTTTTTCATAATTTAGTATTACCAATACTTAGCCTTATTTAGCTCTGTAAATATAGCTTTTGATAACTCAAATTTTATTCATTAACTAAAATTGTATTAAAATAACAATATCAACAGTTGAAAAATCCTAGACGTTTTAGAATGTATAAAATAGTTTTAAAAGAAATGCTAAGAACTCTTCATCACTTATTAATCTGAAGAGTGTATAAGAAAAAAATAATTATAGACTTAATCTAATCTAAATAAAGAGAAATAATTGTACATTTTGTAGTAATGGCTTAATTTATTTTAATGTTTATAAAATTGAAAAACTAAGTATTTACGATTTAGATTGTTTTTATAACATAATATCTGATTATGGATGTTTAAATTTTGCTCATGCAACTTAAGTTTCTTTATCATATATAAAAGTAATTAATTCAAATATAATTAATAACATTGGTAAAAAAGGTGCAGCAATAACTTCTATAGAAGCACCTATATTTGTGAGTAATTGCATTATAATGAATAATGTTGCTAATGAATAAGGTGGAGGTCTTTATTTTGATTTAAAAAATAAAAGATTCATCATTAAATCTACAATCATTATATAAAACAAAGCAAATATTGGAGGAGGTTTATATTTAGATGGTAATTAAACTATTAATATTGATAACTTTATTTAGTCTTTATTAATATTCAATTAAGCAAAAAATTATGGAAATAACCTTATAGAAAGCCCATCTAATTTAACTTTAAGTATTAACCAAGTTGAAATGAAATCCTCAAAATTTATTTTGAATAATACTCAAACAAACATTCTTTAATTAAAACCCTATATTACAATAGAACAAGAATAAAAAATAAAAAGTGATTATTTAAAAATACCAAGTAACTAAGTAATTAAAGATTATTAACTTTTTGTTCCTAAAATATCATATGCCCTAATTTTATTTTAAGATTTAAGTTTATATTTTAAAAACAGTAGGAATGAATTTCTTTTTAATTAGGTGAATTCAACCTGCGTTGTTAAGTAATAGATTATAGAAAATGATAAAATATTAAGTAATACTTAATTAAATGAATTATCTTACAATTCAATATTGAATAGATTTGATATGATTTATTTATAGTTTCATTTCAATCCAAATTATTAGAATAATAGTTATTTATAAATAATAATTTAATGTGATCCTTAAGATGATTCAAAATAATTGTAATACATAATAAATGCAAGAAGTTATAAATGTTAATTAGGAGAATTTTAGGTTGATAATGGTTGTTAATTATGCTAATCAAATTAAGGATATTATTCTGTTACTTACAATGATACTAAATGTTCAATCTTTGATAAATAGAAGTTTAACTAAATAACAGCAAATTCATTAAATTTAAATAAGGGATATTGGAGACCAAATTATTTATCAGATTATACAACTTAATGCTTTAAGAATATTAAAAATTGTAAAGGTGGTTGGTATGTTGGTGATAATCTTTGCATAAAAGGACATTTAGGAGCATTATGTGAAGAATGTGATATTTATAATATCAAAGGTGATGGAAAATACTTTAAAAACTCAGAAAATTCAGAATGTTTGTCATGTTTTGGTATTGCTGATAGCATTGTACCTTTTATATTAAATTCAGTTTGGTATTCATATTCAAATATTTAGGGCTGTATTATCAGTTATATTAACATTAAATAGTATAAATAAATCTAATGATCTATTTATTTTATTAAGAATAAAAGAAAGATAAAGTTAAATTATTTTCACATTAACTTAAGGTATTCTCTTTAATTTAATTTAGATTTTGAAAGCATCTTTATTAAAATGATGTTGAATTACTTTTGGATATTTTCTCTTATTTTTACTTTTAATATAAGTTTCTCTTTTTCTTTTAATTTTATAGATAAAGCTAGTAATACATCTTATTCTATGGCTAATAATTTAGATTGTTATTTATCTGATATCTCACTCACATAACTAATATATTTAAAAGTATTTATAATTTTAATTTTAATAATATGGTAATTTTTGATGATTCTATTAATATTTTACATTTATTGCTACTTATATAAAGATCAATTTAAAATTAGAATACTTTCCAATATTTTGCTATGTCTTTACATATTAAATTATTCAGGATTAATTAAATTGTAATAAAAATAAATAAACATTATTTAGATTAGGTTCCATAATTTCCCTTAGAGAAATTTCTAATTATGAATACATTCAAGGTGATGTTTCATTAATTTATAATACAGAAAGCCATTTTAAATGGATGATGTTTTTCATGGTGCCTTTCTTAGTAATTTTTGGTGGATTTATTCCTTTACTATTATTCTTATTAATAGTATTAAAAAAAGATAAAATTTATAAAGGAATAGGACAACTTAGAGTTCATTTATGTTATTTATTTAATGAATATGAAAAAGAACGTTATTATTGGGAAGAAATTAAATTGTTTAAAAAAGCTGTTATGATCTTAATTTTAACCTATTTTGAGACAAACATCTTTATAAAAGCATCACTTCTAGTACTTAGTTTATTATTTTATTAATTACTATCAGTTAAAAATAGACCTTATATTATATTCAAATTAAATCATTTGGATTTATAAAGTGGATAAATTTGTTCAATCTCTATATTTTTAGCAACAACTAAATATTTTAGTGAATAATAAAATAATAATTCTATCTCATTAATTCTTTAGATTATTTTAACTTTCTTCTTTATAATACTCTCTTATCCATTTATTATTTCTATTTTAAGAATTTACTATAAAAAATACAAAATACTTCTTTTAACTGTTCTTGAATTACTAATGAAAAAAATTAAACTTAAATCTATATAGAAAGTTGTTTCTGAATAGTTAAGATAAGAAGAAAATAAATAAACTAAATTAAAATTAAATCTATAAAAATTAAGAAAATATTTGATTATCATTTCCAAAGCTTAAATTTAAAATAGATCGTATCATTTTATTATAATCTTTTAGATATGTTATGTCAAAAAAAACCAATAAAAATGCTCAATAGAATGTTCTAAGCTCTGAAAATGCGGAATAATCTATGAATCTTATAAGTTTAGAAAGAATAGCCTAATGATAAAATCTGTGATTGAAGGTGATTTTAATAACAATTTCAGCATATCCAAAAATATTATATTTAATTTTTCTATATAACTAATTAAAGAGAATTCCTTAATTGATTAAATGATGGAGGAAAATTTATTCTGATTTCCAAACTCCTCCATCAACTAAAAAACTTTAACAACTTATTTTTATAACTTATAAAACTATATATAATGAAATCTATTTTGACTTATATATTATAGAATTTGATGGTTCCATTTAAATTATTAATCAGTGAATATATATAGGAATAAACCTATATTTTTCAAAAGTAATAAAATTTATATTTAAAGTTAGAAAATAATTAACCAATAAACATGAATAATGAATCTTAAATTCTTAATATAGGCAATTTAATTTCAAAAAAGAAATATATTGAAATCAATATTAATATTACAATTAGATATAATAACATTAATTAATTATTTTTTAACTCTTTGCTAATTGCAACAACTTATCTTACAATCAATTATTCACACAATTTAAATATTAAAGTCAAAACAAATAATAAAATATCCTTGAATCTTATCTGCCAATTCAAAATTTTTAAAATGTAAAATATGAATAAATTGGATATGTATAAAATATTCAATTTGTGCAGAAAAATTTATACCAAAATGTAACAAGCTTCTATAAATTTTATTTTTTACTGAAAATATCACAATGATTTAATTTATTTGAATTAAATCAAAAATTTTGGTAAAATGAATTAAATATAATTATAATGATAGTTTTTCATTGAATTCATTATTTTTGTTTTATTTAAATTTTTTTATTAACTTTAATAGATTTAAATCATTATTTCTTTAGAAATTTCAAACATTGTTGTTTTTTTTTTT
>CAJJDN010000158.1:189055-213102 GCA_905182985.1 Paramecium sonneborni | reverse complement strand
GAAAATGCGGAATAATCTATGAATCTTATAAGTTTAGAAAGAATAGCCTAATGATAAAATCTGTGATTGAAGGTGATTTTAATAACAATTTCAGCATATCCAAAAATATTATATTTAATTTTTCTATATAACTAATTAAAGAGAATTCCTTAATTGATTAAATGATGGAGGAAAATTTATTCTGATTTCCAAACTCCTCCATCAACTAAAAAACTTTAACAACTTATTTTTATAACTTATAAAACTATATATAATGAAATCTATTTTGACTTATATATTATAGAATTTGATGGTTCCATTTAAATTATTAATCAGTGAATATATATAGGAATAAACCTATATTTTTCAAAAGTAATAAAATTTATATTTAAAGTTAGAAAATAATTAACCAATAAACATGAATAATGAATCTTAAATTCTTAATATAGGCAATTTAATTTCAAAAAAGAAATATATTGAAATCAATATTAATATTACAATTAGATATAATAACATTAATTAATTATTTTTTAACTCTTTGCTAATTGCAACAACTTATCTTACAATCAATTATTCACACAATTTAAATATTAAAGTCAAAACAAATAATAAAATATCCTTGAATCTTATCTGCCAATTCAAAATTTTTAAAATGTAAAATATGAATAAATTGGATATGTATAAAATATTCAATTTGTGCAGAAAAATTTATACCAAAATGTAACAAGCTTCTATAAATTTTATTTTTTACTGAAAATATCACAATGATTTAATTTATTTGAATTAAATCAAAAATTTTGGTAAAATGAATTAAATATAATTATAATGATAGTTTTTCATTGAATTCATTATTTTTGTTTTATTTAAATTTTTTTATTAACTTTAATAGATTTAAATCATTATTTCTTTAGAAATTTCAAACATTGTTGTTTTTTTTTTTGAGCATCTAAATTACTTGGGTTAATTATCAAAACTGAATCATAATATTTAGATGCTTCTTAATAATTTTTAATGAAAAATAAGCAATTTGCTAAAGTTAAATGAAAATGAACCTTTTGATAATAATGATTTTAAATGTTTTGGATCAATTTTCAAGGCTTATTCTAACCATTTAATTGCTTATAATTCTTAATCATTCATATATATTACATTTATGTAAAATTTAGTTTTTTTAAGCATTCACCTTTATTTAATTCTACCTTTCATTGATAAAAGTTCAACATGTTTTGAGTTCAAAATTAAAGCTTTATTTATCCAAATTAAAGCTTGGAGTTATTGCCCTGAAATTACTAAAATTTCAGCTATAAAATATTAAATTTATATGCCTTTTTTGAAGAGTAAATCAAAATTATTTGGATTACTATTTAAAGTCTCATCAATCAAATTTAAAGCTTCTTACTTATTGCCTTGTTTAACTAAGCAATCACCTATATAACCGTTAGCTTCATTTTATACATTTTATTATTAATCCATCAATATGAGAAGAGTTTTTTAGAGTAATTTATCTATCATTTTGATTGCTTCTCTCTATCTGCCTAATAAATTCAAACATTTAGCTTTATTAATATTATCCGATTACCTCCAATATACAATAAATTTATATGTTCAGGATCTATTTTTAATCCTTTTTCTATCCATAATAAGGCTTCAATTTATTAACCTTATAACAATAAACACTACGCTAAAAATTTTAAATAACTAAACCTCTTCTAGATAATGAATTAATATGATTAGGGTTTATTGCCAAAACCTGATCTACCAATTTAATAGCTTCTTTTTATTCTCCTAACAGGCTTAAACATTCAGCTAATAAATAATATACACTACTACCTTTTCTCCACAAAAAATCTAAATTTTTTGGATGTTAAAATAAAAGTAATTCTAAAATTTAGAGTGATTCCTTTTGTTTACCTAATAAACTTAGACATTCAGCTATTGATTAAATTTGAAAATTACCTTTTCTGTATAATCATCAGTGTTTTAAGAATCAATAGACAATGCTATTTCAACAGTTTTTAGTGCTTCCTCATGTTTTCCTAATAAACTTAAACATTCAGCTATATCTATTTAATATTTATACATTTTCTATATAAAGAATCAACATGATTTGGATCGATGTATAATGCTTTATCTATCCATTTAATTGCATCATTTTAATCATTCAAAAAACTTAAGCAAGTGGCTAAATAGATTTATAATTACATCTGCACCACAAAGATAAAATATTTTTTTCATTATATTTAAGTGATTCATCTAAAATTTGTATTGCTTATTAAAATTCATCCCTATTAAATAATTAATAACCTATAATTCATATAAATTAATTACCTTTTTCAAAATATTTATCTGATTACTGCTAGCTCTCTTTACTACATTGAATATAATTTAAAGAAGGAAGATTTAATGCATCTTCAAATTCCTATAAATTTTAGATTAAAGTTTAAAAATTTTTAACTATTACATTTAAGGGATCATATAACTCTTCCATTTTTATCATTTGGCATAAAACTTCATGGATTTGATCTCCATTATATTCTTGAACTTGCAATTTTGATAATAGGTATTTTTAATTCAATCCATTTTTTATGTCTTGATATGATTATTCTATCTAATTAAATAATTAGTCAAGTTTCTAAATAATTCTATCTTGGCATTCTTTTGATTTCTCACCAATGAATTCGAATACTTCAATTATTTTTTTCTAATCTCTATGATTACTATGTCGTTATTCTGAATAGCATTCATCACACATGACACGTTTAGTTTCATCGCAATTATAGAAGATACAAAATCTTTCAATAATGCTTCTATGGTTTTTAACTGGGCAAACAATATTCATCATTCGCTTATAGGTATAAAAATTTTATAATTATTTTATTCTTTTAATTGTAANACTAAGCAATCACCTATATAACCGTTAGCTTCATTTTATACATTTTATTATTAATCCATCAATATGAGAAGAGTTTTTTAGAGTAATTTATCTATCATTTTGATTGCTTCTCTCTATCTGCCTAATAAATTCAAACATTTAGCTTTATTAATATTATCCGATTACCTCCAATATACAATAAATTTATATGTTCAGGATCTATTTTTAATCCTTTTTCTATCCATAATAAGGCTTCAATTTATTAACCTTATAACAATAAACACTACGCTAAAAATTTTAAATAACTAAACCTCTTCTAGATAATGAATTAATATGATTAGGGTTTATTGCCAAAACCTGATCTACCAATTTAATAGCTTCTTTTTATTCTCCTAACAGGCTTAAACATTCAGCTAATAAATAATATACACTACTACCTTTTCTCCACAAAAAATCTAAATTTTTTGGATGTTAAAATAAAAGTAATTCTAAAATTTAGAGTGATTCCTTTTGTTTACCTAATAAACTTAGACATTCAGCTATTGATTAAATTTGAAAATTACCTTTTCTGTATAATCATCAGTGTTTTAAGAATCAATAGACAATGCTATTTCAACAGTTTTTAGTGCTTCCTCATGTTTTCCTAATAAACTTAAACATTCAGCTATATCTATTTAATATTTATACATTTTCTATATAAAGAATCAACATGATTTGGATCGATGTATAATGCTTTATCTATCCATTTAATTGCATCATTTTAATCATTCAAAAAACTTAAGCAAGTGGCTAAATAGATTTATAATTACATCTGCACCACAAAGATAAAATATTTTTTTCATTATATTTAAGTGATTCATCTAAAATTTGTATTGCTTATTAAAATTCATCCCTATTAAATAATTAATAACCTATAATTCATATAAATTAATTACCTTTTTCAAAATATTTATCTGATTACTGCTAGCTCTCTTTACTACATTGAATATAATTTAAAGAAGGAAGATTTAATGCATCTTCAAATTCCTATAAATTTTAGATTAAAGTTTAAAAATTTTTAACTATTACATTTAAGGGATCATATAACTCTTCCATTTTTATCATTTGGCATAAAACTTCATGGATTTGATCTCCATTATATTCTTGAACTTGCAATTTTGATAATAGGTATTTTTAATTCAATCCATTTTTTATGTCTTGATATGATTATTCTATCTAATTAAATAATTAGTCAAGTTTCTAAATAATTCTATCTTGGCATTCTTTTGATTTCTCACCAATGAATTCGAATACTTCAATTATTTTTTTCTAATCTCTATGATTACTATGTCGTTATTCTGAATAGCATTCATCACACATGACACGTTTAGTTTCATCGCAATTATAGAAGATACAAAATCTTTCAATAATGCTTCTATGGTTTTTAACTGGGCAAACAATATTCATCATTCGCTTATAGGTATAAAAATTTTATAATTATTTTATTCTTTTAATTGTAATAGTGTGATTATAATAATATCAAATTATTTTCTTAAATAGAAAAGAATGAATAGGTTGAACAAACTTTAAGTAATAATAAATTGATTTTTAAAGTAAAATATTAAATATAAATAGAAAAGAGTAAAGTGGTTGAATAATCTTTAAATAATACTAAATATATTTTAAACATAATAAGAAATAAATAACTGGACATGAATATTTATTTTGATGGGTGCAGATTTGAATTTTAAGCTTCATGCACAAATTGTTTGGGGTAATTAATCAGATACTGATTATTACAGGTAATGTAGATGTTTTTGTAGAAGAGGCCCTTCATCATGCGATTATAATGCAAATGCTTATTTAGCTAGCAAGTTTTCAGAATTCTCTCAAAAAAATTATTTTTGTAAAACAATAGTGGAGATGGTTTAGTTGTAGTAAAATACTTATGGATTCCCTCAACCAGAAATTTATGATGATTAAGGTTGTAATTCAGACTTAAGTCTTGTAAAGATAGTATTATGTTAGAAAAACAAAGTTTAATTGTCTTATTTAGTATGTGATAAAGTTTTATTATAATTTGTATATATACAATAGAAAAAGGACATTTGGAATGAAATATTTTTATCTTTTATTAAATAATAGCAAAGGATAAGAAATGTGATGACGGGCAATTAATTATAGGAGATTGATGCCATTTTTATAAATATAGTTGTTAAGAATCCTGTTTAAGTTTCATCAAAAGAAAAGGAAAGTGTAAAAATTGTTTAGATAATTATTAATTAGTTAGCAGCTTATTTACTTTAACATTGTTTTTATTGCAATCCTATAGCAAATAATTTAGATAAATGCGTTACTTTTTGTAGTGAAAGTAATTTATTTTTGAAAATCCTAACAAATAACTATTGTTTAACTACCTATCTATGTTTATTTTACTAAACTAATTGAAAATTTAAATTTTTCAGATAAAATTGAATTTAGCTTTAGTCTTTTGTAACCAAATTTATAAAAAAAAATTTAATTGATATCATAAAAAATTATTGAGTAACTTAAAGATTAATAGTTAAGCATAAAATATGAAATTTTGTTTTTATTGAAATTTTAATTATTAATTAAACTCTTCTTTATGTATTTATTATATATAAATTTATATAAGAATTTTACAATTATGAATTTAAAATTGATTATTAATCCCTTGAATTTTCTCACTAATAATTTTTAAGTAATAATAATTTTAATTGATGTAATTGATGGAATATAAAATTAAAATAGAATCTAATTAATAATGAAGTCATTAAATGGTTAATATGAAGTCATCATATAATTATATAAAAATAATAATTAATTGACAAAATTGTATAAATATATTGAATGCATTATAAATTATTATTAGTGCTATTCACAACATTATATTGTTATACTTATATTCCTGAACTAGAAATAGATTTAAGTGCTCCACCAAAATAACGATGGAAAGAGGCTGTTCAACTAGTTCTTAATTTATATGGATATGAAGAAACTTTTGGTCCAGTATTTGCTTTTCATAATGAACATTCTTTTGATGTATTAAACTAAGATGACTATACTACTATAGCATAAGCTTTAAGAAAGAATTTCCCAGAACATGCTTTAGAATTAGAAGGGATAATTGAAGTATTGGATAGACCAGAGATCACATTTGAATATATGGCAGGTTGGGCATATTTTCATGAGATTGCCCATATTACTAATTAATTTTAAGAATGCACAGGAGTTTTGTTATCATTAGATGATTAAGTAATACATGGAAGAAACATGGATTAAGCACCAAAATAAGGAAGAAATTTAGTTTTGCATTTATATATTAAAAAGGATGGAAAAAATATTGGAGAAGTAGTTGATTGGTATTGGTTTAAAGGTGGATTTATTACAGCATTGAAATACAATGTTGTTGCTCTTGAAGAAAATTGGAGAATTGACGAATATTTAACTAAAGAATCAGTTATGACATATATTAAAAAAGGATTACCATCATTAACTTAAGTCTTTAGAGATATTTTAATCAATGAAAAACTTAATACTTTTGAAAAAGTAGTTTAATATCTTGAGAATAATGAAGTAGGGTGTGGTTTATATAATATAGTTAGTGGTATGTAAAAAGATTAAGGTGTTATTATTACAAGAGGATCATAAGAAACTTTTCAAACAATAAGGTTAAATACCTCAATTGGAATTAAGTATTTAGTTTAAACAAATTATGATCATTGGTTACCTGATCCAGAATATGATCCAAGAAGAACTGAGGCAGAAAATCTACTATAAGGAATGAAAAATAATCTAATGAATGAGTTTGGTGTTTATGCTATAATGAATACATATCCAGTCCATAATGAAGGTACTTTCCTAACTGTTATTATGAATGCTAAATATAATAGAATTATAGTATTAGGATAAGAAGCTATTACATTCTTTGATGATGAATGATATAATATTTATAATTTATAAATAATCAAATTCTATTTTTAGAATCATCTTTTTACATTTAATAAAAAGTATAAATTTGAAGTGTAATGCTATATATTACAATTCTTCCATTCACTTAAATATCTTCATTAAAATAAAATTATTCATAGAAATATAAAATTAGGGGAATCATGTGACAGAATGGAATTAAAATTAGGAGATTTTCGATTAACCACTAAATTAGATTTTTATGGAGTAAAAAAAAACAACATATTGTACTCTAAATTACATAGCCTCTAAAATTTTGATGGCAAATCTGATCATTCTAATGTAGTAGATATATGGTCATTTGGCGTTATTATTTATACTTTCAATAGAAACACCTTCTTTTGAAACCTAAGATATAACAACATATAAGAAAATTAAAGTATGTTAATATACATTCCCTGATCATGTAGTAATATCAAATAATGCTAAAAATGTTAATTATAGATCCAAGTAAAAATCCTACTTTAGTTACAACTTATATCATTCGTTAATGACATCCAATTCAATTTTCAAAAATCTGCTCATATTTCAACTTTAGTTGGTCCACTTTCTTTGTCATAGATTAAAATATTAATTAACTTAAACATTTCAAATAAAGACTACCTGATATAGCATCTTAGTATAACTAATGGTATGAATTAATGTAAAATTATATTATATTATAGAAAAAATTTAAAATATAAAGAAATGAGTGGTTATAGATTTTAATGATTCAAGTCAAATAATTGCAGATCTAAAATAATTTTATTTTGAATATATTGAAGAAAAATAAGATAATAAATCATATGAAATTAATACATAATAATTATATGATTATTCAAGAGATTTATAATAGAAAGTAACATTACTTGAACATTTTAGAGAATATCTTGATATGGATATAATTAATTAGTACAGATAAAGAAATTATTGATTAATCTGATGATAATCAAATCTCTATTGTTTATGTTAAAAATAAATGAAAACTAAACATGCTTTCTTTCGAATAAAATAGTTTAAGAAGATAACACTTAATAAAAAAGGAAAAAAGCAGAATTACATTTTGAACACTGCTTTAGAATCATAAAATGATGGAATGACCAAATGTAAGTATTTGTTTACTTTATTTTTAGACTTAAATATACTAAGGAGATCTTGTAACAGATGCTAAACTTAGAAAAATTAATTTATAACTTATTAACTTATTGGAATTGGAAATGAACTAATAATACATTATTTTAAAAATACTTATTCGATTAAATTATATACCTACGTAAAATTTTTAAGTTTTATATTCTCTTAAAATTTTTTTATTATTAATATTAAGGATTTCTCAAATTTAATAACAAATCAATAAATTCAAGACTTTAAGATTCATTAAATATTAATAATATTATATTTGAAAATTAATAAGAAATATCCTAATAATAATAAATATATTTTCAGATTTATATCTAATTGAAAATAAACAAAAAAGTTTATATCATCAATATTGAAAAAAATCTACATTTAGTAATTATATCATCAATCAATTATCATCTATTTACAATTTACATAATATAAGTTATACTGGGTTTTGGATGGGAAGTTAAGAATGAATTATTTTTTCTTGTTTGAAACCTGCTCTAGTATATTGAAAATAGCACATACTTTTAGGAATATGAAAAATGGCAAAAGGAAAACTAATTTTTTAAATTAAAAAGAAATTGCAAAATATGATTTTAAAATAATTAAATTTAAGGATCTCAATCATCAATATATATTTTAGTTTACTCAACACAAAATACAATAATTATAATTATTTATAAATTTAACATTTTTCTTTAATTAGTAATGTTTTAAGTTTAATTAAATTGAACAGATCAAAATTCAGATTTAGTAAAACAATAGGATAAAAATTTAAAACCAAAAAGAATGAATATAGAAAATAAAATTAAAGCTAAATTGATAATAATCATTAAATTTAGATCTGCACATCAAAAGTTTGTTGATTATTGATTTTTCTAGTTTCTTCTACATTAGTTTGTCTATTATAAGAAATATGTGAATTTCTATCAGGTTAGTATTCTTAAGCATTCAATTCAGATCTAATATTATGAATATTGAGTTTACATTTATTATTAAGGAAAAGATTTATTATCTGCAATAGTATTATCTTTATTTGCATTAATTTTATTTGAATAATATGAAGTTATCATTTTAAACTTTTGATGGTCATTTTCAGTTTCATTAATTTTCCTTAATTCATTAATATATTCAAATTTAGAAGTGAGTTAACCATGTAGAGTGACGGTTGCATTTTATAAAAATTGTGGTAAACCACTTTCTTCTAAAGGTTTATTAGGATCTGAATAAGCTAAATAAGGAACAATATCTCGAAGTGCTTTTCCAAAATCCATACTAGCTTCATATGGCATTTAAGATGGTAAGAAATCTATGGACATATACATAATATCATTTTGTGATTAGAAATCGAATTCATCATGAATAGATTAAGTAATTGGATTATAATAGTAAACAGGGTGATCAGGATTTGTAAACTTTTTCAAGAATTAGATTGAACCTTCTAGATCACAAGTAACATCACATACAGCTTATAATCTACTATTTCCAGATTCAACTAATTCCTAAATATATGTTATATTTTTACTTAAATTTAGGTATCAGTAATATATCTAGGAAATTTGTACTCCCAATAAATATCATTAACGAGAATAGTGAGATAGGGTAAGTATATTTAATGAAAAATTGGTTCAATCTAGTGGATTTTCATAATAATCTTATGATGTAAATTCTTTATACAAATCATGTTTATGTCTAACAAGATGTGTAGTCTTAAATGGACAAACATATATAGTATTTTTATGTTTTATATCATTTGGATTACTTACTAGTATTTTTAAATCTTCTGGATTAATCAATGTAATTTAAAGTTATGACAATGCTTCTAATGAGCCTTTTCCACATGATCCTGTTGAACCCATTACTCCAATAATTAATGGCAACCCTAATTTATTAGGAAGACCTCTTTCTTTAATTGTTCATAAGCATCTTTTTTATTATAATATTGAAATGTTGGACCTATTTATAAAAATGGAGTATTCATATCTCTTTTTAATAAATACTTACCATATTCATTCAAAAATGTTATAATTCCTGATATACCTGCATAAGGAAATGAAGTTATGTTAACACCCTAATCTAGTATATTTTTTGTTTACGTTATCATCATAAATTCTTTCATATTCTAAATGTCTAATATTTTTCTTAAGCATCACATCCTGGCATATTATATGGTTCTGCTTCTAAAGTATGAGACCAATTTAAATAAGTCATTCCTTCAATATATTTTTCTAGCGGGATTTCTTTTATACAGATTATTGCTCTGCATATTTATAAATCTTCTTAAACCAAGCATCCAACCTCTAAATATTGATCATCTGTAAATATTCTCTTTGTAGAAGGCTATACTACTATTTAAATTCGATTATGCTATCAATATTTTAAATTAACTTACTTTTTCCATTATATACTTGCAATCATGAGGGGGAATAGGTGTTCTTCTTTCCATATACGATTTATCTTCAGCTCTTATACCAATATATAATTTGTCCATTTCTATTATACTGTAAAATATATAATAAAGATATGAAAAATTATTACATAAGTACTTCAAATTAATGAATTACTCAAAAAGATATACTAATTTTTATAATAATGAAAAATAATTAAAATATTTAATCTTCATTTTATTATATATATAAATATATAAATGTCATTCTAACTATCAATTTTCAATTTATTTTCAAAATCTTTAATTTTACATATAAATCTAAGTATTAATTACTCAACTTTAACAATTTATAATAGAATAATATTTCTCTAATAAAAAATGACAAATTTATATATACAAATTGTTTAATAATATTTTATATTCAATTAATAAATAAAAATTCATATATCTAAAAATTAAAACTCATATTTGTATTAATGATAACCCAGAACAGCTACTTTGATTGAAAGGAAATATTTTATAATACAAATATAAAAATACTTTATAGATGTTGTTTTTATTAAATTTACTTATTTGGTTATCATAGTTGATAATAACACATCACATCATACATTTTATCAATCTTTACATTGTATTAATAAATTCAATTAGAAGTTATTAAATCAAAACTTTTAAATTCACTTTTTCAATTTTTTGGAAAGCATTCTATTAAGGTTTTAAAGTTCCAAATGATATGATATTTACTAATATAACTAAATTTATAAATAAGAATTCATTAAATCAATATTTCCATGTAATTTTTATGAAATTTTTTTTCTCTTTCTTAGAGTAGGAATCTATTCTATAAGTTTCTAATTGATTAGACTTATTTCTATTTTGATTTTTGGGCTCTGATTTTCAAAGCTCTGATATACAGCTTTCTGATTTTCAAAGCCCTGATATCCCTTCTTCTCAATTTAAATTTTAGTCTTCATAAAGGGTTCAAAAGAATCATTATATTTGAATATTATAAAAAATTCCCTTCTTTCACCCCATTCCATAAGAATACTTTCTAATTATGTTTAAACTCTCTATATTAATATCTCTAAATTCCGATAATGTTATATTTGCTCATTATAAACAGAACTAAAACTTATTATATTAAGAGAAGGCATTTGTTCTAGAAAACTTGTAGTTTAATAATTCGGTATTTATGGAATTTGGCTTTAAGCCAACTCTTTTTCCTGAATTATTGTCAGATAATTTAATTAATGAAAATTTTTCAAGATTGGCGGGGTTTTGAACATAAAAATCTGATAAAATATGAGCCTAAATTCTATTAGAGAAATCTATAAGATAATTATATTAATCAATTTTTAGAAATTTATAAAATGAAAGGAAATTAATGAATATTTATAAATTGATTTTGGCTTTATTTTTTGTTAATGTTGCCAATTAAATCTAAATAGTAAAATTTTTGTAAAATAATTGAATTACCAAAATGAATAGGATTTCTTTAATTCTAAAGTCATTGTATTTATTAAAAATCAATAAATGCAAATAAAAAAGCTAATATAGGAAATTAAGAATTTTTTAATAAGGGGAAGAAATATTTAATATAGATTGAAAAATGACTTAAATATATAATAAGAAAATGAAAAATTATGTGGTGATCAATAGTTTTTTTCAACAGGAAACACATATGATTTTGCAAAGATTTAAGAATGATTATANAACTCATATTTGTATTAATGATAACCCAGAACAGCTACTTTGATTGAAAGGAAATATTTTATAATACAAATATAAAAATACTTTATAGATGTTGTTTTTATTAAATTTACTTATTTGGTTATCATAGTTGATAATAACACATCACATCATACATTTTATCAATCTTTACATTGTATTAATAAATTCAATTAGAAGTTATTAAATCAAAACTTTTAAATTCACTTTTTCAATTTTTTGGAAAGCATTCTATTAAGGTTTTAAAGTTCCAAATGATATGATATTTACTAATATAACTAAATTTATAAATAAGAATTCATTAAATCAATATTTCCATGTAATTTTTATGAAATTTTTTTTCTCTTTCTTAGAGTAGGAATCTATTCTATAAGTTTCTAATTGATTAGACTTATTTCTATTTTGATTTTTGGGCTCTGATTTTCAAAGCTCTGATATACAGCTTTCTGATTTTCAAAGCCCTGATATCCCTTCTTCTCAATTTAAATTTTAGTCTTCATAAAGGGTTCAAAAGAATCATTATATTTGAATATTATAAAAAATTCCCTTCTTTCACCCCATTCCATAAGAATACTTTCTAATTATGTTTAAACTCTCTATATTAATATCTCTAAATTCCGATAATGTTATATTTGCTCATTATAAACAGAACTAAAACTTATTATATTAAGAGAAGGCATTTGTTCTAGAAAACTTGTAGTTTAATAATTCGGTATTTATGGAATTTGGCTTTAAGCCAACTCTTTTTCCTGAATTATTGTCAGATAATTTAATTAATGAAAATTTTTCAAGATTGGCGGGGTTTTGAACATAAAAATCTGATAAAATATGAGCCTAAATTCTATTAGAGAAATCTATAAGATAATTATATTAATCAATTTTTAGAAATTTATAAAATGAAAGGAAATTAATGAATATTTATAAATTGATTTTGGCTTTATTTTTTGTTAATGTTGCCAATTAAATCTAAATAGTAAAATTTTTGTAAAATAATTGAATTACCAAAATGAATAGGATTTCTTTAATTCTAAAGTCATTGTATTTATTAAAAATCAATAAATGCAAATAAAAAAGCTAATATAGGAAATTAAGAATTTTTTAATAAGGGGAAGAAATATTTAATATAGATTGAAAAATGACTTAAATATATAATAAGAAAATGAAAAATTATGTGGTGATCAATAGTTTTTTTCAACAGGAAACACATATGATTTTGCAAAGATTTAAGAATGATTATATAATAAGATTAAATTAATTATACAATAGATTATAAATGCGGAATAAATTTTAATTTTAAAATTTTGGATATTTTTTTTATTGAAATGAGAAAACAAAGTGAATAATTTACTTTTTAAAAAGAATATTATATTTTTTATTATAAATTCTTCAAATAAAACTATTTATTTCCCATTTTAATTCCATAATCATTAAGGGACCATTCACAACTAACCATACTTTCATTCGTTATTTTCTCTCTCATAATAAGCATGAAGTGTCACTAATAGATTTCAAAGTAAATTATATTTACTTTAAATTTCCTTAGACTTTTAAATCAACATAAAATAAAGATGCATTTTTTCAATCTAAATTACAAATGAGAATAAAAATAAAAAAAGAACTGCTCATTTTTTTTTTCTCTCGTAAGTTTCATATTATTAAGACTTTTTCACTTTTAAAATATTGTTACTAAAAATCAAATATATTTTTATGTTTCTATAACTTTTACACCAAGGGTATAAGTCTTATTTGAGTAAATAGAAGTTTGGACAAAGGATGATAATATTTTTTGATTATTTGAAAGTTAACTCACTTAATTAACTAGTAGAATTCTAGTAAGCGTTTCATTGTCATTCTCATTAAACATAATATTTTATTGTTTAATTAAAAAAGCTAGTGAAAAACTTTAAAGCTCAAATATATTGTAAAGTTAGATATAAGAAGTTAATTCTTTTGGATAATGTTTGAATATTTAAATAGTATAGCTGTATATAAATACAGCTTAATTTTTTATGAGGTTAATAAGTTGATATGAAATTATGAAACAAGCAAATTATTATCTTTAAGTTCATTTAGTTAAAATTTAGATAAAATTGAAATATATATTTCATACTTATTGCTTTACTCTAGTAATCCAATTTAATCAAGATTTAAAATTTTCTCAATAAACAAAATTCTATTTCAAAATATGTGAGAAAATATAAAAATTAATAAATAATATAGTAATTTTAATCAAAATAGAAGATAAACAATAAAGGTTAACTTTTAATCACCTGAAATAATGGAATATGTTTAAAAATGTCCTTTTAAAAAAAGAAGTAAAGGCTTAAGTTATAATAATAGTAGGTGATTGAAGAATATTGATAAATTTATCACAAAAGTAATTCGTATATATCAAACTTAAGGAGTATAAACAAGAACTTCATGATAAAAGAAACAATAAATAAGAAATTTTAAATGGTACAGTAAACAAAATATTCAGTATTTAATACCAAAAGATTAATGAATCTAACTAAAAACGTTCAAATTGTTACATATTTTGGCAATTTTTTTCAGAGAATTAATTTTTTAATGAAATAAATAAACAATTTAATTGATTATAAAAGTTTAGTGTTTACTCTGCTAATACTTTTTGTGGTTAAGAGTATGATAAAAAATAATTTAAAAGATTAGCTTGAGACATTTTTTTTTATCAAAATTGTAATTACTACTAAAATTCTTGAGTTTAATTTTTTTAAATAATCTGTTGAGATATGTAAAAACGAAATGAATGAGAATCAATTATTTAAATAATAAAACTATACTAATTAAATAAATAAATTTTTAAATCATTTATATTCAAAGTTTAATTCTGATTTCCTGAGCATTAGAAATAAAATATAGAGTTTTGAAACCAAAACAAAAAGTTTTGATTATTCAAGATTTTTTTCAGAGTCAGTCCAGGTGAGTGCTTCTTTTTTAAAAGAAATTTAATCGAGAAAAATCAATTCAAGATATGTCAGAAACAACTCTTATACCACTATTAAAAATTTGAATTTTTTGATTCTATAAAAAATATTAAGAATAATGCAGCCATTTATAATATATAATTGGATTTTGTAGTATTAGAATGATTCTTATATTTAAACTGAAAGTAATCTTTCCTTTTGATTTTTTAAGCTTTCTACGTTAGTTGTTGAGTTATGGGTGGATGAAATATTATTAATTGAAATAAGATGAAGTTATTTTAATGATGTATATTTCTTTGATTATTTAACATAACATGAATTGATATTAAAAAGATAATAAAAATTATGAACTTCTTGTCTAGTATTATAATGCTTTTTGCCTTTGATTTATCAATATGCTAAGCCATTTACAGTTTATCAGCAAGTTACCCACTTGAAATAATCCCTTTTGGAAATACAGCTGAAAGTGATATTATTTCTGCAGGTTTTGGAGTTTGGAGTAGATATGTCCCTTTAAGTCCTATAATATAAATTGGGGAGATTGGAATACTAGATAGTAGTTGTTTTCATTTGTTTAGAATAGAAGNCACAAAAGTAATTCGTATATATCAAGCTTAAGGAGTATAAACAAGGACTTCATGATAAAAGAAACAATAAATAAGAAATTTTAAATGATACAGTAAACAAAATATTCAGTATTTAATACCAAAAGATTAATGAATCTAACTAAAAACGTTCAAATTGCTACATATTTTGGCAATTTTTTCAGAGAATTAATTTTTTAATGAAATAAATATAAACAATTTAATTGATTAAAAAAGTTTAGTGTTTGATCTGCTAATACTTTTTGTGGTTAAGAGTATGATAAAAAATAATTTAAAAGATTAGCTTGAGACATTTTTTTTATCAAAATTGTAATTACCACTAAAATTCTGATGATTTTATGATGCTACTTGAGTTTAATTTTTTAAAATAATCTGTTGAGATATGTAAAAACGAAATGAATGAGAATCAATTATTTAAATAATGAAACTATACTAATTAAATAAATAAATTTTTAAATCATTTATATTCAAAGTTTAATTCTGATTTCCTTAGCATTAGAAATAAAATATAGAGTTTGGAAACCAAAACAAAAAGTTTTGATTATTCCAATTAAAGAAAAGGAATATTTTTCAATGAATTTAAAATGTTAGTTAAAAAATATACTTGTAATTTTCTTAAGAAATTATAATGCTAATTTTAATTTTTATTTTATAAGCCCAATCAATAAGATTTTTGTCAGAGTCAGTCCAGGTGAGTGCTTCTTTTTTAAAAGAAATTTAATCGAGAAAAATTAATTCAAGTTATATCAGAAACAACTCTTATACCACAATTAAAAATTTGAATTTTTTGATTCTATAAAAAATATTAAGAATAATGCAGCCATTTATAATATATAATTGTATTTTGTAGTATTTGAATGATTCTTATATTTAAACTGAAAGTAATCTTTCCTTTTGATTTTTTAAGCTTTCTACGTTAGTTGTTGAGTTATGGGTGGATGAAATATTATTAATTGAAATAAGATGAAGTTATTTTAATGATGTATATTTCTTTGATTATTTAACATAACATGAATTGATATTAAAAAGATAATAAAAATTATGAACTTCTTGTCTAGTATTATAATGCTTTTTGCCTTTGATTTATCAATATGCTAAGCCATTTACAGTTTATCAGCAAGTTACCCACTTGAAATAATCCCTTTTGGAAATACAGCTGAAAGTGATATTATTTCTGCAGGTTTTGGAATTTGGAGTAGATATGTTCCTTTAAGTCCTATAATATAAATTGGGGAGATTGGAATACTAGATAGTAGTTGTTTTCATTTGTTTAGAATAGAGGACATAAAAACTTAGTATTTGCATTTTTTATATTATGAATGCATAAATGCAGAGGTTTAAACAATTAAAAAATATTTTTAATTTAGAGGTCATGATGGTATTACTTTAACAGAAGAAATACAAATCAGTCATACATCTTATGAATATATCTGGTATTTTTAGGGATTCTTAACAACACCTTCAAAAACTTGTGTTTCTCTGTATGTATATAAAGAAATGAATTAATTATTTCAGAAGGAAATATAATTAGAGTTTAAATTTAATGAAAACAATTTAAATTAAATCTTCGGAGGGGATTTCAAAGTAAACTAAATTTTATTATCATATTATCCTGGAGAAATTAATTATATTATTGATGGTTTTTTTAGAGACCCTGATTTTTTCTTTTACCTTATAAAAGAATAAAGTTTATTTAATGAATGTATTTGTTAAAATAGTATGATAACTAATGTACCAGATATTACAATAGAAAAATAAGATTTATATGAATATATATCACAAAAAACTAATTGCTAATAATTTTTGTTATCAGGATGGGTGAAAATTAGGGGTATTAAATAAGTCACAAATGAAATTTATTTTTAACTATTCAGATTGTCAAATAATTATCAGCATCCTTAATTGGCTTAAGCTAATTTATGTCCTTTTTAGTTATTTTATAAAATATCTTCCAATAGAAATCAAATAGTCGTAACTACTTATAGTTATACTTTTCCATCTTTAAATATCGATTTATCAAATAATCCTTTTTTAAAAACAGAAACATTTGATATAGATTTTGATATTTAATTATGGCATTATATTTTAGTTAAAAAGTTAGATACTTAGATTTAAATTTCAATAATATTTTATGAAGGTTTTAATCAATAAAAATTAAGCATAGACTTAGAAGTATCTCAATTTAGTATGGTTTAATTTAAATTACTTTATGGCAATATATTTTAATCTAAACCTAACTTTTTAACAATTTAAATTATAGGTTTAAGACTAATGAATTGTCCAAATATTAATGAAACAGAATATAGATGTCATCCAACTTGTAAAGAATGTGATGGACCAACAAAAGATGATTGTCTATCATGTTTTGAATAATCTAATAGAAGATATATATCAGAATTTAAAGTTTGCATTTGTGAATATGGAACCATTGATTAAAATGATGAATGTTTAAGTTATTAAACTTTAGACCTTAGTTTAATTAATGAATAACCATTAAAGCAATCATGTAAATATGGCTTTTTTGAATATGATGGTGAATGCTATTAATGGTATTATTTATTATTATTTAAGCCCATCTATTATTAATAATAATGTCATTACATGTTTAGAATGTGTATCAAATCCTAAAAATTGGACTTAAACTCTTTATTGTTAAACAACAATATTCACAGATAACAATGGAAACACAGCTAAATATTTACAAGAATCTAGATTATACTATACTTTTATTGGAAATGATTTATAACACTGTCCTGATTGTATATTTAGAAATCCTTCATATGATTAAATTGAATCAATCTTCTAATTTAAGTAATTTTGTTAAGAAACTCAATCTATACAAAATTAATGCTATTAATGTGAAAGTCAATGTCTCTAATGTAAAATTTTATCAACAAATTTGAATTGCATTAAAAGTGATCTTAGATTTGATGGAAAATCTAATATTGGTACCCTTTAGATTTGTAAAGCTCCTTATTTCATAAATTTTGATTAAAATTGTGTAATTTGTGAAATAAAATATTGTTTATATTGTTTCAATTATTTAGCTAGTGATCCTACAAAAACAACCTTTAGTTTTGAATATGATTACTCATATATTGATGAAGAGATTAAAATGGGATGTGCTTAATGTGAAGAAGGATTTTAATTTGAATTCAATACAGGAAAATGTATTTTTAAGTAACCATCTTAAGAGAATTGTTTAAGATCTTATATAAATTTTTAAAACGAAGAAATTTGTACTTTATCTGCAATTGATGATTTCACTATTGCTTTTGAAATCATAAATTGTCAAAATCGTATTCTTAATTGTAAACAATGCATTTTAACTTTTTAATCAACTCTTAAATGTTTACTATGTGAAGATGGTTATTTGACTTCATCAATAACAGGGGTTTGTTAAATATGTTCTATCATTAACTCAAGCTAATGTTTTGAAAATAACAATTAAGAACCTTGGAAATGGTTAACTCAAGGTTTCTTAACTAAATTCTTACCAAATCAGCCTTTTGTTAATCGTTCAGTATTTAAGCCAAGGCCAATAGTTACTGAATGTAAAAAAGGCTATGGAAGTTTAAAGAATGAATGTAAACCATATTGTAATTAAATGTGTTCAGTTTGTTAAGGCTTAAATGATGATTTTTCTTGTTCTAGATGCAAATTAAATTATTATAAAGAACCAATAAGAACACAAATTAATGGAGAATGCATTTAATGTCCTTTATTATGTTAAGTTTGTGAAAATAGATCAAATGAAGAAATAAATGTAAAATAATATAATTAAATTAGGAAATAAATCCATATTTTTTGATAACACCGGAAAATCTAATTTACACAAAGAAATGTATCAAAAAAATCCCTTAATCCTAAGTTTAAATTGATTCAAACTTAAATATTGCTTAATATTGTTATTAGAATGATTGTCGATATAATTTACAATACTTGTATATATTTGAAAAGTTCATAATTCCAAGCCTTTATTGTAATGTCTTAAGTGTTAATTTGAATTATAACTATTAATATATGAATGAAATTGGCTTATAGCAGATTACTTAAATATTTTAGATAGCGGAAGATTGTAGTATTTTTGAATCTGATTCCACTATTTAAAATTATTTTAAACAAAAGATATTTTCTATGTAATTAGCAAGATTGAAGATTTAAGGCACACTTAATCCTTTTTTATTGAATAATCAATTACGGTTGAAAATTTTATATTTTGATTCAATCATATTGAGTAAAATTAAATTTTAAATAAAAGAATAGTTGGTTTTTACATTTTAAAATAGAGGTTAATCTATTGATTTTAAAATTCTTGATACTTAATTTTATTCAATTATAAATTATCCAGCATAAATATCCATTCAAGCAGAGAGTTTTATCAATTTTAATTTATTAAATTTAGTAATTTTTGATTTAATCATATCAGATTCAGTGTTTTTTAATATAACTTGCTCAGATAATGGTGATGACATAATTATTAGTGATTTTAAACTTTAGAATTGTAAATTTATTAATTCTACATTATTTTTATTTTAAAACGCGNTAATTTGTGAAATAAAATATTGTTTATATTGTTTCAATTATTTAGCTAGTGATCCTACAAAAACAACCTTTAGTTTTGAATATGATTACTCATATATTGATGAAGAGATTAAAATGGGATGTGCTTAATGTGAAGAAGGATTTTAATTTGAATTCAATACAGGAAAATGTATTTTTAAGTAACCATCTTAAGAGAATTGTTTAAGATCTTATATAAATTTTTAAAACGAAGAAATTTGTACTTTATCTGCAATTGATGATTTCACTATTGCTTTTGAAATCATAAATTGTCAAAATCGCATTCTTAATTGTAAACAATGCATTTTAACTTTTTAATCAACTCTTAAATGTTTACTATGTGAAGATGGTTATTTGACTTCATCAATAACAGGGGTTTGTTAAATATGTTCTATCATTAACTCAAGCTAATGTTTTGAAAATAACAATTAAGAACCATGGAAATGGTTAACTCAAGGTTTCTTAACTAAATTCTTACCAAATCAGCCTTTTGTTAATCGTTCAGTATTTAAGCCAAGGCCAATAGTTACTGAATGTAAAAAAGGTTATGGAAGTTTAAAGAATGAATGTAAACCATATTGTAATTAAATGTGTTCAGTTTGTTAAGGCTTAAATGATGATTTTTCTTGTTCTAGATGCAAATTAAATTATTATAAAGAACCAATAAGAACACAAATTAATGGAGAATGCATTTAATGTCCTTTATTATGTTAAGTTTGTGAAAATAGATCAAATGAAGAAATAAATGTAAAATAATATAATTAAATTAGGAAATAAATCCATATTTTTTGATAACACCGGAAAATCTAATTTACACAAAGAAATGTATCAAAAAAATCCCTTAATCCTAAGTTTAAATTGATTCAAACTTAAATATTGCTTAATATTGTTATTAGAATGATTGTCGATATAATTTACAATACTTGTATATATTTGAAAAGTTCATAATTCCAAGCCTTTATTGTAATGTCTTAAGTGTTAATTTGAATTATAACTATTAATATATGAATGAAATTGGCTTATAGCAGATTACTTAAATATTTTAGATAGCGGAAGATTGTAGTATTTTTGAATCTGATTCCACTATTTAAAATTATTTTAAACAAAAGATATTTTCTATGTAATTAGCAAGATTGAAGATTTAAGGCACACTTAATCCTTTTTTATTGAATAATCAATTACGGTTGAAAATTTTATATTTTGATTCAATCATATTGAGTAAAATTAAATTTTAAATAAAAGAATAGTTGGTTTTTACATTTTAAAATAGAGGTTAATCTATTGATTTTAAAATTCTTGATACTTAATTTTATTCAATTATAAATTATCCAGCATAAATATCCATTCAAGCAGAGAGTTTTATCAATTTTAATTTATTAAATTTAGTAATTTTTGATTTAATCATATCAGATTCAGTGTTTTTTAATATAACTTGCTCAGATAATGGTGATGACATAATTATTAGTGATTTTAAACTTTAGAATTGTAAATTTATTAATTCTACATTATTTTTATTTTAAAACGCGAGAAGAAATATAATAATAAAAAATATTACCATAGATTCTTGTTAATTTTATAATTCATCCATCATTCATTTAGTTAATCAAAATGTTAATTCAAAATTAATATTTGATGAGGTGTTAATATAAGGTTCTCTATTTGATGATTCAATCTTTATATACAGTATTGATAAAACGGCCATATCTATCAATTATGTTTAAATTTTACAAAATTAAATGATGAATTCAAAGTTTATAATATTTAATTATAACTTTTATTGTAATAAAATTTTGATGAAGGAGAATAAATTGATTTCTTTTTAATTGATGTCATAGATCTCATCAATCTAATTAAATTATGAAATTGAAATAAATTATTTAGAGATTTATGGAAATACGATAAAAAACTATTCAATCTTTATTACAGAACAAAAAAAATCATCTTCATAAGTGAGCTTTTTGTTATAAAACATTTATTTTGATGAAAATATTATTTCCTGTTATTAAGAATAGTATCTTATTGAAGTTAATTGCTTTTATTTTACTATGCAAAATATATTTTTAAAATCCACTTTAAATTATCGTTTTATATCATTATTAGCTATTCCATACATAAAAATAGAAAATGTTATTTATGAAAATTTATTTCAGAAACACAAAGTTGGATTATCATTTGAGTGTTTTCAGAATTGTATTTCTCGTTCCTAATTACTATAAGTTTCTGGGTTTAAAAATATCACTTTATATTAAATTTAACTATTAAATTAATTTACTATTGATTAGTCAATAATTTCAATATAATCTAATCCTTTATTTCTAATGACTACGAATGAATATATAATTATTAAAGATATGATAGTGAAGGGAAATATTTTAGTAAAATAACTATTAGGGATTATTTTTTCTTTATTAGAGCTTTATTCTGAAAAACCTTAAATTATTGAAATAGAGAACCTTAATTTTCATGAGAATATTTTTCATCAATACTAAAAAGACCCATCTGAAACATTTTCCAGTCTTTTTTATGCAGATTCTGGATAAAGTCTAATGAGATTGAAAAATATTAATTGCTCAAAAAATTCTTTAACAAATTCCTCATCATCATATATGTTTATTTTCTCAAATGAGATATAAGTGGAAAATTTTTAAGTTTAAAATCATAATAATATTGATAAGGATTTTTGGATTAAATATTATGAGATTCAATTTTAAGAAGATTTTAATTAAAATGAGATTTCTTATATTATTTCTAAAACATTTAATTTCGAAAATGTAGGAGGGGTTTTATCATCAACAGTGACAAAGCTCACATTTCACAATAGTATTTTTAGTTTTTTATAAACATTAAGTAGCTAACTATTTAAAATAAATTTATAGGGTGATGGTATAGTAATAATTTCAAACTGTAGTATTACTCATGCATATAACTACTTATAATCAAAATCTTAAAATGATGGTGCAATTACAATTAATGCTAAAAAAAGCTTATTATCATTGTATGTTGCAAATATTACTTTAATAGATGTTTTAAACAAACTTTCATCATCTATTTTCACAATTTATCCATCATAAACTCAAAATTATGTCTAATTAAATGATATATTTGCTCTCAATTGTTTCTCCCTACTTGATTAAATAATTAATTTTGAATCTGACTTTTAAAATGCTAAATAAAATTAGATTAAAATAGAAAATTTTAGGATCATTTAAACAAAGTAAGCTTTATTAACTTTCCTTTAATCTGTTGGATAACTTAGTCTTATAGAAATGTAAAAAATGATTGGCAATAACGCAATCATGAACTTCTAAGGATGTTAAGTAACTTTAAATAAAATTTCAATAGAGGGAATTATATTATCATCTATAATAAAAATTACAGATTCAAAATAAATAATATTGGTAGATTCTCTATTTATTAATATTTTACCTTTTTATCCCTTGAATTTAATTGACATATAATAAAGTAATATTTTGTAATCAAAGATTTATTTCACTAAGAACATAATATAAAATCTTAATAGTTACTAATTCATTAATTAAAATCTAACTTATTTTAACTATAATAATATTGATTTGAATTTTTCTAAATGCAGTTTAAAAACTAAATTTGTAGAAAAGAGTCTGAAATAAGAATTTATATAAAGTTTTTTTGATGTTCTTTAAGTTATTTCGTATAAGAATGGATCATTGATCAGAATAAAAAGTGTAACTAATTAAATTACAGTTTATATAACTTAAAATTACATTTTAAATAATAACTGTTAATTTTGTTAGAATGGTTTACTTTATTTAGAATTAAATGATATTAAAAAAGCTTTTATCTCCTAATTATATTGTATGAACAACTATATCTAAAATCATGGTTGTTTGTTAGCTAGATCAGATGAAATGATT
>CAJJDN010000158.1:159964-188334 GCA_905182985.1 Paramecium sonneborni | reverse complement strand
ACATTAAGTAGCTAACTATTTAAAATAAATTTATAGGGTGATGGTATAGTAATAATTTCAAACTGTAGTATTACTCATGCATATAACTACTTATAATCAAAATCTTAAAATGATGGTGCAATTACAATTAATGCTAAAAAAAGCTTATTATCATTGTATGTTGCAAATATTACTTTAATAGATGTTTTAAACAAACTTTCATCATCTATTTTCACAATTTATCCATCATAAACTCAAAATTATGTCTAATTAAATGATATATTTGCTCTCAATTGTTTCTCCCTACTTGATTAAATAATTAATTTTGAATCTGACTTTTAAAATGCTAAATAAAATTAGATTAAAATAGAAAATTTTAGGATCATTTAAACAAAGTAAGCTTTATTAACTTTCCTTTAATCTGTTGGATAACTTAGTCTTATAGAAATGTAAAAAATGATTGGCAATAACGCAATCATGAACTTCTAAGGATGTTAAGTAACTTTAAATAAAATTTCAATAGAGGGAATTATATTATCATCTATAATAAAAATTACAGATTCAAAATAAATAATATTGGTAGATTCTCTATTTATTAATATTTTACCTTTTTATCCCTTGAATTTAATTGACATATAATAAAGTAATATTTTGTAATCAAAGATTTATTTCACTAAGAACATAATATAAAATCTTAATAGTTACTAATTCATTAATTAAAATCTAACTTATTTTAACTATAATAATATTGATTTCAATTTTTCTAAATGCAGTTTAAAAAGTAAATTTGTAGAAAAGAGTCTTAAATATGAATTTATATAAAGTTTTTTTGATGTTCTTTAAGTTATTTCGTATAAGAATGGATCATTGATCAGAATAAAAAGTGTAACTAATTAAATTACAGTTTATATAACTTAAAATTACATTTTAAATAATAACTGTTAATTTTGTTAGAATGGTTTACTTTATTTAGAATTAAATGATATTAAAAAAGCTTTTATCTCCTAATTATATTGTATGAACAACTATATCTAAAATCATGGTTGTTTGTTAGCTAGATCAGATGAAATGATTAAAAGTAAATTATTAATAGATAATTCGAACTTTATTTCTAACAATGGAAGATAAGGATCTGGTATTTCAGTCTAAAATTTAAAAGTCAATATATAAAATTCAAAAGTGCTTAATAATAATGCTACTTTAAAAGGAGGTGGTTTCTACTTTGAAGAAGGCACTGGAAGATTTATCATTTAATCTTCTATTATTTGCCATAATAAAGCAGAAGAAGCTGGAGGTATATATTTAGGAGGAAATAGTAGTTTAAATTAAAATAACTTTATCTAATCTTTACTTTTATTTAATAGCGCTAAATTACCTACAAATAATATTAATGAATTACCGAGGAGATTAACTTTATAAATAAATGGGTAAGAAATGCATTCACAATAATAAATAATTGAAAATAACTCTTATTCAGTCTTACAATTAAAGCCTTTTAAAATTATATCTTAACAAAGTGTTATTTCAACAAACTTTTTATTTATACCTAGTGGTTAATAAATATATAATTACTAACTTTATAATTATTAGATTTAATAATATTAATCTTATATTTATTAATTTGCAATATTATTTAAAAATAGTAGAAATGAACAATAGATAAGCTTTTTAAATTCTACTTGTGATATTAATTAATAAATTTATGATAAGTTATTGCAAAAAGTTGTAGAATCTAATAAAATATCATAAATAAGTTTTAATTAAGATTCAAAAAGTTTTAATCTTAGTTCTGTAGAGTTTAATTTTGATCCATATAAGTAGGATGATAAAATTTACGAAATAATTATTTAATGTAGCACACAAAATTAAGAAGTTTAATTATCATATAGGATGAGAGTTAACAGTTTCTTATGTTAATTGGGGGAATTTTATATTTTTTAAGGTTGTCAAAAATGTAAATCCGAATAAGGATTTTATTCTGTGACATATAATACTACAAAATGTTCAATATTTGATAAAAATAAATTTGATGCTATAACTTCTAATAAAATATAATTAAAGCCTGGATTTTGGAGGCCAAATTAAATATCTGACTTTGTAGAATTGTGTTATAAAAATCCAATTCATTGTTAAGGTGGATGGGATTTAGGAGATGATCTTTGTTTTAAGGGACACATTGGAGGATTGTGTGAAGAATGTGATAGATATAATATAAGAGGAGAGGGATAATTCTTTAAAAACTAACAATCTCTGGATTGTTAATAATGTTAATTGTTTTCATAAAGGTTAATAGCCTTCTGTATCATTTCAATTTGGTAAATTTTATTTAAATTTATGTTAGGGCTATTCTTTCAGCTTTAATAACTATAAATAGTATTGAAAAATCAAATTAACTATTTGCATCACTGAAGTTGAGATAAAAACATACTGAAATTTTGTTTAAACTTAATTAAGGTAAAATTATTTATTTATTTTTAGATCATTAAAGTATTTTACTTAAGTTATATCTTAATTATATGTGGATTTTTTCACTTATTTTTACATTTAATATAAAATTATCTTTTTCTTTGAACTTTGTAAAATGGACTAATGATACCTCATATTTTATGGCTAATTATTTTGAATGTTTTCTAGTTGAAATATAAGGAATTGAATTAATTTACAGCAGAATTTTAGTCATGTTAGGACTAATAGTTGTTTAGATTTTTTTTATCTTCATTGGATTTTATCTATTCTCCTAATTGAAAAAATCAACATTTTATAGCAGAATCATGTCAATTACAATTTTATATTTATATATCTAAAATTATGCATCTTTAATAAATTAGTAAATGTTTAATTTTTATAATAGATTTTTTTCAATTCTGGCTGTAAGAAAAATATCCAATTTAGATTATATTTAAGGTGATGTATCCTTAATTTATGGGTCATAAAATCATATTAAATGGATATAAGCATTTGTAATCCCAGGATCTTCATTAATTGGATTGATTCTGCCATTATCATTATTATTTATTTTGTACATCAATCGAGAATAGCATAACAAAATCAAATTTCGAAGAAACATAGGATACTTATTTAATGAATATACAAAATAAAACTATTTTTGGGAAATAATCAAATTATGGAAAAAAACCATAATAATTATTATAATTATCTATTTTGAAACTGATATATTTTTCAAAGCATCCTTATTAGGACTTTGCTTATTAATATATTAATTATTGGCTTTAAACTATAAACCGTATATCATAACAAAATTCAATAATTTAGACATTTAAAGTAGTCAGTTGTGTTAAATTGCTATATTTTTAGCAGCTATAAATTACATTAATTTATAATTAGAGTAAAATAATACTCAAATAATCATTCAGACTTTTATTATTTTAGACAGCATAATATTGAGTTATAGATTCATTATTAACATTTTTAGAGTTTATTATTAGAAATATAGATTAATGATATTATCGTTACTAGTATTAGCATTTAAGACTTTAAAATCTTCTTCTAAAATCTCAAAGTATTTGGAACAAAAATTAATTTACTTTAGATATAAAGAAGAAAAGGCTAAAATTAATATAGAAAAATTGAGAAAATTGTTGCATTCAAATCGATTTTGGAAGACAATTGTAACTGTTTAATTATATAAGATTCAAAAGCCATACAATTTCAAGCTAAAGAACTAGGCCAATATCAATTAATTTCGGATCTGTATTTGCAAAATAAATTTGATGAGTGAATAAATTTAAATATATATACATTTATAATCAATTAGAGAATCAGTTAATTAATAAAGTGTCCATTATAAATATTTACTAGATAAAAGCCTTATAAGGATGATACGGATAAGGGTTTTCAATTAATTAGGCAAGAAAATCCAATGTTACATTGAACAATTTAAAAATGTTTTTTAGTGACTGTTTTAAATATTATGAAAGGGTTGAATTAAAAATTTGTTATATTTACCTATTAAAATTATTTTAAATTAAATTTTAATATTTCAAAATTAAAATCAGAATTAAGTCATCAATTGATTATCATAAGAAATTATTGCTTTTGTATCAATAGAATAAAAGGATGAAAAGTATAATTTATTTTTCAAATTAATTTCATCCACCATTAATCTTAATTTATTATAAAGAATCACATAAAAAAAAATTTTGTTTTTTATTTTAATTTGAAAAGAATAATTTTAACCATTTTCAAACTTTTTTCTCAAAATTTATCTAATCTTTAGAAGAATTTTAATTTTTTAATCAAAAGCATAATAGTAATTTTGACAAAAACAATCACATGAGTATCATATTATAAAGTCATCATAGTTCAGGATAACAATTTTCAATAAAACGATTGATTTAATGACAGTATTCCTTTAGATGAATAATCATGAGGGAATAAATTTAAACTAGATTTTAAATACATTTTAATTTCCAATATATTCTATTATTTCTTAATAATCCATTTATCAATATACTTTTAATAATAAAAAGAAATTGCTATAAAAAGTCTTAATAATTGTGCAAAAACTTTTATAGAAACTTTAATTACTTAAGTATTATCATTTCTTCAATATTTCAGAATTATGATTTTCTCTATTTTAATAATTGAAAAAATATTTCAAATACTCAATAAAAATGTCATATTTGAAATTCTACTTAAATATTAATCCATGAGGTATATGCCAATTAGTGTAATAGAGAAATTGGCAAGCTAAATTAAAAAAGTTGATTAAAAAAATAATTGCTTTAAAGATGAGAGAGTACAACTATGTAAGTATTGAATGCTGTCATTTATATGAATCAATGCTCTTGATTCTGTATTTTAATGGGAATTGCATATAGAGGAGAATTACTTGAATTAAGAGTACAAGGTTAATTGTTTAGATTAAATTAAGGTCTAAACAACCAGGAGATTTTTTTAATTGGAATTATACATAAGAAAACTATCCTCCAAATATCATAATAATTATTGTAGGTTACAGGCATCATCAGATGATATTAAAGCTATTTTTATGCAATTATAATACAGAGATATAATACCGAATATTATTCAAAACTATAAAACAAAATTTAAAAAATAGTTTAAATCAATATTCTAAAATCTAAATAACAGATCTAAATATAATATATTTTAATATCAGTTATATCTATTAAATATAAATATTAGCATCAGCTAAAACTATCAGTTTTTAATAGTAAATCATAATTTATTGATTTGCATTTATATATTTTTAAGTTATAACTATTAATGTAGCTTTAAGGTCCTATTATAATCATCATTTTAATTAATCTTTAATAATCCTCTTAAAATTAATATATGTTTTAGTTAATAGCATCTTTATTAATGATATTTTTATTATTTAATATTTTATATTTAATAACAGTTAGTAAAAATCTTTATTTATTTCCAATTACATAAATTTTCATGATTTTAAAAAATTAATTCGATAGACAATACATATACCATAATTATTGGGAAATGTTGTGAATGCAAATAATGCTATATTTGTAGGCTTGAATAAAATCCAGAAAAATTCTTAAAATAAAACTTTAATTGTTTGAATTATCATTGCAATAAACCTATTTTAATTAAAGATCATCGAGGTTCAATTAGCGAACAAAAGATTTTAGATAGATATAGTGATATTACATTTAAAAAATTATTTGAAGGGTGGTTTAGATAGTTTAGATATATTAATATAATATTAGAGCCTGTCCTAATAGAAAATGCAAATCTCATGGTTTTTTACCATTTAGTAGATATTAAGAATTTTGATAAATATGAATAATGCCATTATAAATGGTATGATGAAATATGTTTTTCATTTAATAAGATTTGTATTTTGTTTTTGAAAAATGTGAAGAATGGCTTCTTCTGTTTTTTTTAAGAGTTTATTATACCCATCCCTAACTATGATATGTAATCATGCGTATTGCTTTATTTATAGAGATTAATATAATGATCTTGATTCTTGATATGTTCTTTGAAACATAACTCTTTTTTTATTGTAATTACTAATTTAATGATTTAACCATTTTTCATTTTTGGAATTTATACATTATTAATTTAAATTGCATAATTTCTTTTTTGGTTAACATGCATAATTTTCACTTTTATTAATGTGAATAATGGGAAATTAAAATTTAATTTTTGCTCTACGTACAAATATTAGATGCGAAATATTATTATGATTCCAAGAGAAGAAATGAAGTTAAGTTATTGAAGTGAAGTTGAAAAGAAAAAAATTTGGAAGTTAGTATTAGAATTGACAGCCCTATTAGTAATAAATTTAATAATAATACTCACTACCTATTATGATGATAATATTATTAAAATAGATCCAATAACATTTTATATTTTATATCCAATTGAATTCCTAATAATGCTATTCAACAGATACTTTTGATATAAATGATTTCATAATTTTGTAATACTGATTATTTATACTATTATTTTAAAATATTTGAATCAAGTTTTATTCAAATTATTGTCAATAAAATTATATTTTAATTACCTTGAAGCTTGTCTATAAAGTAACCCTAATGATATCTTTTCAGTTTATGCTTTATGCATTTCTCTTTATAAATTATTCTATCTGTTCTCTTTGAATTTTCTGATTCTAAATTAGATTTTAACATCAGAAAGCTTTATAATTAATATTGAACCACATAAGAATCAGTACCAGATTAATGTTTTGAAAAGAAAGTACATTGAATTTTTCAGTTATAAAGTAGCTCTTTTATTTTTGATGAATTTTTATATGTCTTTTTCCGTCTATAAACTAAAAGAGAATGGAGGATGATGTGATATATAATATATTGAAATAGAAAGAGGATTTTTTACATAAAGGTTTTCTCCAAAGGCAAATTGGATAATCATGGCTTTCATCTATAAATTGATAAAATATTATATTACTGCAAAGAATACTTATTTTAGATTGAAATTACAACTAAATAATTTCTAATCTATTTTTTAATCATATTTTTTACAATATTTCTTGCTAATTTAAAATCTTTTTATCTTAAGAAGTTGTTCGTTCACTTTTATAAGCAATTCTAATTGTATTTAGATCAATTTTCTTAAAATTAAAAAAAATTAAATCTAGAATTATATTCTCTATATAGACTATGTTCAGGTTCATCTAAAATTATTGGAAATTTAAACAAATTATTTTTATCGGAATAAGAAAATTGATTTGTTAAAGCTTTTTATTAAAATCATAAATTTTTTGTCTCATCTTCATTATTATTTATTACTTTTTATTCTTTTTTATAGAATTCTAATTTTGTATTTGATGGTATTTTTCAGCATCTAAATCATTTTCCTCATCAATAAATTTAGATGTAAATATAAAGCCTTAAACCAAATCATTATCTTCAATGTTAAGATGTGTATTATGTATATTTAAAATTCTCAATTTCAGGAATTTTTACTTAATGATTATCTTTAATTTTAATTAATCTCTACCCTATTCTTATATTTGTTTTTTTACTTATTTATTTATTTGATTACATGAATTTAATAATATTCTATAACTTTATTATTCAAAACAAATTTAGCTTTATACATCGCTTTTTTAGAAGTTAAAATTGAAAATACATTTTTATTAAAATATGTTTAATGTAATACAACATGCAAGAGTAAATTATTGCAAGTTCCATAAGTATATAATTAATTAACTCATATTTTATTAGCTTATCTCTGTTAAAAATTTCATTTTTTAATTTGAAAATACATTTTAGTTTTAAGCATACTTGTAAGTTTTGTACTTTTTCAAACTGTTCTTAAATCAATTAATATCTGATTCATCTTAGAATAATTCCCTATGTTTAATGAACAGTAATTATTATAAGAAGAATATGTTTGAGTTTTATAACATAATAGTCTACCCTGTTTAAATTGAAAGAGAAATAATAGCTCTAAAATGTACCCCACTTTTATTTTAAGAGCTGCTCCTAATTTTCTATTAATCTTGATTTACTAAATTAATAAATAAAATTATTCACTTGCTTTGAAATTAACTATTTTCTTTCTTTATCATTGAGCCTTTGATTTTCTTATTGCATAATAATTATATATATATTTACATTATTAAGAAATAATTTGATAAATTTTAAAACACTTAAGCACATATATTTAATTAATCCTAATTAAGAATCATCATGAATGGTAGAAATAAAACATTTATATTTAAAACTTTTTATTCAAGTTTCTAAATTATTTTTTAATGTATAGCGTTCTAAATTGGAAAAACATTTAGAAGAAAAAATTATACAAATTTGAATTTACTTCTTTTTTAATATTATTAATTCTTTAAGCATTTTTCTTTTAACAACATCCTGAATTTTGACATGATGATATTTTTAAATATAAATCATTATATTTTAGTCTATTTTCAATTCTTAAGTTATTTAAATGCATTATAAATTATAGATACAAATTTCATGCTAATGATAATTTATATGATCATAATTATACTATTACAGAGCAAAAAGTGATTTACTCAAATTGTAGAATTTTTATTCTATATAGCTAAAGTGACGTTTTCTGAAAAGCTTTAAAGAAGAGATTAAATATCTCATTTTTTTGTATCACGTTTTATCTATTTTATAATTCATTAGTAAATATAGAATTCTATTGATATCGTTTGATTATATTGTTTTTTCTTTAGAGTTAATATAATTTATTGGTTATCAAAAATAAATAAAGAAAATAATTATTGTAATAATTAACTCCTTTTAATTTTATTTAATCTTTCAAATTTCTTAATGAGTAATTTAAAGTTGTTTCAAAAAGTTATGTACTAATCATTTTATTTCAACATTTTAAATCTATATTTTATGCCTCCTTATAGTTTAAAAATTTTATAAAATTTTCATTCATATTAAAAATTGCAAAAATCTTTAATTTCTACTATTGGAATGATGAATTTGTTTATTTTATCAATTATTTACTCTATATTTTATTTATGTCTATTTCTGTTATTTATCTCCTTGTTGCCATATTTGATAATTCAAATTCATAATGGGTAATCTAGAAAGCTACATAACATCGAATTATAAAATTTACAACATACAATGGATCAGATATATATTATTACTGTTAAGAATTCCGTTTGCCATCAACTTATACTACTGCAATTTTATTACATGTACTATCCCTGTTACAAGTTATATTACTTTAATTTATTTTTTGATGATATAATAAATAATATTAGTATCATTCACATGGTCATCTCAAACTGTAAAATTTATGATAGGATCATTTTCATATACATATATCAACTCTAGTCCTTCAACTTAATTAATAACAACTGGATTTTATGATATTATCCCTTTGAAGTTAGAACTGTGAATTTTACAATTGTAACATAAAATCCAATTCTAGATGTTATAGCAGTTAAATCCTCTAATATTGATACTGGATAGGATTCAATTAGCAGTGCTATTTTTCAAGGCTAAAAATTATATGTTATCCATCATTTAAATAATGTGTAGGTCCAAACTACAATTAATGAATAAGTTGCTATTATGGATCACAAAAAAACAATATTTGTTCATCTAATTAGTACTATTGGAAGAACACAGAATGCCAATTTACTTGTAAAATGGAAGAAGCTTTGTAGTAAGATGGATTTTGTTAAAAATTTCCAAGTATTTATTTTTAATTAACATGATAGTTATTATCATAAGGAGGTTATCTTCCTTTGTCTTATCCTAATGAAGAAAATTTGAAATGGTCATTGAGATATGATCTATAATAAGTTGATAAACCTATATATATTACGGTGTATTTAAATACAATTCTGGAATCTAAAGATATTTTAAATAAAGATTTGCCCATTAAGTTAAAAATTCAGTGGATCTTATTGTTAAGAATTAGATGATGTAACAAACTCCTTTTATCTTATATTAATATATTTAGACTCTTAATATTTAATGAAAGAATATATAAATGCTGCCATCAACCCTGAATAATATACTTTAATCTCTCAAAATGGAACAAACTTTTTAAAAGGATCAGATAAACATCAGATAATAATATTTTATGGAACAGCACTTATAACTTATAATGCTAATATTATTAAATTTTCTTAAGCAGAATGTCTGATCAACTAATATTATGATAAAGAATCTGTAAGATATTTGAATTGTCCATTATCTTGTTTTAACTTGTACATCAAAAATTGATCGTATGCAATTGTATTTATGGTTATAATTCAATTGTATAAAATCCTTAATGTTAGTTATTCCATAAATTTTATAAAACTTGTGATGGACCGACTTCTAATCAGTGTTTAATTTGCTATAATATTTGAAATTTTGAAAAAGTTGGATCAACATGTAAATTTCCAATAGGATAGGCTTATAATAATGCAAAAAATATGTGTTTGTTGTCATTCATCTTCCTTAACATGCTTTAGAACCACAATTAATGTTTGTTCAATATGTGATTCTACTTTAAATAGAATATTAAAAGGGTTAAAATGTCCTTATCAACCTGGTTATTATGAATCAAGTAATATTTGCACAAGTAAATAGAATAATTATAATTATAGATTGTCCAGATACTGAAGATTCATCGCAAGTCAAAGTTCAAATAATTTAATAGTAATTAATAAATATGGCATATTATTATTACTTGTAATTCTTGATTTCAATTAGTATCTTGAGAGTGTCAACCTATTTATGGAGATACATCAATAAAAGGATATGAGTAATGCTAAGATAATTGTTAATTTTATTGTCTTATTCATTGTTAGTCATGTAATTAATCGACCACTATATTTGTGGAGATTAAATTATTACAGGATTAGAAGAATGTGATGGAAATACTATTTAATATGATGGATTTTTTAATTGTAAATATTAATGTTAACCTTCATGCACAGCACAGAGTGTATAAAAGGACAATGTTTTGAATGTGCAATTGGTGTGTGATATATAGATTCAATAACTTGGTAATGTTAAAAATTATGCCGAGATTTGATTTTAGTTGGAAGTGAATAACGTGAGGATGGTAATTTTAGCCATACAGACAGTTGCAAGGATTTTAGATATTTCCGTAGAGCTGGTTGTTCTTCTTTTCTTTCTACTACCAATAAATGCTTAAAATGTCAATCTGGTTTAGTTCCTTTTTCTTATTACTGTAGCAACATAAGTGGATACGGTAAAGTTGCTAAAGATACTTCAGGGTACTTTTCAGAACTATGTGATGATGGCAATACAATTTATGATGATGGTGCAATACCTTTTGTAAATTTTAATGTTATGCGACTGGATATTATCTTAATGATCAAAAATTATGGAAACCGATTTGTGGAGATCCCAGTTGGTTATCTATGCGATACAAGAGTTATATTTATATTACCATTTAAAGGTTGCAGAAATTTACTAAAGATATTTATTATCCATTTTCTAAATATTAATAAGTTGACTATTGTGTAACTTGTGATGAATATAATTGTATAAGTTGTCAAAGTGGTTATTACCTAGATGAGAATTTTTCTTGCATTTCATATTGTGGTAATAGAATACTTACACATGATGAACAGTGTGAAATATATTAAGTTGTATGTTTAAAATTCCAAAATTATGTGAATTATATTTTGAAGATCATTGTTATCAATGTAAAAATGGAAATAATATTAATTATTATATATTTATAGGCTGAGATGGAATAATAACTCATGATGAAGATAATATTTATATAGAATTTGATAGTTGTTATTATTGTAAATATTCTTGTAGTTAATAATGTTTCAATTGCATATTTGGTTGAATTTTCTTAAGCATTTAATTTAATTGAATATAAATGCTAATCAAAATGTTAAGAGACTTGTATTAATTGTATTTAAAGAGTTTGTTAGTTATGCAACTGTGGATATTATTTGAATGAATACTTAAATTGTATTAAAATTACTTGTGAGTATGACTTCACTTGTATCTCCGAATGTGGAAAAGGCATAACTGAGGATCTAGAATAGTGTGATGATCAGAATCTAATTCATTGATAATGATAATTGTAATTATTAATACAAGATGTATCGATGGTGTTTGTAATGAGTGTACTTTAATAGATGCATAATCCAAAGGTATTTGTGAACTATAAACATTATGTGAAGATATAATAGGATTGTATTTTGATGCTTTTAGTAATGATTGTTTAAATTAAATTGGATTTTTATTTAATTAACATTTTTGTATCCTATTTGTGGAGATTGAATTATAATTGATGAATATGAAGTCTGTGATGATTAAAATGATTAACCATATGATTAATGTTTTAGAATGCTAATTTTAATGTATAGAGAATTGTCTAATTTGCTAAAAAGGAATATGTCTTAAATGTGATAGATTATTCCATCCAGAAAAATTAATATTTGTAAAATAACTAAAATGATGATCTTGATTCTAGCTCTACTGAAGAATCTTATAAAAATGATACAGTTGTAAATAGTTAAAATTCATAATAATCTTCTTTAAATAAGATAAACAGAGAATCTGAATGTGTTTACTCTAAAAAACCCCGCATGAAACTGATTAACAATTTGCTCTGCAGCTTATTGAGATTACATTTGATTAAAAGTAAAATGTAGCAATTAAGTAATAAAAGACTAAAAGCTATTTAATATTTTATTGATGACTTGGATTCTTAGCATTATAATATAACAATAACTTCAATTTAAGAAATTTCATTTGATCTTTAATCAGTTTAGTAGGAGTTTGCTTATTTTTTAAATAATCAATATTAATATTTCTAACCAAACCATTTATATTAAATTGTAATTGAAATATTTCCATAATATTAAACAAAACCAGTTCTTTTGGTTTAACTGAATCAATAAATTATTATAATTAATATAAGTTTATAATTTCAATACACAATAACCAAAGTAATCAAACACTCTTTTATCTTATTGAATAAATTACTCGCTAACCACCAAAAATAATATCTGAATAAATAAGATAAACACCTATAAACGCTTAAAAATCCAATAAATCATATTTATGATTCGAGCAATTTCTTTATCTGTAATTTCTTCAGTTTCTGGTGAAAGTTAGATTGTTTTAGAAACACTCAATCTTTTATAATATTAATCATAGTAGACTACACTAAATATATTTTTAAGCATATGACTTGTTATCAATAACGTCTTATTTAATATTTTTTGAAATTGATGATTATGTAAGTATAATTACAAGAAAAGATAAATAAATTGATCTAAGTGGAAAATTAAATTATATAGTATAACATCATTCATAAAGAGATAAGAAAATGAAAAATAATTAAAATAATAGGTAAGTATGATAGCA
Organism: Paramecium sonneborni; assembly: GCA_905182985.1. Classification (NCBI taxonomy): domain Eukaryota; phylum Ciliophora; class Oligohymenophorea; order Peniculida; family Parameciidae; genus Paramecium; species Paramecium sonneborni. Next base: position 175,039 of record CAJJDN010000158.1, on the reverse strand, counting down.
TGAAAAAACTTTTAAATCAAAGATTTTAATTTCAATTATTAATTTAATAATTAGCTTTAGAAATTGTGTCTAATCATTAATGAAAATAAGATATCATTAAGTTTATTCGTCTGTCTAGAGTAAAAAATTGTTCGAAGGAAGCTCGAAATTAAATTTATTACTTTAGATATATTTAGAACAATGTTTTTCCATAAAGTATTAGCACTATTCTAAAATGAATGTATATTGCAATGCTTATTTATATCTGTCAGCAATTAAAGTTAATGTTTCTTAATCTAAAAATATCAATAATGTTCAAATTTGGATAGGATTTTATTTTAATTAGTTGAAGGAATTTTATAGGTATAATAAAAGATTATAAATTAAATAACATTATTTACAGATAATTCAATTAAATTATTATGAAGATTTATTTAACTATAGTTTAAGCTTATTTTGCTATTTGGATATTCGTCAGATTGAAATGTCTTATTAAAACAAAGTTTATTTGGATTTTTTCAGATGATCTTTTTGATTTTGAGTCTTGCTATAGTTTTTTCAAAACAATTATATCCTAAAATAAAACATATTTGGATATAATTATAAAGAAAATATTTGTTTTTTTAATAGTTTTATTATTTGCAAAAAGTAAATCTCTAAGAACAGTAGGTGAAGATAAATCAAAAGTTTAAGAATTATATATTTCCATAATAATTTAATGTTAATCCCCGAATCTTAGCTCAAACATTTAGTTTTAGTGAAAGTACATCTTCCTTTCTAGAATTCTCTTTTAATTTATTAAATCTTTTCCAATATTTCTTTTTATTTTATGATAAAGTGATTTTGATTAAATAATTTTACTTATAATTCTTATTTTAATATCATCAATCACTTAACTTTATTTAATATTAGATTTTGTTATCTCGTACATAAAATTATTAATTTACTTCCTAAATATATATTAGGAATTCATTATTATAAATTTAAATTTCTTTCAATAGTTAGATCATTATTATTATTTAGATTTTATTTCATTTACTTCTTGAATTTTTTGAAGACATTCAAATGATTCAGTCTTCGGATTTTTTGTAGTTATTTAAATATTGAGTCTCTGATTATGGAAATACTGGATGTTTTGCATTGATATATTAGTTATTTAAATATTAATTCATAAATGTATATTTTATCATTTATTTATTTAGACTGATTTAGATATCAATCCCAAGACCTTTCCTTAAAAATAATCAAAAAAAAAAAGAATCTAAAAATGAGAGTCTAGGTTTTAGAAAGTTCATCTTATTATAAAGATATTAAATACAGAAGAAAAAAATGTAACATTAAATTTTGGATACTAATATAAATTGTAGATTTTGGTAAATTGTTGGAAATTCTATAAATTTTTGAATACTACTAATCAACTGAAATTGCCAAAAAACTATTTTTCATCTTATCTAATATTTGTAAGACTTTTATTACATTGAATTATCATTTAAATTTTATTTTTAATTTCTTTATAGTGATAAAAGGAGATAATTTAATAATCTGAAAATTTATATCTAATTCTATGAATTTCTTTTATTTTAGAATTGAGACAAATAGAGCTAAAGTCTTGTTTTGGAATTGTATATTTAAAAAAGAATGGAGGTAACTTTTGAATGATGTAGGTGATAAATCTATTAAGAATGATCACAAGGATGTTACAACTTTCCAGCCTTATTTAATTGTTTTTAAAAAAGAGTTTAAAATATCAAATTTAGTTTTTTAAGCATAATAAAAGTTATGAATAAATTAATTAACTTCATCACCTATTTTTAAGGAGAGTTTAAGATAAATTCCTCTACAATATAAAGTTTTCTTCTTCAAAACCTAATAATCTTTACTTAAATTAAGAATTTTAATATAAATATCAAATTAGAAATATAATCCCATTTATAAAATATCTAATCTAAAAAAGTCAAACTCTATGAGATTGAAAAAATTACTCTATATGGTAACTTTTAATTAATATTTTTTTAAGATAAATAAGAATTACTTATATTGTTTATGAACTTATGAAAAAATATTTAGAAATAATCATATATATTATAAGTTAATAATTAAATGAATCATAATATCTCTATCATTTGTCCATTATTTGAAACTAGTTCAGGAAAGGTATATCTAGCGGAAGAGATGGTTTAAAATAATTCTATATTAAAATATTTTGCATTTGAATTTAGAAAGGATTATGTGGAAAAAGGATATTTTTTTGATGAGGTACAAATTATAAAAAATACAAAAAAACCAAGATAATTTAGAAACTATTAGAAAATGTATAAGAATCAATTATTTTTGTTTAATTATATCGAGGGTGAATTCTTTGATAAAATAATATTGGTGAATGTGAAATTACAAAAGTCATTTGAAAATACTGAAATAAAAATATATTTGAAATAGCTATTAGAAGCACTTTATGAACTTCATTCAAATAAAATACCTGGAAGATTATTTTCTGTTTAAAATATTTTATAAACATAAACAAGTAAAAGGATGATTCTAATGGATTTTGGATTTGGTTCTAGAATAAATTAAGATTAATTAGATATTTTAGCACCTCCAGAATATTTAGAAAGCTTAATTGAGAAGAATAATAATCTTTTATATAATTCATATGAAAATGATAAAGTATTCGATTTAAAATTTGATTCTTGGTTAGTAGGAGCTTTCTTATACAACTTGATCAAATTAAGACCTATAAATCATATAAAATCACAATAAAATACATTTGAAAGATATAAATATGATGAAAAAGAACAATATTTATAACATTTAAAAAAAATGAAGTTTATTCCATGTTAGACTAGTAGATACAATTAAAACCTTTGTTCTTTTGTGTAAGATTTACTAACTTACAATAAAGAGAAAAGATTATCATTTTTTTAAATATATTAACATGAATACATTTAAAATCTTTAAATTGAAGAATAAAACAAATATTTAAAATTTTATAAAAATCTATCAACCATATTAGACTAAAAGTTTAAGCCTGATTATTAAAGTGTTATAATGAAATAACTTAAATTTGAAAATAAAAAGTTTGATACTTTTTGGCTATAAAAATAATTAGATTATTTTAAATGTTTTATATTAGAAGAAACAGAAGAAAAAATAATTAATTTATTACCAAGATATATACATCCATATGAATATATTTTTGCATATTTTGTGAAGAAAATGCATCTTCTTATTTTAAGGGAAACCAATCATTATTCATAATCAGATTAATATTAAAATAAATTGGATTAAGATTGCTAAATTTTTTTACAACAATTTTCAAAAGATTTATTAAAATCTATAGAAATTTTTGAATATATAGATAAATTAACAAAATAATTAATAGAAATGTTCAGATAGCATTGTTATATTCATTTAAATAAGAATTCTAAGCTTTCTCAAAATATTAAAAAATCTATATTAGATGATTATAATCAAAATCATAGCATGTTATTAAATTCTTAAGAATTTTTTGAAAATGGTTATTTTGAAGCTCTTGAAATATTATTTTAATATATAAACTAACTAAAAGTTTAAGATGAAATATCAGAGGAATTATAATAATTCTAGAAATAAATTTATATTTGCATCATAATCACATCTTTAGATGTAGAAAATTTTTAATAGATATTTAGAGAAGTTCTTCCTGAAAATCAATAGATTAAACCTAGTGATATACTTATTAATTTTGGGTTTGTTGGTCACAATTGCTGATATATTAATAAAATTATAAGATTTAAATAATTTTTAAATATAATATGATATAATATTTTATGATAAATCTTAATTAAATTAAAGATTATAGAGATGTGATCAAAAAAGGTTAAATTATCTTAAACATTTTTTTCATTTGATATCCATTTTATAAAAAAGAATGTTAAAATAATTATTATTCTAATAAATGTTTAATAATGGAAATTATTGAGATTATCTGGTGTTATTAAGGACTTTTAATTTAAAAATTTCTCCCAAACTTTAGCGGGATTTCTTATTTTCTTAATTTACTTTTTTCACAACTTATATATAAGATTCCATTAGATTTTATTACCTTAATTAGACCAAAAAGAAACTGATTAAATAATGAATTAAATATCTTATAAAATATTTAATTAAGAAATTAATGATAGATAAAAGATAATTGTGTATTTAATAATAAATTATATTATTATTAAATCTCTTATCATAAATAAAATAATTCTATTTCTAAAAAAATTAATCACTTTTTCGAGAATATGCCCTAATAATGAATTAATAATTTATATTTTCTATTTTCATATAATATATGTTTTTAAATTCATTATTCTAAGATATCGAGACAACTTTTGTCCTAAAATTTTCAAATGCAATTATAGAATTTTGGGTAGGTTATTCAAAAAAATCAAGCAAAGACACTATAAATCTTATTAAATAGACCTCATTAACAATTTGAATAGATCTCTTTGGTAAATATATAAATAAAGAATATGAGAATAAGGCATTTAATTTTAAAGAGAATTAATTTTAGACAACCTACCCTAGAAAATATTAGTTTTAAATCAAAATACTAAGAAAATCTTGTAACTCAAAATGGCTCTTATATAATTTACAAAATCATTTCTCATTATGTTAAGAATTAAATAATTATATACGAATAGTTATCATGTATAGTATTGAACTTATAAAGTGGATTAAAATAGACCATTTTTTTCAATAGTTTAAGGAATGCATAATTATATGGATGTATTTTTTAAAATTAGAAAATGAAAATTTAGTTTATATATATTTTAATTTCAATTTCTAAGAGTTCATTATTATCAATACAACGAAATTGCTATTCAATTTTTTCTCTATTTTTTTTTGAAAATTAATTCTCTAAACTTTAATAAAACATTATTGAATTAAATTTTTTCAATTCCAACTAATCAAGATATAATAAGATGTCAAAATATGTAAAATTAAATTGTTTGGAATTAATAAGAATAGGTTTTAGAGATATTATCTAAAATAGTAGTATTATAATTAATATAGATTGGATCAGGGTATTATATATAGATCATTAATAATTGAACATATTCTACATATTAAGATAATTGGGTATTTCAATCATGAATAATCAGTGAAAAAAAATAAATATATATCATCTTAATAAACCATTAATGATATAACTGTAATCGCAGTTAAAATTTAGCATAAGTATATAAAATGAATTAAGTGATCAATAAATGAATCATTTGTAAATATTAAACTATATATGTATTAATTTTATTTAAAAAATCCAAAGTAGAAATAATAACTTAATTAAATAAGTCAATATTATATAAGATTTAATGTATATTTTATTAGTCTTTGAAAATTTAATAATTATTTCTAAATAAATAATTATGATGTTCCTTATTTTATTTATTAGATAAAAAATATTGCTTTTTAATACTTTGTTGAACAACTTCTACAATATTTTTAATTATTGAAAGATGGTAATTATTCAAGAGATTTTCATATATTATAAAATTTATTTTTTAAATGTCAAAGTAGTTAATATAATATTTACTAATACAACTAACAATAAAATTTATAATAACAAACATGGTATTCAAATTTATTTTATAAATATGTAATATCTTTACAATCTCTCTAAAATTATTTGAATTACTCTTAAGTTTATTCTGATAATTAATTAACTATTGTAATTTAATTTCAATAACATTTAATTATTGATTCAAATTACTCATTTAGGTGGGGTCTAAAATATAGAAAATGAAATCATTTACTTTTAGACAATCTTCTTTTAATTTTTCATAATTCTTTAGAGTAGATTATTATTCATTAAATAAAATCTCATTTTACTTGATTAAATCATTATAATATTATTATAAGGAATTCAATTTTTATTCTAATTTGAATAATTTTCTGATTATTAAATAATCTTCAGAGAATTTTAATCAATTTCTATATATTTTAACCTTTTATAATCTTCTCATGAATATTAATCGATTAATAGAAATCTTTTTATTTATATTGTATTTTTTTTAATTCAAATATAATAGATTTGTATAAATTAAAAGTTAAATTGAAAATGCCATAATAAACTGTAAGCTTTTAACCTTCTTTTAAATTTCATATCTTATTCCATTTGTATTATATATCCATTTTTAAATAAGGAAATATTAAAATTCCAGTATATGATATGAGTATTTATTGGATTAAGTTAAATCGAAAATAACAATAAGATGTTAAGTTCTAAAATTATTTATACTAAAAATACTTGAAAATATTGTTTTTTAAAAGATTTGAGATAAGATTAATTAAGCCTTCTAAGTTAAACAAAATATATTTGAAAGTCCTTCATCAGTGTCTCTTAGAAAATTAAATTTTTATTTTATTTTAATTAGGAGAAAACTATTTGCATATTAGCAGTTAAAGAATCTTCTCATAATTATTGGATTGTCATTTACTAAATCTCATATTAAACATTAATTAATAATGTTAAACTACATAAAAATCAGGTTAACTAAAATATAAACTTAAATATCTACTGTTATTTGTTTTAAACTTCTATTACAATTTAACAAAATATTTAATTTTTTGAGAAAATAACAAAATGACTTTATATGAATGTTTATTTAAAACAATTCTCTAAGTAAATTGAATAATTAAGGCATACGAAAGGAATCCCTAATTATTCTAAAAAAACCCTAATGTTAATATAGTTATCTTTAATTTAAGAATTTAATTAGCCTCAAGAGTATATGATTGATATGTTTTTGAGTTTATATCTGATAAATAACCTTGAATTATTACTTGAGCATAACATTAAAGATTTACGAAGAAAAGTTTATCATTATAAAATTGATAGTTTTCTTGATTATAATAGGTTCAAGGAAGATGAAGAAAAGCATGAATTAAGATTTACATTTTATTGATTCTAGAGGGCAATTATTTAAAGTAAAATAGATATAATGGAGACTTAAACAATCATCTTGAGATATTAAAATTTACAAAGTAATGAAAATATAATTATTATCCACTTATTACAGTAAAGTTGATAGATTTCAATTTAATTACTTAGTATAGTTTTCTCAAATTAAGAGGGTTTTTTATCAACAATATATTATTTAAAAATACAATAATTATAATGTTGAAATTAACTTTAACTTCTTATGAGAAAAATAATGAATATTGATTTGTATAGTATAGATAAATTAAATTATCTTACTTGCCCTGCCTTCTATCTTAACTTTTATATCTTTGGAATGTATAAGCTGATTTATCTAATAATTTTATAAAACGATCTAATTCATATTTTATTGATAATATTTCATATAGCTCTATTTCATTAAGATTTTAATATTTATAACTCTTTAAGTAGATTATTAATATAACTAAAATCAATAAAAAATTTTTATGCTTTCCTTAAAAAAATATCATTCCATATCTAATTTATCATTTTTTAAGTGCTTGTGAAATCTAAAATTTGAAAGTTTTAATATTTTAAATATTCCTAATCGTTTTACAAGTAATTGATTTATTAGTGATAGAAATTTAACATTAAAATATTTTGCTAAGAATTAATCTTTAATTTTACTAGATAATGTTTTATTTCAAAATGTATTAGCTATTTAAAATAATAATGTCTGATAAAAAAGATTCTAAAATTTAGTAAATCAGGTAAATTATTTTTCAATTAATTTGTAGTTTTTTTAGTATAAAATTATTCAGAGTCCCCTTTTTTGTACAAATTAAATTTTATTAAATCACAAACGTTTTTATATCTTATTCCTCCCATCAACTATATTTCTATAAGAATAGTTATTTTTTAGCATAGACCTTAGTGTGGATTCTACAAAATAATTTATTTCCTATTATACATTATAAAAGTTAGTAATTGCAAATATAGTGATTTACCATTTATTAATAGATTTACGAACAATTTTACTGATTAAAATTCAAAATTTTTCTCTTAAAATAACTTCTAGATAATTAAATCAATTAAATTAATCGATAAAGCAATCTTAGCAATTATTTTTAATTAATTCTTTTTTACAAAAAAATTAATAATTAAAAGAAGAAACTATTTCAATATTAAGGTGCTCAAAATTATATTTTAATTCAGATTCAAATCTAATAATTCATTTCAATATGATTTCTAATTTGAAGAATATCATATGGACTTAAAATTCAATTAATCAAAATGAAATAGTTATTTTATATAAAAAATTTGAGAAGTATACAGTATGATATTCAATAACAAATAAATAATTTATTTATTTTAATTTTTATACATATGAAATAATAATCAAATGCCCAATTAAAATGATAACACATGGGATGATTATAATAGTAACAGGAAATATTCAATTTTAATATTGCTAATTAAGTATAAAATGTGATGAGATTAATTAATACTTAATTTCTATCTTAATAAATTGTTGTTATAGTAATACATTAATATAAGAAATCTTGTTTTTTATATTTTTAATTTTAAATTATAGTTTTTGTATTTTAATTAAAGAAAAAAAGAATAATCAAATCAACAGATTTAAGAATTTATGCTTATATTAAAAACATTTAGAGAATAGATTTGTACATCAATACTTTTAATATAAATTTTTGATATTATCTATTATAAATATAAGAGTTTTATTCTAATAAATTATTCAGAATAAAACCCAACTATTATTTAAGAAAAGCATTGTATCTAATATAATTTTCTGATATGTTTATAAATATTTAATAACAACAAAAACTAAGAATTTATGTTTAAGTAAATAGTTGTGATTCAGATGAGAGTAGATATTTAATCTTCTTAAAATCTAAATTTGGAATAAATATGTTAAGAATTTATAAAACCTCTAGATGTCATAATTTAAGAGGATGAATTATATCTAAATTTATCAATATATATCACCATAAAATAGGTAAAAATCCAGAAAGTGAAATAAAAAAGGGAGAGTAACTCAATATAAGCTCAAAAGCTGATAAAATATCAATAGAATAATAAATCCTATTATAAATTTTTTTACAATTAAGTATGAAGAATAAAATTATTATTTTTTTTAATAGAATGAGAAGGCCATAATCTCCAGATACAATGATAATTTCATTTTATGATCTAGATTTACCCAAAAATTAGACTTTAAGAACTTATAAAGTATAATACAATACAACAATATTGGATATCAAGCAATACATTAAAAACAATTTGAATGATAATTATGAAATTTTATTATATTTTGAGAAGGATAAATAATATAATGGAGACCCAAATAGTTATGTAATTAAACTTATGGGTAGTTTGTAAAATAGATAAATTACTTATAAAAAGGTATTATCTAAGAAATTAAATTATATCTAAAAATAATACTAGATTGATTAGAATGATGATAATAAATAATTTAATAATAATAGTAATATTTTTGAAAGAAACACTTAGAGTGAACATTTATCTCAACCAATAAATAAAAATTAATAAGCCTAAAGTAGTTGGAATTAGTCTTCAATTATTTAAGCAAAAGGGCCATCATAACAAAATTATATTACTAAAATTGGAATTAATGAATACATTTAAAATCATAATAATCAAGTAAATGAATTTGGCAATTAAAATTCTCAGTAATTTATTTTTCTATATAGAATTTAAAATAATTAGTAAAGTATAAATCAACAATAACTATAAAACTTAGATTAATAAAACAAAGAATTGAAATATTAAAACTCTCAATTAAAGTAAAAATAATATCATATACTAGAACTAAATTGTAAGATTATGAAAAATAATTAAGATAATACGAAAATGAAAATCAAAACATAAAGAAAGAAAGAGATAATTAAAAGTAAAATGTATAATGGAATCTAATTTAGGCAATTAAATTAACAACAAAATTGTAAATTTTTCGAAGACTATTAAAAATTACAAACAGAAAATAGCTACTTATAAAATTAACTTTAGATAACAAAACAAAAATTTTAATAATAAATTGAAACTTTAAATAAAGAAATAGATGATTATAAAGCCCAAATAAAGATGAAGAATGTTTAAATAAGTCCTAAATTAGAGAGTAAAAAAGATCAATATTCAATTGAAAGTTCATCATTACTCTAATCTAAATACTAGAATATAAGTACTATAAAAATAATTAGTTTAAGATTAACAATAAAATAATTACAGAAATAAATGTGGCCATTATTTAGATAAATCTTAAATACAAGCATAAGTATATTTTGCAATTAATGGAAATAAAATAGTTTAATGCAATATTTGTTAAGCTCCACTTTAATCCAAACTGTGTTTATTGATTGAAGATTATGGTAAGATTAGTTTGGAAATAAAATCTTAAATTGAAATTAGGAATATTTCATAAAATATATTTAGAAGTTTAAAATATCATGAAAAGATTATAAAGTGTGAAAACAATAATTGTCAATTCTTTTGCATTTGGTAAATTAATTAGAAACAAATTCAAAAATATAATACAAGGTAGATGGTCTAAACAAATGGATTTTGCCCCATATGTTTAAAATATAGTATAATCAGTCCTAGTCCTGAAATATAATCTCCAATGTATAAGACATAATAAAATTTTTTTAGAAAATCTTGATGATAATTTATAGTTATCATTAATAGATACATGTTAATTTTTTACTTATATAATTAATAATAAATCATGATCATAATAAATTGTTACAAATAGTTTATTCTTACATATGTTTTTGTTGTGATATTTATTTTCTTACATAAGATCTCTTTTTCCATGCTTTTATATTGGTAAAACTATTACATTCATTATTATCTGAATCAGGCTTAAATTAACAAGAACGTTTTTCTAAATTGAAAAAGATACATTTGAATAAAATTTTATGTTAAAAATAATTAATAATCTTAAAATTTTAATTAGGTATAGTAATCTACCAATGCCGTGCCTATTCTAATAGTTTGTTTAAATATTAAATGTAAGTTACATTAGCTATTTTTATCTCTTATGATTCCTCAAATAAGATGAATTTACCAATAGTCTATTTTCATAATTTTAATTGCCATATTGAAGTCAAGTAATAAAGATTCAATTGTTCTTGTACAATTATAATTTAATTATCAAAAATTGAAATCATAAAATATAAATTTCAAAATGGTTTTATTGGCTATGAAGAAATTTTAGAAAAGTATAATAATAACTTAAAGATAATGCCAAATAAATTATTTTGAATGAAAAACAAATTTATTAAAATGGATCTGCTCATTAAGAAATAAGAGTTTTTCTATTTTTTTCTCTATAGCAATTCTTTTTAAAAATAGACAGGAAATTAATATATAGCATTAGAGGAAATATTGCTTTTATTTTTTGTGGAGTTAATTTCATTAATTATATCCATTTTATAATAGTGGTTTTAAAGTAAATATAGGTATTATAAATAGATAATTATATATTAAGAATTTCAAGATAAAGTAATAACATAGTCTTCTATTATAGCATTGATATATCTTTATTAAATGTTAAACATTTTATGTGGGATAGAAAGAAATTTATAGCAAAATTTATTAATTAATTTAATTTAGATTTATAATAAATATTAAATTTAGCTTAGTTCAATTTCTTTATCCACAATATTTTTTGAAACTCTATCACTAGAGCACTTGAATTAATAATTTTATTACCTTTGAAGATATTTGAAGTGTTATTAAATTTTAAATATTGCAGTCTAGTATTACAATCTTTTTTTTGAAATTTGGAATTATATTAGAAAACAGTTTAAAATTATATTAAATTAAATAAGTTTTTATAATTGCATTATTTTAACCCGATATAGGATTTAATTCTTTTAAAATTTTAAATTAATTTCTATTATAATGAGCATCCATTTTCCATCTTCATTTATAAGAGAATGTAATAAATGTTTAAAGCAGCGCATTCCTACTTATAAGTGGGAAGTAATTTATAGGGTTTCTTATATTTAGTGATAGCTATTTGAAACTCTTAAATTATTAATTATTATGAAGTTACTGTATTTTAGCTAAATCTTCTCATAATATCTTAAAAAGCTTTTAATGGCATATTTTTTAATGATTGTACAAGTTTTATTAGAAATCAAAAAGAGATGTAAATGTATATATGTATATAAACATCACTGATAAATCTGAATTATATGTTCTATTGGTGCCATTATTCTTTTAGCAAGAGAATCAGCTGTGATATATTCATTATAAAACATTCTAATTGATAAATATCAAGGTTACTAGAAGAAAATACAAAAATGAGCCATTAATATTTTTATTTTTTAGGGAGAAGAACTATTTCTTTGAGAAAGTATATCATTTCAATGCATTTATTTATCAGAACTTTTACAAAAGTGAAATAATTATCTTAAATTAATTTTTTAGATCACTAATGATTTATGATAAGGAGGCAAATAGACTAAATTCATAACTAGTAATCATATAACAAGCTTAAAAAGAATAAAATTATCTACTAGACATTAATAGGTTTAAATCTATATAGCTCCTTTCTTATAGTATGAAATTATAATCCCTTTATCAAATTAAAAAAAGTTATAGAAATATTAATAAAATAACTATTAAGGAAAAATTGAAGATTTATTTNAAGAAATTTATAGCAAAATTTATTAATTAATTTAATTTAGATTTATAATAAATATTAAATTTAGCTTAGTTCAATTTCTTTATCCACAATATTTTTTGAAACTCTATCACTAGAGCACTTGAATTAATAATTTTATTACCTTTGAAGATATTTGAAGTGTTATTAAATTTTAAATATTGCAGTCTAGTATTACAATCTTTTTTTTGAAATTTGGAATTATATTAGAAAACAGTTTAAAATTATATTAAATTAAATAAGTTTTTATAATTGCATTATTTTAACCCGATATAGGATTTAATTCTTTTAAAATTTTAAATTAATTTCTATTATAATGAGCATCCATTTTCCATCTTCATTTATAAGAGAATGTAATAAATGTTTAAAGCAGCGCATTCCTACTTATAAGTGGGAAGTAATTTATAGGGTTTCTTATATTTAGTGATAGCTATTTGAAACTCTTAAATTATTAATTATTATGAAGTTACTGTATTTTAGCTAAATCTTCTCATAATATCTTAAAAAGCTTTTAATGGCATATTTTTTAATGATTGTACAAGTTTTATTAGAAATCAAAAAGAGATGTAAATGTATATATGTATATAAACATCACTGATAAATCTGAATTATATGTTCTATTGGTGCCATTATTCTTTTAGCAAGAGAATCAGCTGTGATATATTCATTATAAAACATTCTAATTGATAAATATCAAGGTTACTAGAAGAAAATACAAAAATGAGCCATTAATATTTTTATTTTTTAGGGAGAAGAACTATTTCTTTGAGAAAGTATATCATTTCAATGCATTTATTTATCAGAACTTTTACAAAAGTGAAATAATTATCTTAAATTAATTTTTTAGATCACTAATGATTTATGATAAGGAGGCAAATAGACTAAATTCATAACTAGTAATCATATAACAAGCTTAAAAAGAATAAAATTATCTACTAGACATTAATAGGTTTAAATCTATATAGCTCCTTTCTTATAGTATGAAATTATAATCCCTTTATCAAATTAAAAAAAGTTATAGAAATATTAATAAAATAACTATTAAGGAAAAATTGAAGATTTATAGATAATTTCGATCATAAATGGCTGTATTTAGTACCAAAGTAAATATTACTTTAGAAACTATCAATTTTTAACCATTTCATTATGAATTATTTAAATGAGAATAAGAAAAATAGCCAAAATTCTTAATGATGAATTCCAATTGGATAAATAAATATTGAAACTATCGATTATGTTGTTTCTCTGCTATATATTTTAATTATTGCACCCATTATGAAGGAATTTTTGAAAATTATTCTATGAGTGAAGATTGGATATTCTATATTGATAAGATATCTATATAATTTTGAGGTTTCAAAATTTATTCATGATTTAGAGAATATAGTAATTTAATAGTTAATACTAAGGAAAGAATTAAATACGAAAATATGACTAATAATTCAGTTTTGTTTTTATATCAATCTTCGGTTGGGTTATAAAAAGGTATTACATATATAGAACCCAAGAATTTATATTTCAGTTTTATTCCTTATATTTTTGCGCTATAATCCGCTCATAAAGGTACTAATTATCGCTCTTAACTGATAATACTCCAATATTTGTTGAAATATTAAATTGTTATTAAGTTATTGATCATCAGATTATTTTAGCATCGCCAGACAATATTATTAATAATAGCTTTCAAAATTTTATTATTCAATAGTGTTAAGTAGATTAAATAAAATATTAAGAGTTTCAGAATAAAGCATAACTTTATTAAACAAAATATTTAGTTTATAAAGATAAATATTACTAACCCCAATCAAAAAAATCATAAAACTGTAATTTTCATTATAAAAAATTATTCAACATATCTATTTTAAGAAATGAATCACCTTTCAACTTGGCATCTTGTATTATAAATAATACTCTAAGTTAAAATCAACTTTTAGAGGCACTTTCATTCTTGCAGTAAGTTCTTTTAATTCATATCTTCAATGTCTTAATATTCCATCATCACAGTCTATATTAAGATCTGAAATCAGAAGTATAAGAAAAGTCACTTGGCAGTTCTTATAATTTGAAAATTCTATTAAATTCTGATCTTTTCAAAGCAATTTTAATTAGCATTTGATGAATTTATCTCTTATTTAAAATTCACTGACCTTTTTTCATTTATATGCTTAGTAATTTGTTATTTATAAATTAAATTTCTTGAACTTTGTTAGATATTTTTACATTTATAGTATTTCTACTAAACAAAATATTTTATATTATTATTTTTTCAAATTGAGTTAATACAATATTGAAATACAAATATTAATTATATACAATAAACATAAAAAACTATATAGTTCAATTCAAAATATACAAAATATACAAAATATACAAAATATACAAAATATTTTATAATAGTAAAAATTAATTTATTGTATTTTTCAAATTTATTTGAAATTTTTTATTTATATATTTTTATAGTATTTCTAGAAATTCT
>CAJJDN010000158.1:61526-159071 GCA_905182985.1 Paramecium sonneborni | reverse complement strand
TTATATTTTTAAACAATAAACAATTATTTATTTTTATTTAAAAATTTAAATATATTTTTTTATTTTCTATATTTTTATACATTAAACAATAAGTTTATTTATGTTTTATAATTTGATTTACATTTTTCCTATTATAATATTTAATTCTTATTAATTTTCAACATATTTTACAATATATCATACTGTAGTATTTCTAGAAATTCGGGAATAAAAACAGATACAATAAGTTCGTAGCCCATATATTTTTACTGTTGGTTTAATTCTACTTCATTATTCCTTAAATTGAGGGATCATCAAAAAATCATCTATGCTAAAGACTTATTTTTCTTCTTAATTTCTACATTATCGGCTACCTCTTAAGATAGGCAATCAATGTATTGTATCTTCATTATAAATGCAACAAAAAGAATAAGATTTTCAACTTCCAATAGAGTTTAATTGACTCTAAATTAATATTTCTTTTAATTGGAGTAAAATAAATCAGAGAATAAAAACACACACAAAGAGTTAGATCTATATTATCTTAACGTTTATTTTTATTTTAATATTATTTACCCAATTTATAAATTATAATGATTTTAGAGCGGATTTACAAAAAATCAATTTCAATGTAATTGGATATGTGGTCGTTAGTTTTCTAATAAAATATATAATGATATATATATATTCCCTAAAAAGTCCTCTATCATAATTATTATACCCTTTCTGCAAGACAGCAAATCATACTTTTCTAGCTAAATTTATTAACATCCTTAAATTTTGTATTTAAAATAAAAAATATCAACACAACTAGAATTATCTATAGACTTCTTATCTAAATTTCAATGGTATAAAATCACACTTTATATCAGCATTTTTTATTGAATTTAACAAATAATTTTAGCTCAACATTTAATAAATAATGTGTAAATTAGGGTTTCTGAATAGTCAAAATTGTTATATTTTCAAACATTTCTGAAGATATGGAAATAAAAAGAAAATACATGTAGAAAAAGAAAAGTAAAGAAGGTTTTAAAAATAATAAACTTATTTGGAATATAAATGCTGTTAATAAAATTAATAATGAAATTGAATATTTGCTTAATTAATAAGACAATATGATATTAAAGTAAGATTTATGAGAAATGCAAACTCAATTTAGGAATTTCTTTCAGCTTCATTTGTATATTTATAATAAATAATAAAAAATAGAAATAATAATTCTTATTAAGATATTTATTAATAATAAACAATGAATAATGATTTCATTGGTTCTCGAACTTTTTAACAGTAGCTCTAGTTTTAATTTGTCTTTCAAAATTTCTTAAGCAATTGAGACAATTCCATTTTCCTTATGGTACTTCTTTTAGGTTTAAACATTTAGGATGAAACACTTTAGGACATGTATCACAACAAATAACTTTACCACCTTTATTACATTTTTAGCATCTATCTTCCCATTTAGTTTCTGTTTCGTTATATTATGGTTTATTTTAATTTCTTTTTCTAAGGTTTGATGTAGGATTAAGTTATGAATCTAAGAGGTTATCAATTTATTATTCAATAATCTTTTTAGTTGTTGATTCATCAGGTTTTTTTTAAATAATAGGTGGTTAAATAAATGATTGGAGTTGAATTTATTTTCTATCAATGTAATCTTTAACAATTTATCCTAAAACTTCTAGACATATTTTAATTTTTGGTAGATTGCATTCATTTTTTAATTATGCTATCAAATTTAATCTTAATGTTTCATAATATGTACCAAATAATTTCATAGGTAATTTTCTAATTCTAACTTTTCCATTTTCCATTTATTCTAGTTATTAGAGCATAGTTTAAGGTAATTCATCAATTGATGAATCATCTTCAACAACTTTTCTTTTTCTATTTGGTTATTAATATGAATCATCTTCATTTTCTATATATTTTTCATCTACATCTTCATCTAATCTCAATTCTAATTTTTCTTACATCATAGTATTATCTATAAAATATTCAATTGCAGAAGTAAAAGGTTTTAAATCATCTTCATCTAAATCTTAAATATTTTTATTTTATATAACATTTTAGAAACTTTTAATAAAATAATTCCTAGATTCTGTACTACACCATCTTGAATTTTTAAAATTTAAATATTAAGTTAAACTAGATTCTATTTAAATAAATTCATTAATAAGTTATTCTATTTCCAAATTCATTAAACTATTTACTCTATCTGGTAATTATTCACTAGGTTAATTAATTTCTTATTCAATATCTTGTTTAGTTCCATTTAAAATATTTTCTTATTCATGTATATTTTCAATCAATAATTTAGATCTTTGTAATTCAATAATATTATTTTTAAGAGTATATTCTCTGATACCTTTGGAACATAATGAATTAAGTAAATTAGTGATTTCTTTTTAATCATAATAACCCCATTATACTGATCCTTCATCATCAATAATAGAATGTCTCATACAAACAAATATCTTTTCAGGTTCATATAAAAAGAAATAGTAAGAACTATGTTTGGCATCTTATCCTAGACACATAGATGGATTTAATAATAAAGCAGGCATTTATGTTATTGCTAATTCCTATAATTAAATATTAGAATAAATTACTTTATCATATTCACTATATCTTTCAGTTAGAGTAATAATTTCTTTTTCTAATTTTTAGTATTATTATTTCTATTTTTATGCTTACTTTTAAGCAATCTCCATTTAACGAGTATATTTCTATGCTTCAACTCTTGTTAAACCTTCTGATTATAATTAAGACTATTTAAATAATTATTATTACTTTAGCTATTGATATATTACCTTCAGCTTCAATTATCTCTTTTTTAACATCAATTTATAAACTTCTCTATTATTTTATTTACATTCCTAATTGTTATTTAATACGATTATTTGATAATAGATTTTCAGTTCTAAATTAATATAAAAACTAAGTCTTTTTCAATCCAGCTAATCCATCAGACAAAGATATGATTAATCTACAAAGTTTTTTAAGATCTGTATAATCATTAAAATCCATAAGATCTAAAGATAACTATAGGATGCCTTATCTTGAGATATTTGTTGGTAATTGTTTAATATCATCTCTTAAGAGTTCATAATATCTATTTCTATTTGTAAACCACATATATCCTAATAGATGCCAGTATGGAATTTTCTATCAATTATAAATAACAAAAAGTACATATTATTATTTTTGCATTTATTCTTAATCAAAATCTTCAATTATTTATTTCAAGTAAAAGTAACTAAAAAATAAGATGAGTTGTTCTGGTTTTGTTTATATTAATTAATATATTTCTAATCTACCTTTTTAACTGTATGGAACATGGTTATCTTTAAAGTGAATTAAAGTACCTATATTATTGACTTAGCTTTATTCTATTTTAGATTAAATAAATTACATTCAGATTGTTGTTCTCCTGCATATAAAATATCACTGACTATTTTATCCATGTTATTATAACTATCCCATATCTTCAGAATGTCTTCAAATAAATCTTAAGGTATGTTAGGATCAAGCTAAAGTGGAGGCTTCTTTTTCATCTCTATATTAAACAATCCTTAATAGGCAGTAAGATATTCATCAAATATTGGAAAAATAACTCTTCCTTAAGAAACATATGTTGGATATTTTAGTTGAAATTCTGAATGTTTTTTAGTTTTATCTTCTTAAGTCTATGGTGTTTTCTAAAAAAAGTCAAGTATTTAATTGGTTTTCTTCTTTTTCTAAGGTTCTGACTCTTTTAGTTTTCTTTTAGCCATTCTTTCTATACATGACAAGCAATGCCATTTAGTACCTTCCTGAAATTATGGCTCTTTATTTTAAGTTCTTATGCATTCCTAATGGTACTTAAAGTGGCACCTTATACAAATCACAGTTGGTGTTGACATTGTACTCTCCTTACATAATCGGCATATTGATTTATCTCCAAACTATTATTTACCATCAATCGGCTTTTTCTGTTCAACCTTCTTAACTAATTTCTTTTCTTTCTTGTCTTTCTTCTTTTTCTGATTGTCTTCTTCTTAAGATTCAATTATTAAATCATCTTCTCGGTTCTACTATTCTTAACTATCCATTAAGTATGTCTATGATTTATTTCAAATAATTTAAAACTAGAATCCAAAGAAGTGCTATTAACTTAATTACTATTATATTATAATATGCAAATTTTTTATAAACTTCACATTCCTTAAACATTTCATACCTATTAATGATTTTCTAAATTGTTTATATTTACAGCATAACATCAATACATATTCAATCACAAATTCATTATTATCTAACAATTAATTATCATCCAATTAACTAACCTGATTATTATTATTTATATAAACCACAACTATTTACACTAAATTCACTCTCTTTATAAATCTACCGATAAAAACTCAAAATACTATCTATTCATTCCATACCCAATTAATCAAATTAACTCTATCTAAAATATTTATAATTATTACTATTAATCTTATCAATTAATCCATCAACCTGTTATTTACTATTATTTACATGATTATTCCGTAATATAGCTATTCAGCTATCAATTATATAATCAATATTACACTATTCTATATATTTTTAATTTTGTTCATTCTACACACTAACCATTTTTGATTATTTTAGATATTAATATATATTTATGAAAAGTGCGAATTCAAATTAACTATTTACATCTGTCCCTGATTCTAATGAAATAAATGAATATATCAAAGAATACCTTAGATATTCTGCTTATTCTAATACCCTTGAATGTTTTGAAGCTGAAATTAAAAGTAAACAGGTTTCCAGTAAAGTAATTAATATTCATTATTTAGATGTTAAATAAATAACAATAATCCAAATAATCTAATGATGAAATACCAAGAATCTTTCAATTATTTAAAACTGACAATGTCAAAACCAAAAGAGAAATTAATTTAGAAAAAGAACAAAAATTATTTAATAAAAAATATCAATAAATATTATAGGCAGGTAGATAAATCTTCTCAGTAAGTATTAATCTTCTATAATTATTACATTCATTAAAAGAGACTGCAAAAAATGAAAATCTAAGTGAAACCTTAGAAAATTATAAAATTTAATTAGGAAAATATCATAAAGTCATCATCAATGAAGGAAAACCAGAGGGAACTGAACTTATTACTGAATAAGTTATGCATGAACATAAGACTAAGCTTTTTAAAAATTACCAAGATAAAAATATTGATGGTATGATTGAAGTATTATTGTCTTTGAGAGTAAATGCTCTATAAATTGCTCCTGAATTAAGAAAAAATTTAGTTTATGAATTAATTAGAAATGACGTTTTTAATATAGAAGCTACTGAAAAATTTGATTTCGTTGTTCATCTTTTAGACATCAATAATCAAAGTTTGAGACATGCTATCACTAGTTTGATAAGTGTAATTAGTAGCACTCTAAGAGGTGTTGAATATTTAACATTTAATGGTAATATGATTATTATTGAAAAAATAATTAAAATTTTAAAAGAATAGGAAAATGGATCTGTTACTTAACGATTTTGTTTAGCTATTTTACAAAAAGCTAGTATAAAGGATACAGTAATTCCAACATATGTTCATAATGAAATGATTCAATGGATAATATCATTAATATAAAAATCAATAAACTCAAAGATTCACATTTTCTGTTTAGATTTTGCTTCTGCTATTTTGGCTAATGTAATTCATACTCCTTACACTTTATAATATTTAGAGAAGCAATCAAGATTTGCTCATTAAGTATATATATATATATAAATTTAGGTTATGGAATAATTACTAAAATTTATCAAAGATTAAATATAAGTAAGTGTACTAATGCATATACTGATATGTTTATCATATTTGAGTAAGGAGAATTTTGGAAAATAGATGGAGGAATGTAGATTTGTTGAGAGAATAAGTGAATTTGTTGAATAATATAGTGTAATAAATACAGGTATTAGATTAGTAATATTATAAGAAAATGAGGCAGCAGAAATTGATAAAAAAACAGTTCTTGATTTATGTGCACATATGTTCCATCCAAAAGATAGTTCATTAGATAATTCAGAGACTTTAGAATTAAATGAATTGAAAACAGAGGATAGAATTAGAGAGTATGAGAATGAATAAGGAGAATTAATATTTGAATGTTTTTAGGATGAAGTAAGTTGATTATTAATCTCTATTTGAATAAAAAAATAGAATGTAAAGTTTACAAATATATATAATATGTAATGTTGGATGTTTATTTAATGAATATTATAAAATGTTAAATTCTTTTTAGGATTATATTAAATATAAAAATATTATATAACAACTAAAATATTTATTAATGTTTCTAGACTTAGTATTTAATTTTTGTTGTTCTAAACGGCAGAAGGATGATAAAGATACAAGATCTTAAAATAGTAATAAAAGTTAAGAGGGATAAATAATTGAGTAGAAAAGAATGGAGATAGAGTTTGTGAAAGGAGGTGTTAATTAATAATAAAGTAGGAAAATATTGAGTTTTATAAGAATCTTAAGGATAATCATCAATAGTATCACCAACTGACAATTATTTTGAATTGAATGATGATAAGAAATAAAAAAAGAGTAGTTTTGAGGATGATAATATAGAAGAGAATCAATTTAATGTTTTAGGTGAACAAAACATGAGATTGAATGTTAGAAATGAAAAGGATAATAATGTAAAAAAACGGTATATAGTAAAAAATAATAAAAAATAGTTGTAAATCTTAAGAGAAATAAGAGAAAGTGTTAAAAAAGAAAATAAGTAAAACAAAAGAAGGAGATAAGAGAGTAGTAAAAATATGGTAACCAGAAGAAGATTAGAGATTGAGAAAACTTTATTAAGAACATTAAGGAAATTGGAGCAAAATAATATAATATATGCCAGATCGTAATATATCATAATGTTCTTAAAGATGGAGAAGAATTAATCCAATATAAGTAAATTATTAATTATATTTTAGACTAAATAAAAATGGAATTAAGAAGAAGATACAAAATTAATATCTATGGTGTAACTTGAAGGCAAAAATTGGACTAAATTAGCGAGACATTTTCCAGGAAGAACAGGAAAATAAATAAGAGAGAGATATCTAAATAAATTAGATCCTAATCTTAATTTTGTTGCATGGACAGAATAAGAAGATTAGGAAATAGTCAAATATTATAATTAATATGGAGCAAAATGGAGTTTAGTTGCCAATCATCTTAAAGGTAGATCGGTATAATTTCTATTTTTATCTAGGAAAATATGGTTAAAAATAGATTCTATTCTCATATTCAAAAACATCTATTAGGTAGAATAAATAAATATTAAATTGTGTATAAACAAGCTAATCAATTATAACACAATTTATAACCTAATCTAAATATAGATGTTGAATATTCAGACACTTCTAATAGCGATATCAAACTAGTTCAATCTGAAAATTATTCAGTATTCTTTAAATCAAATATTTTTAGTCTTCTATTGGATCTAGCACATTTACTTTTTCTTATTATGACAATGATGATTTTAGTAATAATCAAGATGATTTAATTTATGATCATTAATTTGATCATGATTTCGATGAAAAGGTAAGACTTTATTGAATTTCTTATATTTTTTATTAAAAAGAATCATTATTTGATTTAGTTTATAATCATAATTCATTCTATCTCTTTTTATAAATAATAATCATTCATTTCAAATCTATTAGTTGCTTTCTCAATAAATAATAAATTAAAATATATATATCTTTTCAAATTAGTACAATTGTTTCAATTATTCAAAGTAATTCTATTTTATTTTTTCAATTATGGGACTAGAATAAACTTGATAAATTATTTATGGATAATAAGTTTAAATAGCATTTCAAATTTATGAAAATTATTTTTAGTTTTATTGCATATATATCATTAAACATTTATAGATAAATTTATTTTATAATCCAAGAGGAATTATAATGAACTAAAATTTGAGATTCAATATAATAATATACAAATCGATTGATAAGAATGAATTTACTGATAATTTATTAACAAAATCTAGTAATTGAAAATGAGAAATAATAAAAAGAGTCAGGATGTTAAAGAGAAATTAGAATCATAAATTATTGTATATTTTAAAAAACTATATTATATGTTTTATTTATACTTAAAAATTTAGTACTATTGATAGATTTATACTTGTATATTCCTAACAATTAAAATTGAAAATTGTAAAAATAGATTTATGAAGGTTAAGAACGTCAGTATGTAATAATTTTTGATTATATATTTTAGTAATATTATATAGAAATAATTGTATTTAAATGTTTAGTGATAATAAAGATCGATTAAAGAAAAAGTTAGGTAGAAATAAAAAGTTAAGTAAGATAGTTATATTGAGTAAATGTATTATAAATATATGATTAAAGTTCTTAATAAATAAATACACATAAAAGGTAAATCAATTATTAGAAGATGATGTTTAAGAAGATGAGGAATTAAAATCATAGGTTTTAGGTTTTTTTGTTTTTTTGATAATTTTTTTGGAATTTGCATTATTATTTTGTGAAATAGGCTTTTTATTTTTTGTCAAATATTGGTATTTTTATTTAGATTATTATTCTTCTAATTTAATGATTGTATTTGGAATATAGTTTGATTTAAATTAGTTTTAGATTGTTGGTTGTATTGTTTATTGAATATTATCTGATGATTAATATGATTGAGTTTTGTTAGAATCAAATTAATAAATATCTAATTATGCTGATAAAGAAGCACATTTTTCATAGAGTTTAGCTAAGACTTAATAATACTTAGTTTCACTAACGACTCTCATATTTTGTAAAATAAAATAATAAGTTTTTAATAGGTTTATGGAATATAAATTTTGATAAAATCCTTTTATTTATTGAATTAATAAAATAAGAAATAAAGAAGATAGAATTTGATAAAGTTAGTAATAAAATGAATGATGAATTTGTATTGAATATGATGATGATGTTTGAATATTATCAATATTATCAAGCTAACAATCCTTAAGTTATTTGATGCATTAATTTATCTTAATTTTTTTCATCAGGTACAAAACAAACCTTAGTTCCATTACTACCAGCTAATTGTTGTAATGTTTCTAAATATCTAACTTACATAGCAGTTTTAGAATCTAAGAATTCTGATGCTTATCTCATTAATTTAGCTGATTCTACATCTGCTTTAGCACTAATTAATTTTCCTTAAGCTAATCTTTATTCAGTAGCTGCTGAACCAAGTGCTTATTAAAGATCAGGTGATAATTAAATATCTTTCATATATATATTATCAATTAAAACACCCCTATAAAAATAATTATTATTCTATATACCAATCTTTTACATATTCATCTACTTAATCCTCAATTTAATCCGCAACTTCCTATCTTTTCTCTAGTAAATCTTAAAGTACAAACGATCCTACTGTGTTTTTTAAAACCGCATAAGTTATTTAACGAACTGCTTAATCATAGTTCTCTACTCTATATACTGCAAATCTAGATGTTTTGATTCTATAATAAACTGATGCATCTATAGAAATAGTTACATTATCTTTTGTCATTACAGACTATATAAATATTAACTATTTGATAATACTTATCTATCTAAATCAATAACTGTTATTCTTAAATCTAATTATTCTAATGTATCTGTACATGGATTAACATAATGTAATCCTGGTCTAACTACTTTTATATGTCTTCCAAATCTTTTGAACAATCCTTCAGTTCCTATATTATTATCTATCAAAATTATTAACCTTATTCCACTTCTTAATATGGATAGTTAACACACATACAAAATATACAAGGAATCCATGTCCTTAAACAACCAAAACATTCACCTAAACAATATTAGCATTTCGCATATGCAATCATTGTTTAGTTATCTTGGAATTCAGGAACTTCTAAATGAGCTATCTTTCTACGTGAATGAGCATTCATATTCGATTCAATTTAATATTATTATTATTATCAAAAAAACAATACTTAATTACTTTAGTTTTATTATTAGAGAAATATTCTTATCCTTATTAATCCTATTCTATTTTCACTTCTTCATATTCTTTTTTATACTAATTATAATCAACATTTATACTAAATCTAAATAAATTAAACTTCACATCTAAGTGAGGAAATATCCATGTCTGCTTGATATCATTAAATTTATTATACAAAATATTCAATTTTATATTGCCAAATCAACTTTTCACAAATGATAGTCATTCTAATTAATTTAAATGATCAAATAAATTACTTAAATACATTAAATATATAGATTAGTATAATAATATCAAGTTCTGAATAAAAAATACTAATTTATTTAATGCCAGATTAATATCAAAAAAATCAAGAATTAATTGAATATCAATAATACTAGGTAATAAAATTATAGATACTTCCTTATCACTATTCATATGGTTAAAACATTAAAACTACGTAATCATTATGAATCCTTTGTTTAAGTAGAGTTTTTTAAAGAAATAATTTAATTTTTGCATGTACCTGATGTTATGTTGTCTTTATTTTACAATTTAATATATTTAATATTAATTTATTATGGCCGCTTTTTATCATTAATTAATGAAACCAGCAGACTTGATGAGACATTAATGATATTTATCATGTGTATTAAAGTATGTGAAAGGATTTGTTATATAGAAATAATAAATTGATATTAGTTTGTGTAATAAGTCATGAATAATAACTAAAATAATCCAATAATTCTAGGAGTAGTAAATATTAATATTGATATTTAAATTATTAATGCATCGAATATAAGAATTGAAATAATAAATACTAAAATAAATCATATAATTCCACAAATAAATGCTGGAGATATAAGAGTATATAAAAATTTGATTGGAATAGATTGTTGAGGATTTTCAGGAATGTAGTTTAATATTTACAACAATTTGTTTCAATTAATTTAACAACAACATCATTATAAGAGTTGATGTTAATATTTTTATTTATATTTTTATATCCGACTTCAAATGCTTTAGAAATTGAATAATAAGAATGATTTAGTAACATGAACATTTCAAATTCATGTATTATAGTAGTATGTTCATTCTAATTGTAAGTTAAAATTTAATAATGATTGAATAAATACTAAAAGTTTAACAATCTATTTTTGTATTAATTAGTAAAAGATATCTAAATAAATCTCTTTTGTTAGTTAATTACTAAAAAAGCACTCCTATTTTAAAATGTAGAACAAAATTTAAATTACAAATTTGATAATACTAGATTTTCAGATATGAAAAGATTCATATAATGTTCTCACAATCAAATTTATTAATGAGTTTACATTATTCAATATATTGTGTTGAAGATAACATTTGTTACTGTTATGTTGTTATGGGATTTACTAAAACAATATAAGAAATGTTAATAAACACATACCTAAGTTTTATAAAGAATTAAATAAATAATTAAGGAGAATTAGTTACTTAATATAATTGAATAAAAGAAAAGAAAAAGAATAATTCTAATATTTAAATATTTAAATTATTATTTTCTTATATTTCTGATTATTTTAATTTAATTATTCTGGTATCCATTTTTATTAGATTCCCACCAATCAAATTATATCTTGATTAATGCCTTTAAAACTTGGTCTTTTACTATTATTATCACAAAATCTCACATGTTATCTGTAATTATATATGATTATCTTGTTTTACATCATCTTAGTTTTATATTTCAATTTTAAACTAACAATTATGATATATAATAGATATTTTTAATATATTCAACTTTGATGAAGTACAAAAAACATCTTCTAGAAAAATAGAATTAGTAATTCAATTAATTAAATCTTTATAAAACAATAAAAAAAACTCATGCACCAAAACCATAAAGTGTTCTTCCTTATCTTTTCAATGAATAAACTACATCCATTACTGTGACAGTTTTTCTTCTTGCATGTTCTGTGTATGTAATAGCATCTCTAACAACATTCTCCAAAAAGCTCTTTAATACATTTCTTGAGTCATCATAAAGGAAAGATGAAATTCTTTTCACTCCTCCTCTTCTTGCTAATCTTCTGATTGCTGGTTTAGTTATTCCTTCTATTGATGCTTTATTTGGTTTTCTTGCATGTCTCTTTGCACTAACTTTTCCTATTCCCTTTCCTGATTTTCCTGCCATTCTCTTTTTTATTTTATTTGAATCAAATTTATTAAAATTAAATTAGGAGGTTGTATATTGTAATTTTAAATCCAAATATTCATTAATCAACCAATCATAATTTTTATTTAAAAAAACTTAATTTATACATCTCTTTTTCAAATTTATCATTTAAATATTTTCCATCTAATTCCATATGATTAATGTTAGCTAAAACAGTAAGGACAATTTCAAAGCTCGAATATTTGATGTTTACAAGTATTTATATCCGATTGCCGAAATTGGAATTAAAAGTACTAATGACATAATAAGTTTAATTAAATCGAAATCTTGCATAAATTATCACTTAACGGAAATGTATATTTAATAAGATTAAGAGATTTATATTTAACGCAAGAAGGAACCAGATTATTAGTAAAATAAGATTTAGTTCACAATAGTTTCTACATATCCATTAAATATTGTTCGAATATTTTCATATTGTAAACAATCTCTACTGGTTTGGTAGGTATGGTTCTCAAAGAGATTTTCACTTAATTAGAATAATTGTTTTCTAGTTATTAAAATTAAATACCTTATTAATCGGTAATATTTTTATGTGATTATTTCTCTTATTTATATTCTAATTGATCCATAATTGTAGCTAATTTCTAAACTAAAGAGTTTGTATTCACTTTGTTGATTTAATTCTTATAGAAAGTTCAAGTAATTGTTAATTACATTCTCGAAGTTTTAAAATATTAATAAATATCTTTCTTAATTAATTATCTTCAGACTATATTGTAGAAGTTGTAAATTCTTTAACTCTTAATTGTTATAGTATATTTATTGAACAATTTTACATCTTCATATATTTATTACCACTACTAATCCACTCAAGAATTTATGTATTGAATATATTATAACATTTAATTTTGAAACTAAATTAGCAACTATAAAATTAGAATTTCATTAAAATACTTTTAGAGTAAAAGAAGATTTATTTATTTAATTTAATGATTGAGATCATTCCTATTATTTATTCTTTAACAATGTATAATTTAATAAATTGTTTATATCTAAAATAATTAATACCTCCTCTTAGAATTTTATAAATAAACATTCATAATAATAATAAAATGTTAAATCATACTCAATAATATATTTCCAAATGAGAGATATCTTAATTTCAATTGATTTAAGATAAATTTAGAATAATTATAAATATTTTGATATTAATTTATAGACTTCTTAAGTATGATAAAATATTTGATTTGGAAAAAATAAAAAGAGAAAAGTAAAATATATTAAAAAAAGTTTATTATTTATTATTTGTCACACAATTTAAATTATTTAAAATATTTTATTAATAATGTCCGATAACACACTAAAAAATTGGATGGAATAATTAAATGATCTTTTAGAAGTTCTATGTTAAAAAGTATAAGATTGTTTTGATGAAAGTGTTTATTGTTAACATAAAGCATAAGAAAGTATAATTAAAGATTGGAATAAATATTTGCCATAAAATTAACTCTCTTTTGATAATCAAGATGTTTTTCTAATGAAACACACAAATGAAAAATTTACATTAAGATAATTTGTTTTTTAGAGAAGATATGAAGAATAAATATATGAAGTTAAATTATTTGATAGTATCTCGGAAGCAGAAATACCATAAGGATAATATCAAAATTAAATTTTTGAATTCTTTATGATTGAAAATAATGCACTTCTTTTAAGTAACAATATTCATATGATCAATAGTAAAATAATCAAATAAAGCAAATACAAATAGATCTGAATAATAACCTACTATGATAATAAAAGAAGTTTATACAGGATTTATATAAGAAAATTAATTATGGCTTTCTTTGATAAAAAATATTGGTCTATGTTAATAAGCAGCATTTCATCCACTGAATCCTAATTACTTAGTGATTTTATAAACATCTTAAGATTAGAATAGATAACATACCTTTCAAAAGTATAATTGTCATAAAGAATAATATTTAATGGTATATTCGATTAAGAACCCTCGACAACCAATTGTTAGAATTAATTTGAATTAAGCTATGAATGGAAATGCTTTAGCCTTTTCTTTTTCTTAAGTTGAAGATCAAAATTAATTCCTAATATACTTTATAAATAATTAAGGAATCATTTATTATTATGAATTAATTCTTCATGATATGGTTTTTAAATTGTAAACTAAAATGTATTTACAAACATCAAAATAAGAATTAATTTAATTTGTCAAAGAAAGACCTGATAAAGATTTTAAAATTAACTATGATATCACTAGTTAAGATGATTATCAAAAGGGATGTATCAAATTTAAATCATTTTAAAATTCCAATTACTAATTTCCTAAAAGTACTTACATTTTATTTTAGAAAATGTCTATTATTGATTATCATTTATTCTTTATCATTTCTAAACAGTTAAATGAAAATCTTTTTGTTCAAGTACTTATTGGAAAAGATTTATAAATACTCTTTGAAATATTTTAAGATGAAGTTCAATTTCAAAAATAGATTGATAATAATGACTACATAATATCAAATCTAAATAAGAATTAATAACCGAAAATTATATATTAAAGTGATAATGTAACTCATATAGTTCAAAATTAATTAGATTTTCCAAACAGAAATCAACTCCTTATACTATATCATAATTCATTAATATCTATTGATTATTCTAATGTAATTCAATTTAAATAAGATTAATCTCCTATAAATGTTACTTGTATTGATCTAATACCATTTGCAAATAAATATTAAGATTAATCTAATTCAGAACCACTCATTCTTTAAGTATTATGTTTGGATCTTTATAAATCTAAATAATTACTTCTTAGAATCACAAATAGAACTTAAAAATAAACTTTTAAACTTTTGCCTCAAAAATTGTTATTAAGTTTAACAGAATAAAATTTAGAAGCCAATAAATTTGCCTTAGATTTTTATAACGAATAGAATACTTATCTGATGAATAAAAAAGCATTATAAAAATTTAAAAAATATCTTGAATATATTAATTAATAGAAATTACCACATTGTAAAACTGAAGAAGAAATAATTACTATCAATGAAGAACTAGCAAATAATTTTCATTAATCAATTAAAGGAGTTGCAATCAAAATTAAATTAGAAACTGAGAATGTAATAATAATTATTTAATTATTCTAGATGTAAAATGATATTGAAATTAAAATGAAAGGAAACTTAACACAATAGGAGATAAGAAATATTTAATTATAAAGTAGAATTTCTGAGAAAAATGAAAAAATACATTCCCTATTAGATTAGTTGCAATCGATATCAGCATCTGTTATTAGGCAATAATTGATAAATTCACAAAAACAATAAGATTTAGATTAATTTAAAATTCAATATGATAATATTCAAGAGTAAATAAAATAAAATAAATAATAACTTGAAGAATAAATCTAATTAAGTAATCGAACAAAGTAAGATATCGAAGTTATTTAATCAAATCTAATTTAGAAAATATAATAAAAAAAAGAATGATTTTGAGATGTTAGTTGTTTTGATTAATTCATAAATATTTCAACATATAAATTTATGTGAAACAATTTCTCATGATATTAAAATTCAATTATATATATGTATAAATGGATTTCGATTACTTATTTAAGATAAATGTTATTAAGAATTATAAAACAATCAAACAGTATTTTCCCTATCTTTAAATAAAAATTACTTCTGAATAAGTTATTCTCAGGTTCTTTTTTTTGAAATTTCTAATGAATAAAAAAAATATAATAAAATTTTAAGAGCTTTTTTAAAAATATATTCTTCTCTATAGATTTTAATATTTAAAAATTGGTTTAAATTTGATTCTTATTTTCGGGGTGTTAAAATAAAGATGATGGTAGAAAAACACTAGAAATTATTATATTGTATATATGTTTAAATAAAATTAAATAATTCATCATCTAGTAATTTATTTATGCAAACTAGAAATTGGGAAAGCAAGAAACTACTATTAGAAAATCTAAATCGAAAAAAGGAATTAAGTAAATGGATTATAAAGTATATTTATAAGATAAACAAAAAAGTGTCCAGTAGGTATCGGAAACTAATCGAAATTTTTTCTCTAATTTTTCAACCTTCTATGAACAATATCAAGATAAGCAAATTCCATCTATAGAGTATTAAGCTTATATATTTAGATTTTTATAAGAATAATTCCATATACAAGAACTTTTTACAAATCAATAAATATATGAGTTGTAAGAAGAATTGTCAAAATAATGGATTATAAGAGTAAAAAAAAATTGGACTGATGAAGATAAATAAATATTAATATGGATTGTATTGAAAATCTGTTCAAGAGATGGAATTCATATTAGAAAAATTGTATAACATTTGTTTATGAGCATAGCCAACTTAAGTATGGGAAGAAGTAGTACAATTAATAAGTAGAAGGACTGTTGAGTAATGTAAGAATAAATGGAATGATCTATTGAAGTTATCTTTGTAACAAATACCTTGGACATAAGAATAAGATGAATATTTAATATAATTGATTAAGTAAAACAATTATAATCTTTTAGTTAAAGCAAAGAGGAAGGAATGTAAAATAAATGGTGTAATTTAGCAAACTTGTTAAATTTGTAATTCAAAGATTCTCCAAGAACAGGAAAATAATGTAGAGAAAGATGGAATAATCATCTTAATCCTGATATCAATAGACATCCCTGGAGTATTGAAGAAGATATTGAATTATTAGAATTAGTTAAAAAAAAACAAAAGAAATGGGCATTCATATCTAAAATTTTAAAATCAAAAAGAAGTGAAAATGCTGTCAAGAATCGTTATAATTGCTTATTGAAAAAAAATAACTGTTCATAAATTAATACTTTAATTGATATTTTGAAAAAAAGATATTAATCTGAAAATCCATCTCTCCCTTTGTAAACACTTAAGAGAAATAAAATTATTCATGCCAATTAAAGTACAAATTTTAATTTAATTTTAATTAAGCTTTAACACCATAAACACAAAAAGTTATTAAAACTAATGAGTATACCATCTAATCATTTGATTTAGCTGATGGAAATTAACTTAAATAACTAGTTCCTGCTTTTTATGATTCTAAAACTTAAACTTTATTTATAAGCAATAAAAATCAACTCATCTCTTTTTTAAGTAATCAAATGATTAAAATTGAAAGTGAATGCAATATATAAAATTTTGATCAAAACAATTAATAACATGAATTCTCTAATCAAATGAGTGGGTTATTAAATTTGGTAGATTCAACAAACTTTGCTAAATATGTACCTGGTGTTTTTGCAAACTAATAGCAACCTAATTAATAAGAAAAAAAGTATTTTTAATATTTAATTTAATTCAAGATCATAATTCAATATTCCAGGTGTACAAATAGAATAAGCTAATTCAGAAAAACTAATTGAAAATAAACTTCGTAGCACTTTCTCATTTTTTTCTTCAAAATTAAATGATACTCTATTAAATTCCAAAGCTAGAAGTTCTATTGAGTAAGAAGATAATAATCATTCAAAAATAAGCAGTTTTAAATGAATCATTTTATTCATTTTTTTAAATATTGATTAATGATTAATATTTTAATCAGTAAAAATTAAAATTTTTAACTCATAAGGTTTCCTTTGTATTGCTGAACTATTGCTCAGTTAGAATAGTTGACTCTTATATGTCTTCTATTATATCTGGAAAAATAAACAACTTTGGTTTTGGTCTATACCCTTTTTATGCTTCACATTAGGCTTAAAAATATTAAAATTTCTTACAGTAATTTTTGCAATCCATATTATTATTATAGCCGTATTTAGTTTATTGTTCCTTTGGATTCAAAAGTGATTATTATAGCATTTAAGATCCAAAGCTATTTTGACCAAATGTAAAATGGCTTTATTAAGATGAAAAACTTATAGATTCTAATGAGATATTAATTTTTAACTAATTTTAATGAAAGAATGTTTGTTAATCTTGAGATTCATATGGCTATTACAATTACTATTCCATCATAAATTAAGGAATATGTTGTTTTACAAAATAGTTTTAGGTATCAAAATTCTGATTATGAAATGTTGGAGTTGAAATTGGCGGATGTTATTTTTATTAAGTAATATTGATATAATTAGTAGTTTATTGTGGAAACACTAATTACATCTATTTAATGGTTGAATTATGTTATCTGGGATATCTGTTTTTATTTTTTAATTCAATAAGTTTTTTAAGTAGAATTAACCTAATAGGTTCTTTGTTGTTTTTTTCTAAAGATTGGAAGTGTTTTCTCAAGGATGCAATAATTTAACTTGTCTCTTCATATTCTTTATCTTTTGATTCTTTTTCAGGAGTTTGAGTTGAAGAAAAAATACTTCTTAAAATATACTTTAACTTTTGAAATAAGTTCATAAATTTTAAATAATAACAAAATTTGATGTGTTTTTGTTTTAAATTAGAATAATAATAATAATAATAATTGTAATGATTGTTAAATATATTTAAGAAGGGAAAGAATAATATTAGTTCTTTAACTTTAATTTTGAAAACAAATATAAATTAGATAGTTCCTACTAATATTGAGTTGATAATGAATAATTATCTATACAAGTATAAAGTGATAGTGATATATATGATAATCAAAGATAAGATTTGTAGTTGATAATTTAATTTATATTATTCGTTATGATGTTAGAATATGATATTGTTTAATAAAAACCTAATTAAAAGAATTCGAAGTTTCAATGATGAACTCGGTTAGATAGAGAGAGAATAGAAAACTTTCACAAAGTCAAAAGAGTTAGAACTATAATCTTGCTAAAAGAGCTTCATCATAATTTAAGTAATAATATAAAGATAATGAAGAATCCATCATTTACCAAGTATATCTAGTAATTCTACATGCTGCAGTAATTCATGTACATCAAGTCCTCCTTAAAGTTGTTCTAAATTAGATGAAGATAATATAGAGAGTATAATAAATAAAGAGAAATAGGTGTATTAGTTTGTAAAAATACATCATAAGATCCATTGAGTTACTTCAATTATGATGATTTTAATGGAGTATTGCCAGTAACAATAAATGGAATAAAAATTCTGAAAATAGATTGGAGTTATTTTACAGCATCTCCAAATATGTAATCTCCATGGAAGGCTCATTGTTTTTGGACAGTTGGATATACATTTGATATTAATATGAGGAAGATGAAAAGATCATAGAATATTAAATATCGTCTAAATATTTAAAGTTGGTGTTGCTTAAATAATAAATCTTGGGTTAAATAAAAATGGGATAGATTATTAGAACATGAAACAGGACATTATCTAATTGGGTGTTTATGTGCTTTAGATTTTAAATATAAGTAAAAAAAATAAATAAATTTTTAAATTAGAGCAGACAAATTCAAATACACTAAGAATTATCGAATCGAATGCACTAAAATATTCTAAGATACATTTTAGTTTTATTTGCAAATGGAAAAACAATATGATGAAGAAACAAATCATAGTCAAAATGTACCAAAATAAAAAGAATGGAATCTATTCATTAAATAAGAACTTCTAAAGTATTGACATAATAATGTTTCTCATTTATATTATATTATTAAACTCCTTAATCAATAATCATTTATTATATAAGTAAGATAATAGTTAGTTATATCAATTAAATATTTGATGAATTATGTTAAGTAAATTTTGAATCAAATAAATTAACTAAAATAATAATAAATTAAGTAATTTTATGTTCAAAGAGATAAAATAAGAATTGGCGTAAAAATATAAGTAATTAGAATTAGATCAAATTGAAATAATGCAAAAACTATAAGCTTATAAAGAGTCTGCATAAAATAAATAATATTTTGATAACAATTCATTATTGATTGATGATATACAAAATTCATCAGTTCTTTTACTTTCTAATACATAAAGAGATATAGCAGATAGAACAATCTTTGAATTAAAAAAAGCATTAGAAGAATGTGAAAGGGATAGAGAGAATAAAATTGAATAAATTAACGAATTAAAAAAATAAAATTAAAAATTATACGAGGAGTTAAATGTTACAAAAAGTATAGTTATAAAATCAAATAAATTACTTAATGAGATTGCTTCTTAAAAAGAAGAATTGTTAAATTAAATAAATATGATGAAAAAGCATAAATCGGTAGATTCATCCTTTTATTAAACCTCGATTACTGATATAACAAATTAAGATATATCAATATAAATGAATAGAAAAAAATCAATGTCTTAATATGAAAGTAATGATTAAAAATAATTGAAACAATATAAAAAATTTACAGATTGTGTTAAGGATATGATAATAAAGTTATAACCAAAATTATATGAAAGTAAAGAAATATATATAATTATTTTTTAGATTAGAATGTATCATTGTAAGATGCTTGGAAATGGTTGAAAATAATTATAAATGATTACGTTTAGATAGCAAATACTATAAAATAGTTAAAATAGATTCTAAATGTAGAATAACCTTACATAGTTTTGGAGGTTCAATAATTAATTAACATGATTGTTTATAAATAATGATTCATAATCACAAATAAAATAATTATAATTCTATTTCTATTGAAATCAAATGAATTAATTTAAATAATAAAAAATTCAAAAATGGATAATAAGAAAAAAAAGAATAAGAATAAAGCAAAATAACAACCATAATAATAATAATAATAATCGACATAAAATTAATTAGTACCTTCAAATTAATAACATCATCATGATCATCATGGAAATGAAGATCATAATCATGATCATGGTCAATGTGGTCATGGATTACCAAGTGATCTTCCTAATCTTGATCCTACTAGTTTATTAAGTGGTTTAAGTAAAGGAGAAGGATTACTTGGTAGTTTAAGTATGATTCCTAAATTGACTGAAATGTTAAATCAATTAAGTAATTTTGGAGGTTAAGCTTTCAAACCTGATGATCCATTACCTGATTTTACTAAATTTGATTAAACTAAAGTATATACAATTCTTATAAATAGTAAACTTTAGAAGTAGCAATCGAAGAATTCTAATAAACTATTGAAAGTGTTCAAAAAAAAGATTTTACTAATCTTACAAAACCAGTTGTATAAAAACAACAATAATAAAAGTTATCCAAATAATAATAATAATAAAGAGAGAAGTATTATCTCATTCTATCATTTATAGAAATAATTAAATTATTAAATAAAACATAGAATATTTAATTACATTATAGAAAGATATGAAAAAGCTCTTATAAGATGTAATCTAACATTATCTATATTAGTAATCTCTTAGTGGAATTGCTCCAATATTAAATCAAGGAATTGAAAACCTAAATTAAGATATCTAATATTATTAAAAGTAATAAGAACTATGAGTATCTAATATATTAATTATTCAATTAAAATAAACCATTAATTAATTGAATTTCTCAATCTCATCTATTGAATATTTATCTATTTCTATTTAAATTTTATCAACAATATTTAAATCAAAAGATCCAAAAATACCTAGAGTTTTAATTAATATCCTTAATCACAAAGTATTACATAAAATATATCATAAATTTAATTATTCTTAAAATTTAATGAATTAAATACTCAATTACGCACTATTAAATTTTTACACTGAACTATTTTAGAAAACATTATATTATAAATAAAATGTATTGTAAAATGTATTGTAAAAAGTATTTTTGGATAATAACTTGTTTGATAAATTGAATGTAGGGTTTATTCATTTATGTAATTCTTTAAAATACCAGTTTTAACTAAAAGAAGTGAGGAGCAATTATCAGTATTAATAAAAATATAATATATTCCTTGAATCAGAAATGTTTTAATAAGAATATATGAATAGAATCTTTTAAACCTAGCTAGCCAATTAAACTTTTTTAATCTGTCTTTAAAATTAACCCTAATTGTTTTAATACAGTATTATTTAACATAGACATATTAATAGTACCTTAAATTTATTATGGAGACATTGCTTAATTAAATACAGGGATATCGTATATCTAATAATGTAGCAATTACAATGGAACAAACATAAACGAATAATAATATTAGAATAATTTACAATAAGCTTAAGTCTTGGAATAGCCTTTATATATAAAAAATGAAACAGAAAGGGAAATAAGTGAAAATAAATTGAATTCTATTGAAAACCCTTAAATATATTCTTTAGGTCATTGGAGTAAAGAAGAACATGAATTGTATCTTGAATTCATTGATACTCATTATGATATATTGAAGTCAAAATATGATAAAAAATCTAAAAAGATTTTTAAAATGATGAGTTAATACATATCGTCAAGAAATCCTACGTAATGTAGATCTCATCATCAAAAATTTAATCCACTACAATAAAATAAGAGAAAGAAAAAGTTTAAGGTGGAAAAATATTGATAAAATATAAATATTAATATTGATGTCTATTATAATTTTAATGATTTTTTTTATCAATTAAAGTCAATAAATATGTCATTTAGAATAAAGCAACTATTAATGATTTATTATTGATATAATTTTATTTAGATTGAAATAAATGGTAAATTGCCGCCTAAAATCATAATGAATCCATTTTACTGTAATAATGATTTTAGATCTATGAACCAATAATGATTAGAGGAGATAAACAAAAGATTTAGATGCTATGAGAAAATATTAAAAAAAGTTAGAATTAACAGAAATTAAATGATTTTTAGTACAGGCATTTTATACGTTAATTAGTTTAAGTAATAAGAATGCGAAAAAGTAATAAAAATAATTAAGAATAGCAAGAGTTAACAACTGTTGATAAATGATAATTAGAGGATTAAAAAATACTATATAATTCTAATTAAGCCTTAAATAAACCATAGTATCCAAAGTGTAGAGTTAAAAAAAGCCAATTTTAAAAATTTTAGTAAATTTTGAACTGAAAACAAAAGAACGATAATTTTGATATTTAACATTAGAAGAATGATAAACTACATTCATTTAAATAGATAGAATAGAATTACTCTGCAAATCAATCTAATAGTAAATGATGAGAATAACTTATTGTTTTATGTAGGAGAGATATATAGATTGCAATATTGAATCAACAATAACAAAATTCAAAATTGTTTAGAGAACATTTTAAGCTTCTTTCAAATATATATCTAGAATTCAGATATTTGAAATTGAGAAATGATAATTGATAATTGAAAGAGATTTGATATAGAAATGTAAAGAGTAATTTTGAAGATGGATGAGTGATTATTCTTACAACTTTTTAAGATATTTGTACTAATGAAGTATTTAGTAATGTATTATTTAGGTTATTAATATTTTGGATTGAAATAAAAAATTAAGTTATAGATTTTTTTAGAAAGAATTGTATATTAGTGATAGATAATAATTTAATGAAACATCTTGTAGTTTTGAATATTAAATCTAAGTAATGTAATAGTGATTGTCAATTGTTCAAATAGTTTTGGGTAATAATAAATTTAAATATAAAGTTAGAGAATGGGATTTGAAATTAATCAAATTACAAAGATGGAAAGAATAATCTATGAATGTAGGACATGTTTGATTTTTAATTTAATGATATTTAAAATGGGATAA
The DNA here is from genome assembly GCA_905182985.1 of Paramecium sonneborni. Taxonomy (NCBI): domain Eukaryota; phylum Ciliophora; class Oligohymenophorea; order Peniculida; family Parameciidae; genus Paramecium; species Paramecium sonneborni. The sequence goes on along the minus strand of CAJJDN010000158.1, from coordinate 135,361 downwards.
ATTAATATTAATATGAGAATGTGGAAGATGCAGTATAAAATTTGTATTTTTGAAAGTATTCTTATTTGTTTAACACATTTTTTTTAATGTGAAAAAATGCTTTAATTTAATACATATATCAGATTAAATGCAAGCTGAAAATGACCATCAATAAGAGAGTTCGAATAACATGAATAATCATCGTTAAAAATCTTCATATGTATGAAGAATTCTAAATATCATATCAGTTAATAAGATAGAGACGAAAAATTTATGATGACAATGACTTTAGGGAGGTTGTCAAAAATTTTTACAATTTAGTCTCGGAGATGAATAGAGGTTAATAATCCGTTTAGGCATTATTAGTAAAGAAAATAGGAAAAGCTCCTATACGTAAATAGCCTCAATAATTGAAATAAAGAAATACAAACAAAAATAAGTAAGCAACAAAAGAACTTCCTTATTGTAAAAGAGAGATGCATTATGGGCCTGATTAATAGGCTAAATAATACTTTAATTCTTGTTTCAGTCATTAAATAATGAGTCATTTATTACCAAATTTTGATCAACCATCTGGAAAATAAGCAGCTTTCTTTAATGATAAACCTGCACCTCATCTCTAATTTAAACGAAATCAAATTCACATTTAAACAGCTTATTAAATATATATAAAGAAGTTTGATTCTAGTTAAGTTGAGAATTAGGATCCCACATCAATAGCTAGAAAAGTTATGAATTCCAACTTTAATTCCAAAGTAAAAATTCATTAAAGAACCAGACCCAATACTAAGAAGAGGAGAAAGAGAGTGATAGATCAGATAAATTAAATAAGTCTTATGAAGATGGCAAAAATAAGCCTTTAAAAGAATTAGTTCGAGAATTTTAGAGTGATTAATGATTTTAAAATAAAACATCCAAAAAAAAGGAGTATTATAAAAATAAAATAAAAATCTTTATTGTAGATTATTCATTAAATCATTTGAGATTCTTTAATTAAAGAGTGAATTTGAATCTATGAAGAAATTTAATTATATTTAGACTTTGTAAAAACATATTCTTCAAATGTTGATTAAATTCAAATTTAAGTATAAAGAATAGAGTTAACTATTTTATTAAAAAAAAGTAGTATTATTAAATAATTCTTTTTTTTTGTAGAGAGATTGTATAATTGATAATTAATTGTAAAAAATAAAAGGACAAAAAGATAATGAATTGTAATTGAAAATTTGTAATATTATATAAGAATACAAACTAGTAGGAAAAAAAGGTGAAGGAACATTTTCAGAAGTGATAAAATCGCAATCATTTAAAACAGGAAATTATGTAGCTATAAAGTGTATGAAAAATAAATTCACATCAATTGAATAAGTAATGGATTAAATGAAGATTAAAAGGTCAATCATTTAAGAGAGATTTAAGCTTTAAGAAAATTGAGTCCTCATGAACACATAATAAAGTTGATAGAAGTATTATAGTAATTGAATAAAATAAAAATAATGGTAGTGATGAACCAACAGGGAGATTAGCATTAGTATTTGAATTAATGGAATAGAATCTATATGAACATATAAAAGGTTAAAAAGATATTGATTATAAATAGGTAGAAGATAACCGTTGTAACCATAGAAAGTTAAATCCTTTATGTATTAACTGTTAAAATCGATTGAGCATATGCATCGAAATGGTATATTTCATCGAGATATAAAACCGTAAGTATTTATATTATAGATAGTGAAAACATTTTGTTGAATTCAGATCATTTGAAACTTGCAGATTTTGGATCATGTAAAGGTGTATATTCTAAACATCCATATACAGAGTATAATAATTATATAATGATGATATTAGATATATATCAACAAGATGGTATAGAGCACCAGAATGTTTATTGACAGATGGATATTATGATTAAAAAATGGATTTATGGGGTGTTGGATGTGTTATGTTTGAAATCATAGCACTATTTCCTCTATTTCCAGGAACCAATGAATTAGATTAAGTCAATAAGATTCATAATATTTTGGGAACTCCTAATCCAAAAGTATTTGATAGATTTAGAAAGTAAAGCAATTCAATCATAAAATAATAAGATAAGCTACTCATATGGAAATTAATTTTCCTATTAAACATGGTAGTGGAATCGAAAGACTTTTACAAGGATAAACAAAGGAATGTATAGAACTAATTAAAATGTTATTGGTGTATGATCCTGAAGAAAGAATTACAGCATAATCAGCATTGAAACATGAATATTTTAAAGAACTCTATGAAGCAGATACCACTTAAAAGAGTTTTTAACATACTTTATAATAGATAAGAATATCTAATCATAGAGAATAGTAATATCACTTTTAGATCTTATATAGAAACGATAATTCACTAGAAAGGAGTTAAAGAATTGAAGAAAATAAATAGCATTAACCTAATTTTAAAAAGACATAAAATTATTATGCTAAATCATAAAAGAAATCTGGAGTATTATATATTGTAATATAGTTACCATCATTACAATTTGATCTCAAAGTAGAAAGTATATATAAGAATACTTAACATCATGATAGTGATGATGATTTAGATAAGTAATCATCAAATAAATAAATGATGTTACCTGAAATTAAAAAGAAAAAGAAATATGATCCTAAAGTTATCTATGGTAAATAATAATACCAATCAAATTAAGCATATTAGTTTAATTAAAAAAGTATCTCTATTCTTAATTTAATATAGCTGGTAAAAAAATGACACATGGATTATAAGCAGATTATATTGTTTATGGAAAGAAAGCTATGAATTGATAAACTTTAGGTTGAATAATTTAATTTTCGAATTTTATGATTCATCATTATATTAATATTCCTTTATGGATCATTATTATATTAACATAGTTTTTTAATTCATCATCATTTTTTAATTTTAATATAAAAATGAAGATATTAGTGATAACATGTTTAATAGTTCTAACTTTAGCTACTCCTTTAGATAAAATCTAAAAGATTAATGTACCTTGCATTGAAGAAATAGGTTACTTAACTAAAGATTTATTTGTATTTGGTTTAGACATTGCAAGACATAAATTCTTTAGAGAAGTCAAAGATGTTGTTGTCATCATTATGGAAATTGTTAAATTAAAAAAGGCATGTTAATCATCTGATAATTAAGCTATCTTAGAATAACATAATCAAACTTTAACATGTTTACAAAATACTCTTGATATTGCTGAAGATGCTTATAATGCATATAATACTTTTACTTAAAATGGATTCACTGATGATTTCATTGATTAGACTACCCATATCTAATAATAACTTGTATCCACTCTAAGTAGATGTAACTCAAAAACTAAATTACTCGAAGACATCTTCCCTACTCATTGTATAACTGTCATGAATGATATGGCCAGAGATGCTCTATCTATTAAACAATAAAGACATCAACCTTTGAAAATTATTGAAGGATTGATCTCTATGGGAGATAATTATCAAGTTGCCAAATAACATTGCCCATTTATGAATTGAACATTATCAATATAAATACATAAAATCAATTATTTACTTTCTATTCTAATATATCAAATACTTCTATTCATTTACATTAATCTATTATAAATATTATTTATCTTTCTAAGTAATAATAAATAATTTATAATCTTAATAATAAGGATATTTCAAATAATAAAATTTATATTAACATAATATCTATCATGTTTCTTCCAATAAAATTCTATATGGTCTAATATCTTTTGAATCATTCACAACAAAATAATTAATCTTTTTCATTCTTTCACTCTATCGAATCGCCTCTGGCCTAACTCTAGACATAAAATAAACACTTATATTTTTATTATCAACTTTTACTGGTGTAGCATACTTTCGACAGACTTCTATTTTATCTGAAAAATAAATTCCAACTCCAATCTTTTATCCTGTTAACAGGCATTAATCATTTTAGTAAAATTATTGAGTTCCAGCTCTTAAACCACCTATAGTAATATCAACAATAAACTCTTATTTAGTTCCATGAAAAAGTATTCTCCATTCTCCTGGATTTCCATCCATTTTTAACCAATTATCATTCTCATATTTATTAGCTACCTATAATCCATATCCAACACAGGTCTTTGGAAAATAATAAGTATATTTCTTCTATAATGGACCTCTTTAGGATGATTCTTAAAAATTTTTCCAAGTCATATTATATTTTGGATTAAAGTCGTCTTTCGAAAGTCCAATATATTTTTTGTCATTTGGCTACAAATTTTTATTTTTTTTATCAATTGCTTATTAAAAATATTTATAATGCTCTAAGGTACCATTAAAAGTAGTCTAAAGGAATTGCTATTCCTCAGGATTTAAATTTTCTTTGCCTTCTATCTTAAAATCAATTGATTGAGAATTTTCCTCAAAACCTCCTAAAATTTCTACTCTTTTTGCATCAATCTTAAAATTATTAGATATTTTTTCTTTAAAATCTTCCAAATACATTTCCTTACTAAAATTTGGTTGTTTACTAACTTTTATATATTAAACCATGTTAAGAGTAAATCGAAAACAAGATTAATCTATATTTTGTCCAGTAAAAAGTGATTCCAATCCACCAACAACAGACTTAGATGTACTAACTACTTCAACAGTTTCTGAAAAAGATTCTTTTAAAACAAACAATGCTAAATCTACATTTAATTTAACGTTTGCTTCTTAATTTTAAGTAACATCCTTTATTTCCAGATCGGTAACAGTAGGTTTTTTGATTTTGACTGCTTAATCTGTATCCAACAATACTTTAATTAGCTTTTAAGAATTTTTAGCAAATTAATATCGTTAGTTATTATATGATATTTTTTAATCTAATTAAATTGTTTAAATTATTTGTACCAATACTGTTATTTATTTTTGCATATTTTATTATTATCTTTCGATTTCTTATTATTTTTTAATTCTCTCTTCCTCTTCTTCCTTTATTTTTCTTTCTTATTCTTTTATTTTTCTTTATCTTTCCTCTTCTTATTCTTTTATTTTTCTTTATCTTTCCTCTTCTTCTTCCTTTATTTTTCTTTATCTTTCCTCTTCTTCTTCCTTTATTTTTCTTTATCTTTCCTCTTCTTCTTACTTTATTTTTCTTTCTTATTCCTTTATTTTTCTTTATCTTTCCTCTTCTTCTTACTTTATTTTTCTTTCTTATTCCTTTATTTTTCTTTATCTTTCCTCTTCTTCTTACTTTATTTTTCTTTCTTATTCTTTTATTTTTCTTTATCTTTCCTCCTCTTCTTACTTTATTTTTCTTTCTTATTCCTTTATTTTTCTTTATCTTTCCTCTTCTTCTTACTTTATTTTTCTTTCTTATTCTTTTATTTTTCTTTATCTTTCCTCCTCTTCTTACTTTATTTTTCTTTCTTATTCCTTTATTTTTCTTTATCTTTCCTCTTCTTCTTACTTTATTTTTCTTTCTTATTCTTTTATTTTTCTTTATCTTTCCTCCTCTTCTTACTTTATTTTTCTTTCTTATTCCTTTATTTTTCTTTATCTTTCCTCTTCTTCTTACTTTATTTTTCTTTCTTATTCTTTTATTTTTCTTTATCTTTCCTCCTCTTCTTACTTTATTTTTCTTTCTTATTCCTTTATTTTTCTTTATCTTTCCTCTTCTTCTTACTTTATTTTTCTTTCTTATTCTTTTATTTTTCTTTATCTTTCCTCCTCTTCTTACTTTATTTTTCTTTCTTATTCCTTTATTTTTCTTTATCTTTCCTCTTCTTCTTACTTTATTTTTCTTTCTTATTCTTTTATTTTTCTTTATCTTTCCTCCTCTTCTTACTTTATTTTTCTTTCTTATTCCTTTATTTTTCTTTATCTTTCCTCTTCTTCTTACTTTATTTTTCTTTCTTATTCTTTTATTTTTCTTTATCTTTCCTCCTCTTCTTACTTTATTTTTCTTTCTTATTCCTTTATTTTTCTTTATCTTTCCTCCTCTTCTTACTTTATTTTTCTTTGTCGTTCTTCTTCTTATTCCTTTATTTTTCTTTATCTTTCCTCTTCTTCTTACTTTATTTTTCTTTTTCTTTCTTCTTCTTCTTCTTTTATTTTTCTTTATCTTTCCTCTTCTTATTCTTTTATTTTTCTTTTTCGTTCTTCTTCTTCCTATTTTATTTTTCTTTATTCATCTCTACTTTTTGTTAGTGCTTATTCTAATATTCTTTTTTCTTCTTAAAAATTAATTTTTGCTGTTTATTTAATAAATTAATTTCTTTAATTATTTATATAATCTATTTCTTATTAAGTTAACTATTTTTCTAATGAATGTAAATATTAAATTCTTTGAGTAAGCATCTTTGATATAAAACTCTAATATTCTTAATTAATTTTAAACTTATCTTATAAAATCTATTTTAAAGCTACTTTAATTAGAAAAGCAATAAAAACCAAAATAATAAACAATCCTTTTATTTCAAAATAATTAATTTTATAAAGGTGAAAAAAATCCGAAAAACTTGCTAATATAAAACTATTTGCAACTAAAAGACAAAGTTAAAACACAATCCCTAATTTATTTTATTTACCATTCTATACAATTATTTAAATAATTTGCACGAAAATTATTAAATGCACAAAAATTGTAAATTCAAATTCCTTTTTTAAATTATAATAAATACCTTTTAATTGATATTCGGATAATGGAGATTCAAATATAAGGGTAGAGATAATTTAATAAATAAATAAATTATAAATTAAATTACAACAGTACATATAACACCAGATATAACTTTTTAGTCTTATAAGTTTAATGTATCGGATTCATTTTCACCTTCGTATTAATTTTAAGTTTTATAGCAATATTATTTGAGTTTAATAAATAGTAAGAAGATATCAAACATGATACTAAAATAGATTATTTGTTAAAGGACAAAAGGGTTATTACCGAAATTCAAAAAATGAGCCAATATTAAGTTTAATATAGTAATATTGTTTTAAAGGGTTACTACAATAATTTCCATTGAAATTTGTGATATTATTTCTGAATTTTTTATTGCTAATTATAAATAATTTTTATACCAACTATGATTTATTCTAAGTTTGCAAAGCTTATTATAACCCTGTTTATTTTTTGATAATTTTCGAATTTCATTTCTCTCTATATTAGATCTGAATTAGGATATATGCTGTCGATAGAATACTTAAAATTATCAATTTGCCCAAAGTCAATTTAATTTTCTAAAATTAACGAAATATTCTTTTCTTTAAGATACTTTAATGACTCTTACATACCTTAAGTTTTTAGTGTATATTCAAAAATTAAAATACAAATAAATGTTAAATTTGATTCTTCTTGTTCTATATCTGTTAATATAATTGGAACTTCTTCAATGTCTTTATAAGCGATAGCAATTAAAATGGGAGATTTTTTTAAAAGACTTTAAATTTCAGTTTAAATTTTTTTGCGGTCCTCTTCTGCTAATTACTTTTAATCTCCTATATTAGATATATAGTATTTGCATAAATTTAAAATTAAATTAGCTTCGCCTTTTGTATACATTCTTAATTTTTTAGTGTTATTTGATTGATAAACAGAACTCATGCATTGCCTTTTTTAGTTGTAGAATTTTTATATTATAAGCTTTTCATCAAAAATGCCATTGTCATATTCCTTTCCTAAATCACTTGAAAAATTAATTAAAGCACATTCAATGTTATCCCCACTATGTTTCCATTAATTAGTATGGTTATCTTTTTAAGAAGAGATGAGAGAATTATTCCAAATGGATTTGGTTAAAATTTCAATCACATTCCTATTTAATTATTTTTTTATTTAAAAATTAGAATCTAAAAAAACCTGATTTAATCCAAGATAAATGCATTGAACTTTTAAGAATTGATGTTTATTAATCTGATTTATATCTTGTATCATGATTTATTTACTTTAAACTAATTATTCAATTGATTTAATATTTTGAAATCTAATTTATTGAAATTAACAATCTTTTGAGAGTTATTATAAGAGCATCAATATTTAGAGTGGCAGGGATATTGGAATTGTAAAAAAGAAAATACTAAAAAAATATAACATTTCTTTAGTCGTTTCTTATGATAATATTTCCCACATAATACTTTTTTTATCAGTATCATTATTTTAATTAAAAATCTTATAATAAAAACGAAGCATAATGATGAATAGTATAATGGTAATTATGAAATAATTTAGCCAATATATCTTCCCATTTATTTTAGATGAGTCAGTTGTTAATATAACATTCTACTAAGTATCTAATTATAATTTGCTTGAAAATATATTCTTTCCTACTGTCATAACTAACATTCTCCCACTTCCATTTACACACTTTGTTCCACTAAATAAAAATGGGTTACAATAATAATGTTTTCCAGTTTGATTTCGTGCAATTTCATCAACTGTTAATTTATATAAAGGATCATTCTTTTGAGTTAAAAAGGATTCATCAACCATAACAGTAGTTCCCTCTAATAAAATTCCTTATAATATTATTAAGATACTTACCATCAACTGGAAATATATCTCCAGTTTTAAAAAGCAATACATCCCCAACTACTAGTTCATCACAAGATATACACTATTTTTCCCCTCTTATTACTTAAACTATTTTTCTTTTTATGTCTTATAAATAACCATTCTTGTTTTGAATCACTTTAAATTCAATAATCAAATTATAAATAGCAATTATTATCAAGATCATAAGAGAGTATTTACTAAGTTAATAAATCAATAATTACTAGCTTAAATATTCCTCTTTACTTTAATTTTCTTAATTAAGCGTCAATTAGTATATTGGAATCAATAAAGTCATCCATAAAAAAATTTAGGTCTGGAAATAATTCCAAAATTATTTAAAAATAGGTATGGAATTATATTCTATTGCCAAATTTCTTCCTCCAAAATACTTTTAATTGTATAAAATCTTTTCTTAATCATCTAATCCTTTCTAATCATTTTTAATTTTTAATACTTCTTTGGTTGTTTGTAGTTAGTGTAGTAAATTTTCGATTGAAACTTATTGAATTTTTTTCCAACTGCCGCCATTTAGTAATTTTTCAATATCAAATATGGATTCAATAAGTTTGGGATATTCCTCAGCAAACTCTTAAATTGAATACATTTGTAGAATTTAATATTAGATAAAAAATTTTTATTTTAAAAAGCTATTGTTTCTAAAATTATTTATAATTAAAGATGATTCAATATAATATAATGTAATTTAATTTAAAATTAATATTAACGATATTTTCATACTTAATATAATTTTAGAATAAATTATAAAAAAAATGAAACAACTTTTTTCTAATTACGTAAATATAATATAATATTTAGAAATTAAATGCTGAATCGTACAGATAAGAGCTCATAATTTAGACGAACCAATTAAAGTCTAGAAGGGGCTTCTAGAAAGGATATAATTTCAGATTAAAAATCTAGAAAGGAATTAGGTGTTCCTTAGGATGAAGACAGAAAAATGTTAGGATCAAAAGAGAGTGAGAAACGATCTCAAATAAAAATTGGAAGTCATTAATAATCTAGAAAGACTTTAAGAGGATAAGATGAGGAGGAAAAAGGAACAAAAGTAATAGGAGAAGGGAGATTAGATGAATATGGTGAAGAAGAAGAGGATATTGTTTGTTTAAGATTTCCTCATCTATCCTTTTGTCCTTATAATTATTAATCATAATTAAAAGAAACTTTATTCATTGAAATTTAACCTGGTATTTATCTCTGTGGATTTGCAATGGGTTTATGGACTAAATACCTTTTATAAAAAGCAGTAACAAATGTACTGAATTTAACTTCAATGGAGTACACAAAAAGAACTAAATATTTTAAATATCTCAACATCGATGTTCATAATACTTCTGATGAAGATATAAAAAAACATTTTAGAATTAGTAATAGATTTATAAGAGAAGTAGCATATATCAATAAATATTAAATAGACGTTACTATAGAAAGGAAAAGTACTTATTCATTGCAGAGATGGACTTAATATAGGTCCATGCTTTATCTTAGCTTATTTGATTAATGAAATCAAAATGCCTTTGAAATTAGGTATTGAGTTATTGTAGACATTAATTCCATAATTAGATATTGCTGTTCATTTCTATAAATAATTAGAACAATATGATTTAGAGAAGTTAGCTCTATTATAAATAAAAACTAAGGATTCATGATTTTTAATTTTGATTTACAAACATAATATATTATTATATTTCATATTCATTTTTCAGTCAACAACATTATTCGTATTTCATTTGAATTTATTAATTATTTCTAAACTTTCTTTTTTTTTTATTGGATAGAATCAATTACCCATAGTATATGAAAAAAATATGTATAAATGACATTATTATTTTTAAGGTAATTGATAATAAAATAAACTTTATTTATATCAAAAATCTTCTTGATCTGATAGCTGTTCAATATTTTAGAAATACTATTTATTATTCAATTAGGTTTATAGAATGCCAATTTTCACATCCATATTTTTGATATCATCCTATAAAAAATAATAATAATAGTAATACTTTTAGTTAATTGATAATTTACTTTTATCTTGGTCTATAATCATTTGAGATTGGAGTCTATTGTTAAACAATTAGTAATTATTGATTTAATTATTAATCATGTTCTAATTTAAAGCAATTAGATTTATTTAATGCGTTGATTTGAATTTAAAATTCTGTAATAGAATTTTTATTATTTACCAATTATTCTTAAAGTTCAGGTTAAATTGAATTAGTAAATTAAGTCTCTAATTTAGGTATTAATTCGAGATAATTAATCCATTATTATTGAATTTCTTGAACTTAATTTGATTTGAAATACTACGATGCGAAAGTAAATTGCTATTGCTATTTGGAATGAATTTACCTTTGAAGATTATTTGAAATGTTTCATAGTTCTTTGATAATCTTTAAGATATGTCTTGGTTGTTTTGAGATGAGTTTCAAATTTATTGAGTTCTTATTCAACTCGATTATACTCATTTATCCATTCATTAATGGCAACATTAGTTTAGATAATTGATCTATCTTTAGGAACTGAATGAAAATCATTCTATTCTGTTTTAAATTTCTTTTGATAATATAGTATACTCTAAGTAAGTTCATCTTATTCAACTTCATATTGTTCATCTTCCATTTATTCTTCAGGAAAATCTTATTCATCATTTTATTAAGATTATTGAAAATTAGAATTGAAGTCTTCATTCTAAAAAATTGGCATTTAAAATTTAAAATTAACTCTAATTAATTCTCTATTAAGTAAATCATTAAGAATAAAACAAACCATATCTCCACAACCAGATGAAATATGAGGAGAACCAAGTTATTCAGGTAATTTGATACCCCAAGCTTTAATATCTTATAAAAGTTTTCTTGCTGTATCTTCTAAATTATTACTATGTTTTATGGGTTATGCCAATTTATTTTTTTTTTATTTCGGTAAATTCATTAACCAATTGCATAAATCAACAAAATAATAAAATCGGAAAGACGAGTTTACATTTTCATCTAAAGAAAAAAAATATTTTGATATAGGTTATTTTTTTAAAGGGGCACAAAAGTTTTAATGATATTAAACTAAAGATAACTTTTCATAAATATCCTTAATTTAATAATTATATTTTACTTCCATAACTAAAACATTAATTATTTAAGGTGTTTTACTAGTATCAGAATATGATGAGAACATTTCTTAAGCTTTTTTTATAACATTATGAGCATCTAATCTTTTAATTGGATCAACTACAATCATATTTTAAATAAGTGTTCTTAATTATTAACTATAACGATTAGATACTGGTTTAAATTCACCTTTAGTAATATTGTTGAATAAGTCTACTAATGACATTTTATCATTTTATTTAAAGGGATTTTTAAATTCAGCCATTTCATATGAAATACATCCTAATGACCAAATGTCTGATTTCATATCATAGCCTTCTCCATGGAGGAGCTCTTCTTTTAAATGGAATATTTACCTCAGGTGACATGTAAAGTGGTGTACCAACTTTAGAATAAGCTTCTATAGTTTCAGATGAAAATATTCTACCAAGTCCTAAATCTCCTATTTTTAATGTTCCATCTGCAGCTATAAAAATATTAGCAGGTTTTAAATCTCTATGCATAATTCTTTTTTCATGCATATGTGATAAAGCACTTGCTATTTATAGTACATAATTCCAAATTTAAATTTCTTCAAATGGAGTATCATCAGCTTAAGCACTTCTGATAAGTTTTTTTAGATCTCCTTTCTCAGCCCATTCAGTTGCAATAATTAATTCATTATTGTATAGAAATGAATCTAAATATTTAATTATGTTTTCATGATCCAAGGGTTACATTAATTTTACTTCTTTTAAACATTTCTCTCTCTATTTTGGATCCATCATATCAAATATCTTTAGTTATTTTTTAATAACTCTCTTACTTTAATCTTCTTTAATGCAATTACATTCCCTTCTTAATTCATTGCTTTATATACTGTTGAGAATTTGCCTTCACCTATTGCTTTCTAAACTTTATAACCATTTATTTCTTAATCTATAAATTATGACATTCACTAAAAATAATTATACTATACAAAATTTATATTATTATTATATATAAATATTTAAGTGTGTGTAACTCAAATAAAATGTCTATGCGCATAGTGTAAACTACAAAGAAGATTCTAGACATGTCTCATCCTACTCAAATTTAATTGAATAATCAAAAACCTTAAATGTCATTAATGCCTAAAGATAAAATTATTATTGGATTAAATTCAAAACAAGATAAAAAAATGAATAAAATTGTAATCAAATTAGAAGATCATATAAATTAATCTATTTAAAATAATTCATAATTATAATAATAATAAGATATTGTTTAAAATACATAATAAGAACAATTACATAATAAAGATACTAAAATATCAATTACTCATACTCATTTTGAACTTAAGGTACCAAAGATTATTGTATAAAAATCACTTGAGATACCTAAAATCATTTTGCCTACTTCTTAAATAAGAGTAGATGATAATTAAATATCTTAAAAGAAAAATTAAACAAATTTATTAAAATAATCATTAAATTAGATTAAAAAATGCAATGAACCAATTCAGTTATTATTATAAGATGATGATAAACGAAAAAAATATTATTCAAGAGCATAAAGAGAAAAAGAAGATATTATTCATTGGGGTTAAAGAAAATTATTAATTAGTGAAATATGGTTTTTAACAAAGTATGGTTGTTTATCTAGGAATATTATTTATGCAGGTGCTGCTCCAGGATCTCACATATAGTTATTATCTGAACTATTTTAAAATCATAAATTTTATTTATTTGATCCAAATGACTTTTAAGTTAAATAGGGACCAAAGATTACTATTTATTAACGTTGTTTCACAAATGAAGAAGCCTAAAAATTTAAAGACTTATTTTAGGTATGAATTAATTAACAAGAATGATTATCTATTCATTTCAGACATTCGAACAGCCAATTTTAAATGTATGACCCCTATTGAAAATGAACAAGCAGTACTGAGAGACAATTAATTATAAATGGAATGGGTTAAAATACTCAAACCTTAAAAAGTATATTAATTAAACATTTTTTTAAGGCTATGTTAAAATTTCGTTGTGCCTATCCTACTGAAATTAATGAACCAACAGAATTCTTTTAAGGTGAAATCTATATTCAAGCATGGGCACCTGCATCATCGACTGAAACTAGATTAATACCTTATCATTATCTCAATACGATATTTTATGATAATCATAAATATGAAGAATAACTCTTCTATCATAATGATGTTGTTAGAAAAATATAAAAAGGAGCATTAAGTTGGGATGATTGAGCTGAAACTTAAGTATTAATTGAATACTTAAGAAATTCAGGAATCAATGAAAATTAAATCATCAAATAAGTAAACTTAATCAAAGATTAAATTACATAAAAATTGAATTATAAATGAAAATCAATCTAATTATTATATATAAATTTATTCTTCTATTATTCAATATTATAGAAATCTTCCTTTCTAATGTCTTGTTCCTAATAATTAATATTAAATTTATAATCTAGAGTCTTTTAATTATTTTTATCATTATTCATATTTATTAAATTATAATGAATATCATATTTCAGAAAATAAATAGATAGTATAGACTAATTCGTCATTTCTAAAAATAAATATTTAATAAAATAAAGATAACCAAATAAAGTGATGTTAAATATCAATAAAATATTAGATATTCATAAAATGAATGATTATAAATATTATTAAATTATAAAATGAAAAATTTTGCTACAAATCCTAAAAATATTGGTGGAATGAAAATTCTTAATGATAATATGTTTTTACATCATAAAGCACTTATTGATGTTAAACCAGCTATTAAAATAAAACCACCTAGACCTGTATATTATTTTAAAATAAAAAGCATGTAAACAATATTAAAAAAGTTAATCCATAACAGCCAAAAGAGATTGACCTTCCTATGTATAAAAATAAAAAAGAATTTGATTAAGTTATTAAGACATTTTAAACTGTGATTGGCATGAAAAAAGGTAAATCTTTTTAAACAAATCAGGGAGAATTGATTCAGATGCTCCTATGACAATGGAATTTAGAAGAAATATTTCAGGAAATGCAACAAAAAAAGAGAGATTTGAAAGAGATCAACATATCTTAAATTTACAATCTTAATATAGACGTATTGCCAGTGCAGGTAGTATGTAAGAAAGGAAGAAAAATTCTAATGATCCAATAGCACACCCTCCAAGATTCTTTAGAAGAGAAGGTGAAACTGTTGCTAATATTCAAATTGATAAACTCTTACATCATTTTGTATTTATGATATTACTATTACTTTTATTAGACAAAAGAATAAAGAATGCTTGAAGAAACACCTAATAGTGAACTCTCTTAAAAAATTGAAGAATTAAATAAAAAGAAAGTACAACTTACAAAAACTAATAAACCAAGAGCATAATCAGCTAAACCTAAAATATAAAAATCTGAATCATCAAATAGAATGAAAACTAGAAATGCTGATGAAATTACAACTGAAGTCAAAGATGTCCCTAAAGTTTCTTCCAATACAGAAGAAGATATTGAATTATTACGTTAAATGCTCATAAGTAATCTTAATACTTTATTTAGGAATTATATTTCAACATAAAATATTTAAGACCCAAGATCTAGAAACCTTATTTGCTCGTGTTTTAAATCAAAATCAATAAATTGATTTGATCAGAGCAGAAATACTTTTTGAAATGATTAGAGAATAACTTAAATCACAATGAAAATATTATATATATATATATATAAGTATTTAGATAATAATATTCAATCATAATTTAGAATTAAAATATTAAACATGTCTAGCCTTTTAACCATAATTATTATATTGAGACTCATTAATGTATTATTAATTATTTTAAACATAACTAGATACATTTCCTTAACTTACAGCTATTTGAGAATAATTTTAAGGTAATTCAAACTCTAGTAATAAATCATCCTTCATTTTATATTTATTTGCATATTCATAAGGACTTTAATATTTCTTTGATTTAATTTAAACTTTTTATTGTAACTATATATTCTTCACAATCCCAAAATATCTATTTTATTAGATCTTAGATTATGCTTAAGATTATTCAATTTAAATTTTTTAATCTTAAGGTTCCAATCCTTTTGTAAAAGTTTAAACCTAAAGTTTATGTTCTTCTGGTTTAAAAACAAAATCTTCATTATCAATTATTTTATCAGCTCCTAATAATTAATCCAATTACTGATTTTGATTCAACACATAATCATCAAATCCATCTTTTTATTGTTAAAATTCTAACATTAATTCTCTACTAGGAAACATAGCATCACTAAAATCATCTCTTTATATTACTAAATTATCATTTCTAATAAATCTATTTAAAAACATGATATAATCTAATTAACTCAAAGATTAAATTTCAAATTTATTTAATAATTGATCCAAAGATCGTTTATCTATAAATGATTAATTGCCTGCAATAACTTTAAATACTGTATTAAATTTCCATTAAACAAATTAAGCTAAACCCATTTTTTCAATTTCAATAATTTTCAAGTAATCAATCTCTAAATTAATTAGCTTTGCAACAAAATCCTCTAAATAAAATGAAAGTTTATCTAAAATTAAAAATGAAATTCTAACATTCTGATGTTTAGAGTTTTCTCATAATAAGTTTCATGGCTTGATCCTTATTATATTTAGGAACAATAAATTCAAGAAACTTTTAATGACTTAATTTATCATTGCCTTTACTGTAAATAGATATCCATAAATCGCAAAACTTCATTAATAAACTATATCCATTCTTGCACATAAATCTAAAGATATCAGCTGAAGTCAAGTATCCTTTTGAATTAGCATCAATAGTTTTAAAAGCTTCGCTTACATCAAATCTAATATTTTCAGCTAATGCTATTTTAATTTCCTCAGCCTATATTAATATATTTTAAAACATCTTTTTCTGTTTGCAAAACAATTCTTAAGAAAATGATTAATTTCTCTTAAAGAGTATGATTAAAATCCGCTTCGGTGACTGTTGGGTTTTACATTAATTTAAATTACTAAATATTTTAACATCAATTATTAAAAAATTTAATTTTTTATAATTTATTTTATAAATTATGCTACTAATATAAAATATTTTTCAGTTATTTAAATTTTCTTCATCATCTTCTTGTCTAAAATAAAAGATCTCTTACTTCATTGACTTAATTCTTTTAAGTTAAATTTAAGATTATTTATTTTAATTGGTTTTGAACATTGAATTATAATTTTAAAGATTTTGTGTTATCTAATTGTTTTCTTTTTTATTTTGAGTGAGATTATTCTGTGGCATTGACATAAACTAAAATAGTTTAGAATAATATTCTATTAAAAGAGAGACTATTTTAATAATCTGATGTTAATTATTTTATTTACTCAATTAGGCAACATGTTATTAATACTAAATTTAATAGTGTTTCAATTGTATTTGAGAAGCATTCTTGTATTGTTCTTTTGGTAATTGATTTAATAATAAGAATATTAGGTATTTAATTTTAATATGTTTTTGTTAGATTATATCTATAAAATTTAGATAGTAGTATAAACTAATTATCTTCATAAATGTATTTTGGTTTTTTAATGTAATATAGAATTTAGATTTAGATAGGATATTTTGGTGTATAAAGAAATTGATTTCGATGAAGTAGAATTGTTTAAAGATATTTATAATCTTTGATAATTAATCTTCAATATAAGAATAGTATAATTTAATAAGAATTTATAATTATGATTTTTATATTGCTTGTACAAATTAGTTAGTGTTTAAGCATTTCTCAATTTTTGGATCTAACTCCATTTTAAATATAGGAATTGAAGTTAGAAACATTATAGGAGTATTTTATATCAGGTTCAATGGTGGGTTATATAGGGTTTAAGGAATATTATGAATTGATTGATAAATTAGCTAATTCATTTCCAAAATATGTAACATTGTAATCATTTGGGAATACTCATTTAGGAACTAATATAAAGACTATAAAAATATAAACAGCCAAATCTCCAAAATATTAAATAACTATGATTGGTATGTTGGGTGGTACTATTGATTTAATCTCTGTAAATTATCTCCTATATCAATTGTTTTATATCACCATATAATTGTGTAATAATAATCAATTTATGACGACTTTATTTTCAGATAAATAATTATTGATCACTCCTTTAATCAATGCTGATGGACTTCACTTTATAACCAATTAATTTATTTAAACTTATGACTTACCTTTAATTTTCAAAAATAGAAATCCATCAAATTCAAATGAATGTTCTTAAACTGAACAAGGAGTAGATCTTTCAAGGAATTTCTAATACAAATTTGGAATCAATGATATAGGATCATCTTCAAATTAATGTAGTCAAATTTACAGAGGAAGAAGGGCATTTTCTGAAGTTGAAACATTAGCTATAGATAATTTAATTTAATAGATTCGACCCAATATTATTATTGTAATTGGAGGTGATTATGACAAGTTGATTATTCCTGATTCCAAATCCTCAACTTATTAGGAACTCCTTTATTAAATTGCTTATAAATATAATTTCAATATGGGAGACTATCAAACTTTAAATCAAGTCGAAATAAATGGGGACTTATGTTAAAATTACATTTATCAAATCAATAAAATATGTTTCACTTTTAATATTGGATAATATGCATTAAATTAAACTATCCTTTACTTTTAGGATCTTCTACTAGATTTCTTATCATATTACAGTCCATCACTTCAGTAAAAGATATTTACATATATAGAATCTAATATGAATAAGCATTTGATTGTAAACATGGCAAAATGTTATGTAAAAAACTCCAGTCTAATGAGAAAGGTTGTATAGTCATCGTTTCTGTTAAGAATATAGGCTATAACCAATTTAATGACAATATTGTGATTGACATTACATTAAATTAAGGAGGTGAAAAATTATATTAGATTAATTCTTATGTTATAACTTAAAGCATCTAAAATATTAGTGATTCAAAATTATAGAATGGCATAAACATTGAAGAAATATCTACAGATAGAATTTTTAGATATTAAATTAATAATTCTAAAAAATTAAGTTAAAATCAGACCATTTATTTCGTTTTTTTAATTACTCAATATGGGTTCTCTTATAATTACATTAATACGGTTGAATCAATCAATTTAACATTCTCACTTTAAAATACTTTATTAAATTCTCATGTTTTAAAAACATTAACACCTACAAACATGGCTTCAAAATTTACTAATGAAAAACTTTAATAGATATTTCCTAATCGATCTGAATCATATGTTATATTAATATGTTTTGCAGCCACCTCTATTATATTCTTTTTTATTTGGATACTTAGAAAAATATATCTATGGATTTATAATCTTGATCATTTTATTGAAGAAAATAAATCAAAAAGTGGAGGAGAAGATGAAAAAAATTCAGATTAATTTTATTCACATAATCTAGTAGAAAGTAGATTAAATACATAAGTAAAATTCTCATAAATTGCACCTTTCTAATCCATAAGATAAAATGAATCACCTCCACTAAGTAGAATGCCTAGTAATTAAGAATAAACAAAATAATAAATTCAATTATTTAATGGGAATCATTTAATACCTCATTTTAATCCTATTGAAATTGAAAATAGAGTAAACAAAGCATTAGAAATAGTATAATCTTGGGACGATTTAGATAAGTTAAAATAATAATAATAGTAGTTAGACTTATACGATTATAATAATAATAATAATAATAATAATAATAATAATAATAATAATAATAATAATAATAATAATAATAATAATAATAATAATAATAATAATAATTAATAATAATAACATCAAAATGAAGTAGTACTCATTAATAAACTAAATATTTAACACAATAATGATGATTAATTTGTTAAATTTGAGGATTGAAATTAATATAATTAAATTATTATAATTATATGATATTTAATTAAATTTAATCATTCTTTTGATCAATTTTAATTATCTTTAATATTCCTTAATATCGATGGATACAATTTAATATGAGCATCAATAGCCCAGACATAATCTAAATGTGCATAATCATCTATAAACTCCACTTTGATGTGTGTTTAATCCAATTTATTTAACATTTTACCTAAATCATCTGTATCTGTAATAACATCTCTTGTTCCTAAATATAAATATTTTGGGATTGTAAAGTTCTTTAAATTATCTACTGGATATAGAGGAGGATCTCTTTATCCATACAAAGCCAAATTCTAACTAACCCCATAATCAAAATATTATAGTTATTTTGATCTAAAGAATTGCATCCTATATATTTAAATTTGATATACCATTATACGATATTTTTTGATGCTGAACCTCCAGGTTCATGAGCAACCATGTTACCAAAACGGTTCAAATCAATTTTATTTTTTTAAGGAAAACCACATAATTAATTTGTAACTTCAAAAAAGAAACTTCGAAATATTTAAGGAACCATATAACAAAGTGCACCTATTTTAATATTAAAACCATCATCAAAAACAAAGAAGTAAGGGATTCCTAAATAATAGATTAATTCGAATATATAAAGTTTTATAGCCCATTATAAGAAATTTGATCTCTAAAAATCTAAAATCAAGAATTACCAAATTAGAAATGAACATAGCTGGACCTAATCCAATAAAACATTTAAGATGCTATTAGAATTCTATGTTATTTGAAAGATAAGCAAATGCTTATGTGGTTCCTTGAGAATGACCTAAA
Organism: Paramecium sonneborni; assembly: GCA_905182985.1. Taxonomy (NCBI): domain Eukaryota; phylum Ciliophora; class Oligohymenophorea; order Peniculida; family Parameciidae; genus Paramecium; species Paramecium sonneborni. The sequence continues at coordinate 115,057 of CAJJDN010000158.1, read as the reverse complement.
TATATCACCTTAGCTCTCTAAGTCACATTTTTCACATATAATATGATCGCCTTGAAGTCATATTTAGCTAAATCATCAAAGGAACAATCCCAATATTTTTAATTATAATTTACACTTTAAAATTTTGTGTGTCCAATACTATATTTATTTCCTCGATTATTTGCTAACCATACGTCATACCCTTATTCTGCTAAGATGTACGGCAAAGTCATTTTTTTATCGTTATTTATAAGCCAAGACCATGAACTATCTAATAATCCATGTTGCATTATAATTGGGTGAGGATGTGGATGTGTTACATCTTTATAAATTCTCCAAATTGTGAGAATGTAACCATCTTCTGTTATTATTTTGTGACTTTCAAAATTGTATCCCTAACCAAGTATCATGTCAGCTATAAGTGTTGATATACATATAAAAATTACTTGCTTAAGTATAAACTCCATAATATGGTTTATGTTTGTTAAGAATTTTCCTAACTTTATGGAAAAAATTAGAATTTCTTGATTCACATTCTTTGACAAATAATGAAAGGATAAAGTCTGTTAAATATATGGCAATATAGATTGTATAGTAAGTAAATGATAACCCTAGATTAGCAATTGGTTTAATGACCCAAATGAAAAAGTGAAATGTGATTGTTTGAATTATTTAAAAATTCATAAAATAGAAGAATTATTATGATAATTGTGTTTGATTTTATAATAAATCAAATTTGCCATTCTTCTAATCCTGCAGCTCTCTTTTGACTATCCATAACTCCATTGACTAAGGTACATGTTAACCAAGCAGTTAAGAACATTTTACCATAATAAGGAATAGCACCTGCATAGAATCCATGAATTCTTTCATAAAAGTAGATTTGCTTAAAGACATCTAAATAATTTTAGTAATTTAATCTAAATTTTAAAGATTTTTATTTTACCTGTTTTTAGATGGATCAGGGAAAGCTTTAAGAACTCTGGTTTAAACATTATCTAATGGTAAAGTGAAAAGTGTAGCCCAGAATGAAGCCCAAGTTAATGCAAGGAAATGGTTGAATCCAAAATCTCCAAAAACCAACCAAATTTTTTCCTTCATGTAATCATATGGTCCTGTTAAAGAAATATTCAAAGCTGCTAATTTAACAACATGTGCAAAAGCTCCTCTAAATAATGCTCTGCTTCCTCCTATTTGAATAATTGTATAAAATGAATACCTTCTTCTACTTAGATTCTATTGATGGCATCAAAAGCAGAGGTATAATTTCTTCTAATTGATTATGGAAGACCACCATCTGCAATCATTCTAACTTATGCTAATTCAAATGGAGATGTAACAAAAGCAGCAAATGCTCCAACAGATCCGGAAAGAACAGCCTTTTCTCTAAGTGTCAAATCATTGAATGGTTTGACTGGTTTAACTTAATCGTATATTGCTTTATATCTAAAAGTTTAAATATTTGATACAAAAAGTTTCTAATAAAGAGATAACCCAATCTACTGTATAATGCTGCGTCAAATCCATAATAAAAATGACTTAAGCCACCTCCAGTTTCATGAATTTCTCTAAATATTCTCCATGGATTTACTCCCAATTCATTTTTTAGTTATCTCAAACCAATTCCTTCTGTTCTAACTTAGATTCTAGTTTTAACAAATTCTGTGTATAAATAAATCATGTCTTACCTAATGGTTAAGTAAGGAAAGTGGTAATAGCACCCACTGGCACTGAAAGACCAACAACTTCTGTAAGAGATGGCTCCCAATATCTCTTGTATGATCCAAGCATTTTATTTAATTAATTAAAGATATTTAAATTTGATATAAAACAAAATTTATCTTTAACACATATATATGTATACCTTCTTTCTCTCATCTCTATTACATTTTGTATTCGAATAAAATAAAACTTAAGAATTGTATAATTCAAATTAACAGAACTTTATATAAAATTCAATATAAAATTTATCGTTTTTTATGAAACATAGTATAATTTGGTTGTGTACATTAATACTGTTCTTTGGAAATGCTATAAATATGTAAGTTAAGTGATAAATCAAGTAGATAAGAAAATTAAACAGTGTTGTAAGGTGAAAAAGAAAATGGAAAGGTTTAACATATTAAATTAAATGAAAAGGTTGTGAATGTTAAAGACTCACAAGATTTCTATAAATTTGTAGCTTTAAATCAAAAAAGATTGTTTGAAAAAGAATTCATCTAAAAATCTTCAGCTTCTGAAAACTTAAGATTACACAATTTCAAAAACATATAATATACAGCAGATATAGGAATAGGTTAGTCAGGAAATGTGTTTAAGGTGGTTTTAGATACGGGGAGTGCAAATTTATGGATAGATTCTAATAGATGCACAGAACCTGGTTGTTTAAGACATAAATAATATAAACATGAAGAAAGTCATTCATTTTTACCTTTGAATTAAGAATTAACAGTTGAATTTGGAAGTGGTGAATTAAAAGGACTTGTTAATTCCGATACTATTTATTTTGGAGATATTACATTACCTAGATAAAATTTAGCAGAAATTACAAGTGAAAATGGAATCATTTTTAAAAGTCTAGATTTTGATGGAATTCTTGGTTTAGCATATCCATAAATGGCTCCTAAAAATTTCAATCCAGTTTTTGATAATATGATATAATAACGTGCTTTAGAAAAGAATTAATTTGCATTCTATTTTGCCAAAGATCCAAATGATATAACACATAGTGAATTTACATTAGGAGGATATAATTAAGCTCATGTAGATGGAGATATTAACTATCATAATGTCATAGATAAATATTATTGGATGATTAAAGCTGATAGTATTTTAGTTGGAGGATAAGATATTGGCTTATGTGATGATGGATCCTGTAAATTAATAGTAGATACTGGTACATCAATAATGAGTGGACCCATGGATGACGTAGGAACTTTATTAAGAAATTTAAATGTCAAAGATCATTGTTAAGAAATAAAATCTCTTCCTACAATCACATTCAAAATAGATGGAATTGATTACAATCTTGAACCTGAAGAATATGTCAAACCTACTTCAACTGACAGTTCTGCTTTTGCTGAGATGAATAGTTCAGAAGATTGTATTATTCACTCTTTTATTATATATAGAATCAATGGTTGAAGTTAATAGTTGGGATTGTATTGCTTCATTTATTCCCTTAGACATCTAAGAACCGTAAGGACCTGCTTGGATTCTTGGAGATGTTTTCTTAAGGAAATATTATAGCATCTATGATAGAGATAATGATAGAGTTGGTTTTGCTAAATCCAAATGATGACCATTACCCATTATGTAACTAAAATAATTAAAATACTTATTATTATATTTTATTTATAATTGTTGTCTGTTAATGCCATAATTAACCCCTTAAACACTTAATAGGTTATGTGAATACTTTTTGTATTTAGCAAAATTAGAATCTGAAATAGAAATTATTAGAAATCTCCTTTGTGAACACAATCTTTTTCATCCATTATTCATTTTTAAACACATTGATGGAATCTCCATTAATCCTAAAGGTCAAATAGAACCTCCAGATCTATTACTATTTCTAGAAGACAATGGTTTTGTTCACAATTTACAAGGATGTATACAATTTATTGATTTATATGATGAAGAGTCTAAAGGATTTTTACTCTATTCATAGTAAATATTTTCTATTATCATTTTAGATTTCTAAGAATTTGTTTACCTCAAAATAATGTTACCTTAAGATAAAAAATTGCACTCTAAAATGTTGATCATCCTCATTTAGACCAAAAGATATCTTATACACTAGGAAAATTAATCAATTATGAAATTTAAGCAATGTAAAATACCTCCTCATTCATTTAAAAACTATAAGATTCTTCAGATTTTAGTCCCTCTACTTGTTTTGAATTTATAGATTCATAAAATTCATAAATCTTAATGATTTCTAACTTTAAGGATCTCTTTTAACATTCAGCCATTATTATATATCCACATGAACTTCAATCACTCTTCAAAAGATTCGATCTTCTAAATGATGGAGTTATTGATAAATTAGAATTTATGAAATACTTTAAAAAAAGAGTTATTCATCCTAAAGAATTCAAAACACCCATTAAAGAAAAATCTTATCTAAATAATTTCAAAGAAAAAAACTAATAAAAATAACTATAATCTTAACAATCAAACAGATAAAATAAACCATAAACAACTCCTATTAAAAAATTAAATTCTATCTTAAAATAAACAGGTGAATCACCAAAAAAGGAATTTGATAATCAAAGATCAGTTAGTTTTGTTGAAAGTTCTAAGACTTGTAAGACTTAAAATCTTAATTCTAGCTATATATTTAAAACTCCCAATACATAAAATAAAAAATATATTGATTAAAAAACAGAATTGAGAGCTTAAATGTAATTATTCAAAGTCTAAAAACAACATTTAAATTTTGATAACTCTACAATTAAGAAATCTACTTAAAAACTTCCTCAAAAAAATAATACTAAATAATCACCTAAAAAAAATAATAAGAAATTCTTTAATCCTTCTTAATTTTTAAAAGATATATTAATTAAATTAATGAACTTTGAAAAAGAAATCGAAAATATTAAATTCAATTTATACACTAGTTCTGATTTTTCCATCTATAATGTATTTAGAGTTTTAGATAAAAAGGAAATTGGATACTTAGTTGCTGAAGATCTAGAATAATTTATTAATAAATAAAATCTTTAACTTATATTGAAGAAGATATCTTCAGATGGTAGAATCAAATTAAATTAATTTATTTAATTATTATAACCTTTGTCAATTTAGGAACAATAATTTAGTAAAAAGTAAATTTTAAATGAGAAATACTTAATTTAAGGAAGAATAAATTAATTACTCTCTCTACTGTTTGAAAAAATATATTAAAGAGAATAGTTTCTAGAGTAAATCATTTAGGAAATAAAACATAATTAATAATATGACATAAAATATTTGTTCATGATGATTGATGAAGATTCTTGTGATAATGAAATTAGCTTAAAAGATGTAAGAATAAAATAAATAAATATTTTTTAGCTTGATTCATTTTTGTATAAAGAAGAGGTGTAACCAGAATTAGAAGATTTAGAATTACTTTTTAATAGATTGGATACTGATAGAGATGGGAAGGTATCATTTCCAGATTTTATTAACATTTTTTCTTTTTGATTATATATATAATTATTATTATCATGTTTAAATTTTTTTAAAGATTAGAGAAAACCTTATTAATATGATTCATTTTATAAGATATAAAGATAGAGAAGATTTGTTAGATACAATATTATAGGATTATTAAAAATAAATGGAATAGATTCAAAAGAGAATTATGAATATAAACAATCGATGAATTGGATATATCTTAGTTATAGTTTTATAAGGGAATTGAAATTGAAATAAATGAATATTTAGATAATAAATTAAGCGAGAAAATATTTGTAATAACAAAAGATCACATGAGAGCATATTGTGATTGATAAGGTTTTAAGGAATTAAAACTATATTTATTATAGATGTAAAATATAAAACTATTTGTTCCAACAATAAAAATCGATGAAAATATTGAAAAATGGCCTATACAGCTTTAAAAATGATTTGTTAAGATTATTGAAAGATGACGAATTCATAAATTTTTGATTTATGTTTAGAAAGATTGAGTTCGACCTTAACTAATTATAACTTATAAGTATTGAATGAGAATTTAATTATATTTTAGGGTGTATAATAAGATTCTCTTTTTTGTAGTCTAAGATATTATTTTAGGTAATATCTCATTTTCTAATTCATTCTCATCTTTAAATTATAAATACAGATGTTAGATTTTTAGATAATATTGAAAAAGTTAAAAAGAAATTACCTCTAGAAGAATTTAGTTAATAGATTTTAGAGAAAATTGATAAAAATAAATTATTTATACCATATTAATATGCTCTATTAGAAAAACTTACAGATATTGATAAATTTATCTTTAAAATTATTTAACACTTCGCAAAAACCATATTTATTATATCTTAAACTTTTCTCAGATTTTAAGAATGATTAGATAAACTCTATTATTATTTAGCCAATCATAATTACACTATTGAAAAATAATTGAAGAATGTCAATATCATACTTATAAGAACTATTGATTAATTGTATCAAACTTTAAATACCTTCCTATGCTAATTGGGATACTCATTCAAATTTAGGCTTTTTTGGTTGGCTAAAATATTTTAAAAGATATATATCTATAATATATTGAAGAATTAATATCATGTTTACTTACAAAAAATGATTTATCTAAAAAAATTATTAAGAATAATGAATTCAAATTAGAATTGTTGGATTAGAAAATGGAGAATTTTATGATGGTCAATTTATTAGAAATTAAGACGGAATAAACTTGAAACATCATACAAAATTAGATTTATTCATTCAAGAATATTTAAAGATCTAAAATAACAAAATAGTAGAAATTAAAGAATTAAGAATGGAATAATTATATAAATGTGTTGAGATATAATATATTTATAATATAATTATTTAAGTATTTAGACATGTATAAGTTGATTGTAACAATTTCAAAAATCTTCTAAAGTTAAAATTGGTTTATTTTATATAAAATAATATCCTTTTAAAAATTTTTATGGGCAAATACCATTTTACATCTAATCTAATGATTTCTTCACTTCTTATAAATGTGTTGACAATTTAGTTGGTTTTGGAACCTAATCAGTTGTACTTTCTGATTAAGAATCCTTTTTATCTATTTTTTTAACCAAAGATGCATCTGTAGTCTTGATTATCCATGTAGTTTAATCATTAAAAGAATCTTGCTATTAAATATTTATTGTATAATATTACTTTTTTAAATGATCTATTATAATTTTAAGATTTAGCTAAAGAAACAGGAGAACTATTATTAGTATTTGGAGAATGATAAGTAAACTTTTTTCTTTAATCTATTTTTTAACTGCTCTATAAATTATGTTAAGAGGATTACTACTGTAAAATAGGTTGCAAATATATACTTAAAATAATTTAGATCTCATTTAATGCATTGAAGCATAATACTATATCTAAAGTAGTTATTTCTCAACTTTCGTTTGTAAATTGGATATAATTCTTTAACAGGTTTCTGCTTATTAATATAAAACTGTTGAAAGTTCTTAATTTTATAATTTTAATTGGTTTTTTTTCTATAACTATTTATTCATTCATACTTATGATAAACTTGATACTTTATTGTTAAGATTTTCAATCTCAATTTATTAATTATCAATAATCTTTTAATACTGAAATATTTTTGTATCATCTATCTTAAGTTAATTAAGTTAATTATTATCAATATCTATCCATCTTTTATCAGTACTCAAACATTCATCCATTCCTTGACTATTATTAAGTCTAGAAGTAAAGATTTCAAATTAATTTGAATTGAAAAAGTCATTAACTTATTAACTTTATTTCATTGACTATTATTATTAATATGATTCTAGAACACCTATAATAATTCTATTAATCTTTTATACGTTTTAAATCATTAAGTTCTTTTTCACTATTACTTAATTTTTACTCAAGTATATCAATTTCTCTCTACTATGATTCAATACATTTAGTTTTATCCTAATTTGTAAAGCTTGTAACTTTATGAATCTCTACTATTTAATATTTTGTTTAATAATGTTCTAATCTATTCTATAATTCCAAAATAATTTGCTCCTAAAGAATTGATGATGATTTTTCAAAGTAATCATAAAATTGTTTCTCTATCTAAGACACTGCACAATCCTACAGAATCAACTCAAATTTTTTGTTATTATTTTATACATTTTAATTTCCTTAATATCATACCATATAAATTATACCTGTTTATTTGATATTTCTTAAACTTAATTATAGCTACTAATTCTCCTATTATACTTCTAAAAGTTGTTATTAAACTTTAACAAGCTATTATTTGTAATCTTCTTATTAAATTGATTATTAAGATTAATTTTATTATTGTTCTATTCTATATTGCAACAAAGCATTCTTCTTTTCCAATTCATCATTAAGCTAGATTTATTATTATATTTTTTAGTATACTTATATGGCATTTTTCAAAAGAAATCTAAGCCTCTCTATTGTTCTTTATTCCTCATTATTTGTAGTTTTTTCTTTTTTATTATTTTTTGGTGTATTATTTGTAGACGCTAACATAATATTAACTAACAATTATAAAATTATAATTATGATTAAATATTGAAATTATTTTTAGGATTTATATATATTATATCTTTAGATTAGAATAAATAAATTTATCATCAACCTTACAATCTCAAAAGGCATTCTTAAATGAATGTTTTGGTATCCCTAATAATGTAATATACTCTAATTAATTCATCAAATTATCTATTTCTATAAACAGCTTCTGTATCACAAGAATCACATTTATATTTATAACATTTTTCACAACATGAATGTCCACAAGGAATATAAGTTCTGGGTTTTTCAAATAAATTTTAACATCTACAACAACGAAGACTTAATTTAAGTTCAGTCTCTAAGACTTCAATTCTCAATAAATGCTTTTATATTTAATTTTCTTAAGCAGATTTATCAATCTAATGATTTTATTAAATTAATTTTTCTTTCAGAGATTAATTTTAAAATAATAATTATTATAAGAGAGATTTATCTTGTTGTTGAGTATCAGTATGTTATTTTGGAGATGAAATATCATTTGGTAATGTTTATAAAGTCTTTTTATTTTATTCTTAGCGATCTTTGAATTGTTTTTTAAGATTATCTAATTAATTTTGAAGATTCAAAATTACACTGTTTTATTGTTCAATTTATGAATTTGTATTTTTGATTAACATGGATTGTTTTTTTATAATTTAATCTTATTCTTCAAGTTAAGATAATAATTGTTAAATAGATTAATGATTCTGTTCTTAAGAGTTCTTATATGAAAATTAAATTTTATCAATATTATTTATATTAATTGAGTTATCTTCAGCAATTAGAAGTTCATATTAATAAATTTATTTCAATTTAAATAGTAAATCATCATATCTTGTTTCTGCTTCAATAGATTTTCCTTTAGTAAAAATAACCTTTAGAGATTGTTTTTGTAATTCATCGATTTTTTAATCATAATTTCTTTTAGTAATTTTTTCATTAAGTTATTAAAGATCTAATTATTGCTGAGAAATAAGAATACATTCTTACTTTAAATTTTAAACATTATGTACATGAAGATTGAGAAGTTATCTTCATTACAAATGATTTATTACTTTAAACATATTCTAGTTGTTTTTATAAAGATTCGATTTAAGATTTTAGAGAATAAACATCGTGATGTTCACTTTTTTGTTAAAGCATTCTCTTTTATGAAATATCAGGAGTTGTAGCAGTGGGTCTATTTTTTTAGAGATTTCTTAAATTAGGAAGCATTGTTAATTATTTATAATTAAAATTTAATCTTATTATAAGTGAATAAATACATAATTAATTGAATAAATATAAATATATAAATATATATAAAATGTTTAATAAAAGGAAACTCTTATAAAATATAGTAGAACTATATTATGAGTAAGTGGAATAGATGGAGAATAATTATGATATTGATAATAAATAGGCTACAAAAATACAGTCTTATTATCGAATGTATGTGTTACATAAATCTTACAAAAAGAATCAAAATGCAACAATTACAATTCAAAAATATTGTAGAGCATATTTGGCTAGATAATTAGTAAAATAGAGATTAAGTGAATGCAAAAATAAGAGAAATGTATCAACAATTGTGTGATATTAATTTTAGATAATTTATCTTTCTCATTAAGCATAAACAATATAAAGATATTTTAGAGGATATATTTATAGAAAATATGTTCACGATTTCTATTTAAGAAAGAAGTAACTTGAATAAATGAATATAAAGAATCAAAACTTTTTATAAGAATTAAGATAAAAGGCAGAGTAAGAAAGAGAAGAAGAGAAAATCAGACATGAATAAGCCGCAAAATAAGAATTTATGAAATTAGCAACAAATTTACATCATTTAACATCAACAAAGTCTTAACCAGGAATATATAAGCCTCCATTTGCAAAAGATAATCCAAAAGCATTTGATATAGAAGTTGAAACATAATTAAAAATTGCATTTTAAACAAATGTATAATGGAAGAGCTAAAAAAGAAGTGGAAGTGCCTAAAGAGCTGTAACTAGTCAAGGATTCAGAATTAGACCATAATCATAAAAGCTTAAATGAAATATATAAATGTATTGTTTTACTGTTAAATTCAAAACACATATAAAACTATAAGATTTATTAAGAACAAGGGCAAGAATAATATGCTGAGGTAATAATAAAATAAATTGCCTTATCCAATACATCTTCCTAAAAATACACTATGATGATGAAACTCTCTTATACATACATTACAAGTTTCACAATGATAAGTGTCTTTTCTATAATGAACTATTTCACAAATCTTAAAATCATTAATCGCAATTATATACTTGGCAATCATTATGTTTATTTAGAGTTTCTTAAAGGGCTGTGTTAATTCCAGGATTTATTAGAGCAGCAATTACATATCCAAGTAATTCTAAAACATTTAATATTATTGTTATGCAATATTAAATGGTCTTTTGTTTAGGTTTTGTAAATTACAAATATGTTATAATAAATAATCCCATTATTACAAATAAATTTATTATCCATTATGGACTTATAGCAAAGATTGGTTCATCATTTATGAATATCAAAGGAGTATAATTTCCAAAATGTCTTCTCCATTCTTTAACCTTTGTTAATCTCTATTTACATTCCTCATCTGAATCATTTTCAAAAAATTATTCTTCTTCTTTCATCTTATTGATTTTCATTTCTATTTATTAAATTTCAGAATCATCCAATTCTTTTTCTATTGGCTTCTTTGAATCTTCTAAATTATATTTTATATCTTCTTCATCAAATTCAACATTCATATCATCATCATTATCATCTTATTTCTCAAAATACTCAAAATCCATAAAGTAATTATTATTTACTATTTTTGATTGATAAAAATAATTAAGTTTATTTTTCTTTTTTATTAATAACCTTAATAATGATTTAAGAAACAAGAATAGCTAATAGATTGTAATAGGATAAAAAGATTAGATAAAATTAAATTTCAGAATTGTTTAAAATATTTGAAGATGATTAAATACAAACAGATATTGCATAATCATTTTCTAATGAACTTGAATAGGCTGCATTTAATTTATCAGGTGGAGAAAATACTAGAGAATACAGAACAAGATTAAATACAGTTAAAATTAGATTAAATGGTACTAAGGGTACTTAATTAATACAAATTTAGGCTAATTCATTCGATCAGTTTTATTGTAGAAAATTATGACTCCTTTAGAATTAATGGCTTTTGATATGTCTAAATTAAATGAAAATTCAATACAATTATTTTTAGAACAAAATAATAGATAAATTCCTCAAAAGAATATCTCTAATATATTAACTTAAAAAATATAAATGGATAAAGATACTACTTAAAATTCAAATGAAAAACTTAAAGAATTATATGATGATTCAAAAGGTAATACATAACAAGAATAAAACAAATAACTTAATGAATAAAAATTTAATTAACAGGAATTAAATAATAATACTGAAATACAGTCTGAAATAAAACAAAAATAAAATAATGATCAAATAACTACAATTGCAGATACAGATAAAATTTATTTTGCTCCTTAAGAAGAACCAATTTAATAATTTGAAGAATTCATAGATTATGTAATATTTATTTATTACATTCTTAGAGTTTTGAATATAATCAAAAATAAAGAGATTTTGTTGAAGGAAATGATTTTCCTAATATAGAAGAATTATAAATGAATGAAATTAAAAAAAATAATTAATAGGAAGATTAATTTGTAAATAGTCCATTACCTTCTGATAATGTATTAAATTAAGAATTCCTATAAGATGATCCTTAAGATGTTACTAAGGAAAATGTTTAAACTAAAATTTTAGATTCTCAAATTTAAGAAGAAGAATAAAAATATTATGATCATGAATGTAGTTTTTAAATTTAAGAATAAAAATTGATTGATGCTTAAAAATAAAATCAAATTTAAGAGATTGATCATTAACTAGCAGAATTTGCAGCAGTATAAACAATTTAATAAAACTAAAATCTTCAACCATCTTTAATAAATCATTTGTAAGATTAAAAATAAGAAAGCAATAACTTACATATATAATATTTTGAATAATAAATTTATTAAAAAAAATTGGAATAACACTAACATGAATAAAACAATGTTTAAGATATTTAAGAGAATAAATCAGATATTATTGAAGAACTTCCTCATAATTATGAAGAATTCTTTAGTTTTATCACAAAAAGAGATTAGCAATTTGAAAAATAAATCTAATAATTGTTAGATCAAAATAAAACATTGACAGAACAATTTTATAATATGTAAATAGAAAATTAAGTGTAACAAGAAAATTTGGAAATATAAAATCTTAATTAAAAAAATATAATTTAATAATTGATCAATGAGAACAATCTTTTAAAGTTAACCTTTTAATAAAATGAATAACAATAAGAATAATTATTAACACATTTAAAAGAATAAGCATTAATTGAAAAGGCTTAATTCTAAAAGGTTTATTAGAATCAATTATAGAATTAATAGAAACATAGATAATTTCTAGAACAGATAAGATTTAATTTAGAATATAGAAGGGATACTGTAATTAAATTAAAGTAATCAAATTTATAAGGTTTTGGTTTTCATGATGAAATTAGTTAGATTCAAGAATTATTAGTAAAAAATGAATAATTAGACGATAATTATTAAGTGAATTGTTAAACAAATGAAAATCAAATATAAACTATTGGAACAGTTATAAATGCTGATTCTGGTTCAACCTAAATTCGTAGATTTAAAGAGGCTTTGAATCAAGAATATTAAGATGAAAATGAATAAAATTAATTAGAAAGTGAAATATTCAATTAAGGGTAAATAAATTAAACAAGAAATTTATAATAAGGAATAGATATATAAAATTAGAATTATAATTTAGAATAAGAAAGGGATTAGTAATAAGAAAATTAAGTTAAAAATAAAAGAATAAATAATATAAAATAGAATAGTAAAAATAGAATAATAGGATTAGAGAAAGATGAATAAAGTAAAGGATAATAAGTAAAAAGATGTAATGTTGGTGAATCATTATTTGATTGATAATGAATTATTGTATAAATAATAGGAATAGATAGAATTGTGTGTATATATAAAATAATACCTAAGAATAAATATGTAATTTATATAATTTTAAGTTGTAATTAGAAAATATATAAAAAGATTATAAAATTTTTATAGTTTCTTTTGATTATTGTTTATAAAAGTAGTTCAAATCTTAAATAAGCATTTAATTGTCGAATATTAATAATAAATTAAAAGATGTCTTGGAGAAAACCTAAAGTGATTCATCCAGAGAGTGGAAATGGTTATGAAATAAGAGGATTTACTGAACCAACATTTAAAAGAACTCCTCATTGTTCAAATGATGATGATATTGATGTAGACATTCCAAATGGTGATCTTGAATTTGGTAAGAAGATGTATGGTTAAGCATGTGCTGGTTGTCATGATTTAGGTATTATATAATGTATATTATCAAAAGATAGTGATCTTGATTAAGGACCAGCTTTGAGAAATGCATTCTTAAGAAGATTAGGATCAAACAAAAAGTTTTCTAATTATGGATGGGATTTAAGAGCTAGAAGATTATATTGGACAAGAAAATTATTATGGGATTTCTTATAAAACCCAGAAAAAATGTTTTTAGATACTAACATGCAATTTGATGGAGTATTATATAAAAAATATACTTTTAGATTCAAGACCCAAAAACTTTAGGTAGTATCATTGATTACATGTAATATTTAACAGTATATACTCATGATCACCGAGGATCAAAAAGACCCATCTTTTGAAACAGAATCAAATATATATATATATATTAAGCATCACATTAAAATTTTAATATATCTTTTATCATAAACCAATAAACCAAGCAATATTTATTCACAAATAAACTTTGCGATTTAATTCATATAAATATAAATATTATAAAATTTATAATCTCTTATAAATATTGACTGCCAAATAATGAATTATTCAGTTTTTCTAGTTCTAATTAGCCATTTAGAATATTGGAATTCTAATAGGGGAAGGTAAATTAATTTATTGAATAACATTAGGTGGTAACTCAGGTTATTAATATGGACCAATTTGTGTTGTCAAATAATGCTTATGCGCTTGAAAAAATTCTACTAAATCCATAGCATAAATTTCTTTTACTGTATCCTAAAGAGATATCAAATAGATTAAATACTTATTTTAAATTATGAAAGTCAAGTGTATAATGCAATTCTAATTCTAAACTAAATATATATTTCAGCATCGTTGTATAATTATCAATTATATAAAGAAAATTACCCTTGATATTCCTCCTTTATATTCTATCATTCTCATCAATAATTTTCTAATGATCACTTACATCATATGTATCATTCAATTCACTAACTACAATAATAGGTGGTGATTCTTAAATAAATTCAAGTTGTTCACTTGGCCTTGTTGTTATAACTAAATTTATTTTCTTTTCATCAATGAATCTTGCAATATTATTTTAATTAATTTGATTATTTCCTTCAATTTTAAATGAATCCATAATAAAGACCTCAATATCATCATTAATTTTGTTAGAGTTTGAATACATTTCTCTTTATTATATTATTATTAATAAAGAATATGTTTAATAATGTAAAATATAATAATAGATAAAATGTATTAAAATTATAAATCATCATCTTCAACATTTTATCTGTTAATATTTTGAAAAAAATTAGAATGGATTTTTTGGAGGAAATTCCCTAATAGATTCTTCTTATTCTGGTGGAGGTTATAATTAATCATATGAGTCTTATATTTATATCCCTAAATTATTGTTATTATCATTATCTAAATTAATATCATTATTTTTACTATCTTAATTAATTTCATTTAACTTAATTTATTTCTATCCTTAAAAAACAATGATATTTGTCTCTAAAAATAAATTTTATAATTTAAATTAGTTTTATACCGGTTACTGTTCTTTTGATAAATTCGTTATTGTATCATCTAATTGAGGTGGATTTAAATCTTCCATTTATTCAGGTTTTTATTAATCAATTATTTAACTAATATTCTCAATAGGTTTCTATCTAATATTTGTATTTATGAATTAACTTTCAAAGAAACAAGAATCTGGTTGAATTTTTACGATTAAATCATAATATAATTAACGCTGCTCTTGTGAAATATTCTATTTACTAAGAAACTTATTACTTATCTAGTGATCCATATTTCATTTTTATTCTCTTTCAAAATCATATAAGAATAAAAGAGTAGGTAAATATCGTTTTTATTTGATTTTGTGATTATTAATGCTACATTTTTCTTATTTAAGTATAATTCTTACTACATATCATAATTTAGAATATATTACATAGATATCATCAGTTGATTTCTCAAGATTATTTGATAAGGATTTAATGATTACATTCTAATTCTAAATCTTCAATTTTTGATTAGCTAAAACAAATATTGTTTATATGCCAAGTTGTTCTATTTTTGTTTAGAATATGCTCTGATTCTGATATTATTCTTATTCCAATTAAAGAATATAAAGAAGCATTTTTTCTAAACCATGCTTGATTATTTCTGTTTTAATGACTATATCTTAATTCATTTTAATATTTAAATATCAATTTTTATATCATTAGTTTTTTAGTATTTAATTCTGAATGAATCTTGATTAAATCTTTATAGCTTATTAGATTGGCTAATCGCTTTCTATTTCTTCTGATCCATATATTTTATTCCAATTAATCTAATTCTTTAAATTCTTGTTTTCAATTTCCTCAATTTTAATGCCTGATTTTCTCTCCTATTATTATCTTTTACTATTTTATGCAATTTCTTTCTATAAATTACATTTATTTTCATTCAACATATTTTGCTCTTATATTTCCTAATATATATTCTATAATACTTTTTAAACACGTTCTTCATCCCAATTGAAAAGATGCTTCAAATAGTTTTTAAGAACTTTAATACTCTTCTGCATACTACTATCACAATAGATAGCAACTGAACATTTTTTTATTTTAGTCCAAAACTCTTTTTAGATAATATTATTACATGCAAAAATAATCTTGAAGATTCTAATTAATCCTATAAGTTAATATGTATGTTTAAGTAATGTATTCCATATGCTTTCATTGACTAATCATTATCTATACAATTTATTATTGCACATATATTATTTTATTTTAACATTTCTAATGTATTCTCTATCTAATCTATTGTAGTAGTTTTCTCTAAATTGCAAAATGGATTGATAAACTCTTATTCAACTATGTAAAGATTAATTCTGTCATCTATTCTAAATGAAATGTACATTTAATTTATTTTATTAAATACGTTGCTTCAAGTCTAATTAAATCTAATTATAATAGTGAGAAACAATCTATTAGTGATTTAAAAATAAGTATAACATATAGATTATTTATTATTTTGATATACGTATCTATTTTTGTTTGATAATTATATTTATATAAATAATAATAGTAATATATGTATAATTATATGGATCAAAGTTATTATCGTAGTATATAGGAGAAATTAGAAAATAATTTAGATTTTAGTAATAAGAATAATGATGTAAAGAATTTATTACTTGAATGTAATAAAATCTAGAATGTACTTATTAATGTTTAAATTTTTAAGAATGTGTTGGGTTATAAAATTATGAGTTAGATTTTTCAAGCAATCTAAAAATCAGGTCAAAGAGTTTTACTTTTAGATTAAGACCAAGTTTAAATAATCAAATCATGTAAATCTTTAGCAACATTGGGTTTTCTATATAATCAAGAATAAATTAGAATATAATAAAAAGAGAAAGAATTTAGAGAAAATATTAGAAATTAAATTGATGATCTCTAAAAATAAGGTTTATTAGAAAAAGCTTTCTTATTTGATGAAGCTATGAAATGCAAAACAAAAGAAGAGTATATAGAGATTAGCACTACAATTAAAATAATACTAAATGTACTAATAGAATTTGGATCTGACTCATATCATTTTACTTAAATCTTTGATGTTATTCTAAATGCCTTACTCCTAACAGGAAACAATACAACAATTGGAAGAGATCACCAATTATTATCAATTCTTGATAAATTTCATAAGCTTCTTGCCAATTCCACATCACCGTATATATGGACTATCGTTTTTGAATCAATTTTAAATGCATCCACATATATGGAAAAACCTACAGATTTTGTCTAGCCTAATTTAATTGCCAGAATTATCTTATATCATGTATATTAGTTTAATCAACTAGATTCCATTTATGGAAGCTTTATTTAATTATTTTGGTAAGTACTTTGGAAGATTGTATAATTTTGAATGTAAGATGTTCCAATCCATGCTAAATTTTGGTGTTACTTAATAATCACTTGATTTAATATTAAAATTTAGTAACCTATTTGTCAAAGAATACTAAGTAGATATTTTAAGAGATATAAGAAAAGATCTTATTCCTAATCTATTTAAATACATGAAAACTGTCAATACTTTTGATTAGTTATAAAATTTATTTAATTTTTTCTTAATTTCATCCTGTTAATAATTAGTAGATAAAGAATTAGATAATTAACACTTTTCAGATATCATATTTAATTTTGATATGAATTTTGAAATTTATTCAGATTCATAATTAAAAAGAATTGCAAATTTTCTTGCATTACTACCTAAATAATTTAATAAAAAAGAATTGTAAAGCTATAAAAGTTTAGAAGATAAATTAAAAAAAAAAGTTATTTACATACCATAATCAATTTCATAAAACTTATTGATGAATGAACAAATTTAAATTTGGTTTCAGGAGGAAAATCAATAAATTTAGTCAAAATCCAAAACTTAAAAATTAGTTGGTTTAAAAAATTTGTTAAATAGTAAATAATATTTTCATATTAATATTTAGCATGTTACTTGAATAGTTTCATTTAAGCATTATTTTGGACGAAAGATTTTAAAAATCTTATAATAAATGAATTCAAACGAGAGACTGTTGAATTTTTAAAACCATTTAGTTTAAAAACCAATTTTTTGAAAGTATTACTTTGAATAATATTAGTGTTTCTTATTTTTGGATTCAATGACTGATGATATAGATTACACTCCTTTACTATTAAAAAGATCTTTAAGAGAACCATATAAAACAGATGTTAGACAATAAGATGCAGCTGAATTTGGAGTTCATTTATTTGAAGATATGGAAAATAATTTTGATCCAGAAGAATATGTATATAAAAATAATTAATACATTTAGAAATAAATCAAAGAAATTTTTTATGGTATGTCAAAATCTACTTTTATTTGTAAGAATTGTGAAAAACAAACAAAAGGTCCAGATGAAGAGTTTATGTATATTACTTTAAACTTTGAAGACAATAGATAAGCTAAAATGAAAGATGAAATAGAAAAAATGATTGAAAGACATTAAATGAAAGAATAAATTACTTTTAATTGTGAATAATGTTAAAAGACTACTTAAAGTACTCGTACTCTATAATTTTCAAAATTACCTAAAAATATAATTATGTAAATTAACAGATTTGAATTTCAATAAGGAGTTCGTTCTAAAATAAATGATTAAATCAATTTAAAAGCTATAATAAAAATATAAGAAGAAGATAAAGATTTAAATTATGAATTATATGCTGTTTTAATACATTTTGGAGAAATACCAGATGCAGGTCATTATACTATTTACTGTAAGGTAGATAAAAATTGGTATCGATTTGATGATAATTAAGTAAATAAAATTGATGGAGATTTTGATATAATTTAAAGAAATTTCAAGTAAATTTAAATTAAATATTATTTTATAGAAAGGAAGAAACACCATATTTGTTATTTTTTCGAAGAAAAAATAATTGATGTGATAAATAAATATTTTTATATTTTTTATTTAAAAATTAATTAATAATAAATAATATTTGATGTATTATGTTTAAATTTGAAATATACAATAAAATATATAAATTAATATTGTTGTAATAGAATTAAATAATTTATGTTAATTAGACTAATATAAGTTATATAAGTTATAAGGATTGTGAATATAGAGAAAAGTAAAAATATTATTTAAGTAATAAAATATTCAAAGTTGAGAATTCAACTTAAGACCTTCCATTAAAGTAGCAATTTATTCTTTTTTTAAACCTGAGGTTTCAAGAACTTCTTTAGATGATTCAGGATTGTAGTCAACAGTGAAATTATCCATGAGCTAATTATATTATAGATTATAAATTACATATTTATCATAGAATTATCCAAACCAAATTATTCTGAAATCACCTTATCTAAGTGCCCAAAGACATGTAAATAAAATAATCAATGGATAAACAAAAATTGATTACGGAAGTTAGATTCCACTTGATGTAGCAGATAATGTTCCTAATGACCATAATATTATGCCAAAAAAGAGACCAAGCATTCCAATAACAAAATAAACTCTTGAATTTCTATTCTTATCAAATCTATATAAATAAGATATAGATAATCCAGGAACTACTAAATCCATTAATGATAACCATACACAAACTTTATTGAGGTTATATTTAATTTATGGAATCTAAAAAAGCACTGGATAATTGGAATACTTATTAATAATCATAAGAATACTTGTAAGACGACGATTTAATAATTGACTGAAAATAATTATGTCAAAAGATAAAAGTAATATATGCAATCAAATATTATTATGGCTCCATATAATATAGTGACTCCTCTTAAACTTATGACTTTAAATAATCTAAGGAGAGATCCAGATATACAAAAAGTGATTAAATCTGATATATACCATGCTTGATTTAGTATTATATAAAGGGTTACTAATACAATCGATAAAAATATTGATATACAATCACATACTCTAATTGATAAAAAGATTTATGCTTGCAATTTCAAATTTACAGAAAAAAAACATTATAGTTCATTGATTATAAACCAACAACAAAATAATGATAATATTAAGCACAATATTAACACTACTTCATACCAAGAATTTATGTAATGTACAAGTACATAAAAGAGTATTGATGCAACTATATAGATTATGTATAATATCCAATTGACTATGAAACCCTAAAAGTAAAGTACTTAGTCTTCTAATTAAAATGATTAAACTGCTATTAATCTTTTTATAAAAGGATATTTCTTTAGGTTAATTTCAATTTTTAGGGATCTAATTTTTGCCATTTTGGTAAAAATCCAAACACATAAGCATCCAAGTAATATGATAAAAAATGTAGATGCATCAAAATTAATTTTAATTTATTGTTATTCTGAATATAATACATACTAACATACAAGCCAATATTAAAAAGTAAGATATAGTGATAAATTTGATTCAGAATCATATACTCCTAGTTCAAATTCAATCATTCCTGATTCTATTGTATTTGCATCACTTTTTGCTTACTCACAAACATTTTCAATTGCAATATTTGTAGAATTATTTATATGATAAGTTATGTTTGATGAATATCCCAAATTTTTCAATTTAAATTGCTCATTTTTTATAACATAGCCATCTAATATAATTTGTAAAGTATTTTGAAAATTTGAGTATTAAGTGGCATTAATTAATTCTAAATTAGGAGGTGTACAACATGAGGTTTCTTACCAATGAAATAAATTATTATATAATGATACTTTGCTATATATTATCCAAGAGTTTTCAAAAGTATCCATTAATGTTATGGTTTATGAGAAAGCATATTCCACAAAAAAAATAAAAATACTTAAAAACATTATTTAATTAATACAAAACTCTTTTCTTCTGTGATTCATTCTATGAACCAGAAATATTTCTTAAAATTTTAAATTATTAATGAAAATATCATCATTCTATACTCTTTGATACAAATTAATTTAAATAACATTCCATGATAATACAGATTTCTACTTTATCAAAATAGTAAAATAAGAAGTAATAGTAAAAAATCAATATTCAATGATAATTTTGATAATCTACAATTTTATTTACATTATATATATTTTAATTCAAAAAATAATAAAAAAAATAATAAAAAATTATCATCTCTTTGTAATAAAGAAATTAAATATCAGACTCTCTTTCATATTTAGTGAATTATAAGAAAGAGATGAAGAATGGTTTTTTTATTCTTTATCTATTTTTTATTTCTTTGTTTTATTAATAATTCATATAATCGTTATAGTTATTTTGAATGCTTAATACATCAATTAATTTTTTTGAGGAGAATGACATAATCAAATTAAGGAAATATGTATTAAAATATGATTTATAAAGGTCATCACAAAGGAAAATGAATGGAAAAAAGATAAAGCAGTTTTAGAATAAAAAATTTAATTACTTGAGCTTTAATTAGATGATTATAAATCAAGGGAATTTAACTATAAAAAACTGAATGAAACAATAACATAAGCCATTAATGAAACTACTACGATTTAGAAAGTATTAATTATATTTAAATATGATAGAGATCTGTGTCTGAATTATAAAAAAATGTCGATATTTAACAGAAAGATCATAATAAAGCAATTTACAAAGAGTAGATAAAGTCTTTAGAAGTTTAAGTAACAGATTAATAATAAAGAATAGATTAGATCATTAACAGAATAATTATAGGAAAAAGATTCATAAGGGAAAGAGATGGAATTATAATTATAGAAGCAATATTATTAATATGATCATAGAATTATTTAGTTGGAATAGGAAAAGTAATAATAAAATTAAGAAAATGTAAAGTTAAAAGAATAAATGATAAAAGTAGAGGAGAACTATAAATAAAGAGAACAATAGTATAAAAATCAATTTGAATAAGAAATATAAAAAATAAAAGATATAAATATGTAGGATAATAATGCAAAACAATCTGATTATGAATCAAAGTATTCCTAATTATCTTTGTTATATGAGAAAGAGAAGGAATAACTTTAATAGAGAATTAGTAAATGCTAAAATACTATCAAAAAATATTAATAGCATATAGAATAGAATATAGACATAACTAATATTAGATAATAGTATGAAGACTAAATTTAATAACTTTAAGAAAAGAATTCAGTATTATAATAATAATTTTAATATGAAAGATAAATTTTATTGTAATAAATAGATGAATTAAAAAAGCAATATTAATAAAGAGATCATATAATGAAAGATAGTATAAATTATCATGAATCAACATCCAAAAAAAAGAGTGTTGATGTAATAAAGATTAAAAGTTCTTTATAATCATATGATAGCCCAGTGTAATGTAAGAGTTTTCATGTAGCTAATTAAGATTCAAAAGGAATAAGCTATAATTAATTAGTTAAGAATTCATCAAATTAATCTCTTAATTTTACATAAAAATAACTCTAATAATCTTAATAATAATAATAGAATAATTAATCATTTGAAAAGTCTACTAAATTTAATGATGGAATACCTATGTCAATAGATTAATTTAATTTAATGAAAAATAAAAAGTAAAAATCATAAACAACTCTATCAATTCCAACTAGTAATAATTATAATTTAAATTCATTATTATAAGAAGCTAGTTTATTTTAATAAAATTAAGAATCTTTTCAATTGGATTCAAATAGCAATCCAAAAGAAGATCCATCAAAGTAAAGAATTTTAAAGTAATTAAATCCAAACATCAACAATAGATAAATAGATTATAATAGATCAGTTAGAAATGATAAATATAAATAGCCAGAATAATCTTATTAACGATCAGCATCATAGGAGGGATTAAAAGGTTCAGTTTCTAATCTAAGTAAAATGCTTGGATAAACTGAAATTAGTTATTAATAATAATCTAATTCAACATAATAATAAACAAATAATACTACTTTAAATAGTTTAAAAGTCCCTATTTTTACCTAAAATTAAATAAATAGTTTGAAAAATAGTACATAATAAGTATATCCTTGTGCAACTCTAAGAATGAATGAAAATCATGTCTAAAAAGTGAGATATAACAACAATCATAGTACACATGAGGAGATTAAATATAATAAAGAAAATTAATAACCTACGAAAAAATAATCAAGAACTGATATTAAAATGATTATTGGAAAACTATTACAAACAAAAGTAAAATAATCAGATAATATCGAAAAAACTACTTAATTTTCCAAATTTAATCGAATTTGAATAAATTATTTTTTTTACTTATAAAATAATCATTAGATAAATAATTATAGATGGATAGAAGATAAGAAATTAAAGTCTTTCTAAAAGAAAATACTTTATAACAAATAAAGAAAAATTTAATTTATTTATATCTTTTGTATAAAATAATAACAACCATAAAAATACTCAAATCTAATAATGATTAAATTTTTATTACAATTTTATTCAATTTTTTTTTTATTAGTTTTTGAGTATAATTTAATTAAGTCTGACATGTATAAAAAATGGCTTTTAAGGAATTTATTAAATAAATGAATATAATGATGATATGTGTCTAAAAAATAATCACTTATTTAGAATTAATTTTAAATCCTAATTATTATAGAAATTTAAAAAAATAACAAAAATGTTTTATAAGATTAGAAATAAAAATTTTTTAAATTTGAATAATAATGCAAGTTATCATTTAAATAAATTGAAGAGAAGATTAGAAAAAAATAGTTTTAATAAGTTACCTAAGTGAAGTGATTTATTTCTAAATAAAATTGTTGGAAATATTTTAAGGTTATTTATATTAATAAAATTTTAAATTTAATTAAATATCAAAATAATATAATAATTTCATATATTAATTATTTATCATTGATTTTCCGGGAGAGGAACATTATTAAAAATTTAAAGTTCTGAAATTTGTAGAAATTTGTTTATTTACTCAGGATTAATAAACTATTATAATTTAGATAAAGCTTTAACTAGTTTTCCATTTTAACTATCTGTTAAAGAGCTTTTACTTTAAAATTTAGAATCTTGACGAGTTTTTTTTTTTGAAGAAATTTGAGGTCTATTATCTGATAACATAATAGCCTAATAAGGTAAAAAATTTTCAAAATTGGAATAATCATAAATTAAGGTATAAGTTTCTCCTAATGATTAAGATTAGTTTTTATAATCAATTTCTATAAATTCTTAAAGTGAAGAAGATGGTGTATCATCTTATGATCTTATTTCTGAGTATACATCTTCTGCTTATTCCTCTTCAGATTCTAAATCATAGTCTATGAAAGAATATTTAAAAAATGGATTTCTTGGATTTATTGATTTGATTTCAAATATCTTACCATTATAAAATTTACAAGAATCACATAAATCATAATATACTATCCTTTTCATTTATTTAAGAAGTCTTTTCTTTTTTGATTAAATTTATTTCTCAAATTAAATAGGTTTAATTGGTTCAATATTTTAATTTAATATTCTTGGAGAAATTTATTCTGTTTAATAGAATATTTTTTCAAAGTTATTTTATTATAATAAATCCCATTTTTATGAAATTTCTTGATTATATTTTTTAGTCGATTTCTTACACTTTATCATAGTTTACTTTATTACACTATTAATAGGTATAGAATTGATCTATGGTTCTTAAATTTCATTAATTATTGAAATCTGTTCATATGAAGGATGTTCTTCTTTTATCATAGTAAGTTAATTCTTTGATTATTATTCTTGAAAATGATTATTTTTAAGTATACTTTAAATAGAATTAGATTAATCATTTTTCTTTTGAATTTCAGAATTTGTTAATTAGTTATGAAATTTAACTGATTTGATACTAGATTTTGCAGAATATTCAGAAAATTAATCTTATTTATTAAATTAAACGTTAGTTTCTGATTCTTCTAATTTGAAATCTTCAGTAAATGGGAATTCTGTATTCTTTTTTAAATCCAAATATTAAATAAATGCTTCTTCAATATTTTCAATATTCTATTATTCTAAAGAATCAATAATATTTTTAATAGATTTTAGAATTTCAAATACAATAAGTCTTAATTTCCTAACTTATTAAAATATTTCAATATTTCCATGATCTTTTAAATCTTATATATTTTTCATTTCATAATATCCTTGTAAATCTGTAGAAACAAGTTTAAGATTATCTATATTTTTGAATACTTTTTAAATATCTAAAAGATTTAAAAAATTTTAATAATCGAAATTCTATCCCAAATTCACTTCATTTAAATTTATCCCTGAAATTTTTTTCAATTCAATTCGTTCAACAGAATCTTTTATCAATCCAAGCATCTCTTCTAATTAAAATCTTTAATAGTTCTCAAGAGTTGAATTCATAAAACTCTTACAATTATGAGCTAATTTACTACGATGATATGAAATTGGTTAACCCTCTAATTTTATAGAAATAAGTCTTTAGAGATTATAACCATTAATTTCATTCTTTTAAACCATATTAATTAAATCTTAGCTTGGTTAAACATGCAACATAGGTAAACCCATTTTTATTATTTATTTGAATATATGTTAATAAAAAGGTAATCTAGCTTAGAGAGCTTCTAAAATTTCTTTATCCTCACTATCTAAATCATCTTTTTATGAAACCTTCGAACCTTTTGAACTTTTTAGAGTACCTGAAGACTTTTTTCTTTAGTACTTTTTTGAAGACATTTTATAAAAATGTATAAAAATAATAGTTCAAGTTTTAGTTCGAATAAAATATAAAAGGTTTTTAACAGAAATTAATTACTTTTGTAAATTAATTAAATTTCTTTTATCCTACAATATGAGTTCTATTTTATAAAATGAAATCTATTTCCATTTACATTAGACTAATTCACAATAAATAGAGAACTTAAAAGAATAAGTTTAATTATTGTATCATAGGGAATTTAATTTAATTACTATCATATAAATTACCTAAAAGAAATTAATATAATTTTAAGTAAAAGTGATTTCAAATTTTTGGATAATATAAAAAGATGTAGATATTAAGAAATTTGAGTAAATGAATAGTTAAGAAGAGACACTTAAAAAAGATTGTAATTATAGTTAGTAAATTGTATTTTTAATTTTTTAGTTGAGTTGAATGGGTTTCAACTATTTAATTAAGAATATTTAATGATGATAAAGGAAGTGCTATTTATTTTATGTAAAGTTTGATTTATCTATAATTTTCTAATATTATTCTTTTTGAATAATTAATTATATGAAAAAATAAAAAATATAATTTTAAATTTTAATAAGTTATGATTAGAATTCTAGATAGAGAATTGGAAAATTAAGAAGAAGTAATAATTATAAAAATTAAATTTTTAAATGTTTTAGATTAGATTAAATTAAATAATAAA
The DNA here is from genome assembly GCA_905182985.1 of Paramecium sonneborni. Lineage (NCBI taxonomy): Eukaryota > Ciliophora > Oligohymenophorea > Peniculida > Parameciidae > Paramecium > Paramecium sonneborni. The sequence continues at coordinate 88,621 of CAJJDN010000158.1, read as the reverse complement.
TGTAATAATGAATTGAATTGCTCATCATTTTAAAAATATTCTTCTCTAAATTTAATTATTATTTAGATTTTAATTTCTTAATTTGAAACTCATTTAAATATAATATTTATTGATGTATCCAACTTTTCTTAAGATACTTTAAAAAATCCTACCTTTTTTTATTTTAAATGAGTTTTGCACAAGTTCTTTTTAAAATCCTTTTTTTTCTTATCCTTATTTCTTCAAATAAGTTTCCTGTTGTTTAGAATAATGATTCCATCTCAATAAATGTGATTGATCTTTTTGGTTTCAATCATGAATTAGTTAAAAAAATTTAATTCAAATCTAAATCTCAATTTAAAAAAACTACTTATTTCATTTTAAATAACATTCACTATATTCTATCTAATTCATGTTTTGGAGAAAATAATAATGATAATTATTAAGGAACACAAGGATAATTTATAAAAAAATATATTTCACTTATCTAACTTATCAAATAACTATGGTTTTTATGATAATAATACCATTACTATTCTTATTAGCAAAACATTTTTTCATATAATTCTATTATTCTAATTCTTTTTTTTAAACCACTTTACACCTATTTCATTAATTGTTAAATCACAAAAATTTTTATCAAACTAATGTATAATGTTTCTTGTATCAATTGATAATATTTTAATATAACTTTTGACAAGAAAATGAAAATAGGGTCAGAAATTATCTATATTTGGTAACTCAAGAGAGTCATCGGATGTTAAAGAGAATTCTTAAGATAATTTAGCTTTTTGTTTTAATTGATGGATANAATTTAATTTAATTACTATCATATAAATTACCTAAAAGAAATTAATATAATTTTAAGTAAAAGTGATTTCAAATTTTTGGATAATATAAAAAGATGTAGATATTAAGAAATTTGAGTAAATGAATAGTTAAGAAGAGACACTTAAAAAAGATTGTAATTATAGTTAGTAAATTGTATTTTTAATTTTTTAGTTGAGTTGAATGGGTTTCAACTATTTAATTAAGAATATTTAATGATGATAAAGGAAGTGCTATTTATTTTATGTAAAGTTTGATTTATCTATAATTTTCTAATATTATTCTTTTTGAATAATTAATTATATGAAAAAATAAAAAATATAATTTTAAATTTTAATAAGTTATGATTAGAATTCTAGATAGAGAATTGGAAAATTAAGAAGAAGTAATAATTATAAAAATTAAATTTTTAAATGTTTTAGATTAGATTAAATTAAATAATAAATGTAATAATGAATTGAATTGCTCATCATTTTAAAAATATTCTTCTCTAAATTTAATTATTATTTAGATTTTAATTTCTTAATTTGAAACTCATTTAAATATAATATTTATTGATGTATCCAACTTTTCTTAAGATACTTTAAAAAATCCTACCTTTTTTTATTTTAAATGAGTTTTGCACAAGTTCTTTTTAAAATCCTTTTTTTTCTTATCCTTATTTCTTCAAATAAGTTTCCTGTTGTTTAGAATAATGATTCCATCTCAATAAATGTGATTGATCTTTTTGGTTTCAATCATGAATTAGTTAAAAAAATTTAATTCAAATCTAAATCTCAATTTAAAAAAACTACTTATTTCATTTTAAATAACATTCACTATATTCTATCTAATTCATGTTTTGGAGAAAATAATAATGATAATTATTAAGGAACACAAGGATAATTTATAAAAAAATATATTTCACTTATCTAACTTATCAAATAACTATGGTTTTTATGATAATAATACCATTACTATTCTTATTAGCAAAACATTTTTTCATATAATTCTATTATTCTAATTCTTTTTTTTAAACCACTTTACACCTATTTCATTAATTGTTAAATCACAAAAATTTTTATCAAACTAATGTATAATGTTTCTTGTATCAATTGATAATATTTTAATATAACTTTTGACAAGAAAATGAAAATAGGGTCAGAAATTATCTATATTTGGTAACTCAAGAGAGTCATCGGATGTTAAAGAGAATTCTTAAGATAATTTAGCTTTTTGTTTTAATTGATGGATAGAGATTGAATATTATGAATGATAGATTTGATCAATATAATCTGAATTAGGAAATTTGATGAAGTGAGATTAAAACTTAATAAGATATATTAGGATAACATAATAAAGGACAAAAGAGTATGTTTTATAAGAATATATGATCAATCTTTAGTAAAGGAAGAAGAATGAGATGGATGGGGAAGTGAAATTGAGAAAAAATAGTAAAAGTATGTTATATAATATAAATGTTTGTATGATGTATGAATAATAATATATATAATGTAAAATAAGAAATTAAAATGGAAATCAGATTTTGAAAAGTCTGTTATAATAGATAACTTTATAAATAGAGGATGGATTAAATCTTAAGAGAAAGAAGAGGAATCAACAGATTGGAATGTGTATTGGGCAACAGTATGGAATGTTAGGAATATATTTAATCCAAAGAATGGGTTTAGATTGAATGATTAAGTATTAAAAATAAATATAGTAAGTAAATAATAAATCACTTTCCAAATCATTATGAATTAACACGTAAAGATTGTATGGTAAAGAATTTAAAGAGATTTAAGAGGGAATAAGATAAAGAAGCTTTAGAGATGTTAAATTTTGATTTTTTACCCACAACTTATATATTTCCTGGAGAATATTCATTATTTGTAGAAGAATTTCATAGAAATCCAAATTAAACATGGATTGTAAAACCAGCTGCAAGAAGTTAAGGGAAGGGGATATTTTTGTTAAGAAAAATTTAATAATTAAAAAAGATATCTGGAACAAGTGTAACAAGTAATATGACATAATTGAATTTGGCATCAAAGGAGAATTATGTAGTATCAAGATATATAGATAATCCATTATTAATAGGTGGAAAGAAATTTGATTTAAGAATGTATGTTTTAGTTACAAATTATAAACCATTAAAAGTGTGGATTTATAATAAAGGATTTGGTAGATTTTGTAATGAATAATATACAACAGATGTTGCCGAGATTGAAAATATGTTTGTACATTTAACAAATGTTGCAATATAATAATATAGTGATAAGTATTCATAAAAACATGGTGGTAAATACTCTATTGATGCACTTAAATTATATGTTGAATCTGCATATGGTACAGATGCATTATAAAGAATGATGGATGATATTCATAATATCATGTTAACATCGCTTAAAGTATAATTATATAATTAATTAAGTCTGTTTAAGCGGTTATATAAAATGATAAACATTGTTTTGAAATGTATGGTTATGACATTCTATTAGATTCTAATCTTAAACCATGGCTTATTGAAATTAATGCTAGTCCTTCTTTAACTACTACAACACCTGTTGATAAGAATCTTAAAATGAATCTTATTAATGATGTCTATAATATTGTCTTACCAAATGATGATTTCTCAGATTCAGAATCTAAATGTAATTATCTCATTTTCTATTTCTTAGAATAAACTACTAATAAAGTTGGTGGATTTACACTTCTCTATGATGAAAATCTAGATCCTAATATTCGTAAAACATAAAAAAGATAGAGTGTCAAAATATGGAAATGAATTAACTATCAATTAATATTTTTATAATACTTTTTCTATTTTAATTTTCCTATTTAATATATTTATTTAATTTTTAAATGTCACACTAATAATACAATTTATTCCTTATTATTCTATTTACCTTAATTATAATCAATCAAAATATAAGGAGAAGAATATAAACAATTATTATTTAAAGATCATTTCTAATTTTTATTTCATTCTTAATCATTAACAAAGTATTTTTATACATACAAATTAATAAAGAATGTTCCTAATAAATTTCATACATTTCTCATTTCACAATTATTTACTCTCAAAAAAAAGAAGTTCAAAATATATATTCCAGAAAATTAAGTAAACCAAAAATTATGAGTATACAATCTATTAAATTAACGATACCCACAAATTCAAATAAAATTCATATGGATATTGAATAAGAGGAATGTGAACTCATTGATCAATAAAAAATACAAACTAAATGTAATATAATCAGAATGTCATAATAAAATTAATAACTAAGAGATCATTCAAAAATAACTTAAAACAATACCTAACACTTAGAATAATAATCCTAAATATCATGTGATCATATCTAAATACAATTATCATTGATGGAATAATGTTTTACTTCATTACTTGAAAGTACTATTCCTGATGAAATACTTTGTAGAGATTAAGAAAAGATCCTTATAACAAGATTTATTGAAGATGGCATCAAAAACAATGGATAAAAATAAGCATTATGTATTATATACATACTATTAATACAATAGATATATCAGGAGTTCCAGGTATAGGTAAAACTGCAACAGTCTTAGAAATCAAAAACTAATTACTCTCGAAAAAACTCAATTTTGATTTTATCTATTTTAATGCTATGAATGTTGAATCTCCAGAAGATATCTATCCATTCCTCTATTCAAAAATCACTAATAAAAAAGAAACATCCAAAATCAAATCTTGCATTCTTTTAAGTTTTTTATTTACATATTATATTAGCTGAACTTTTTAATACCCAATAAGATATGATATAATAAAATAAAGTACTCCTCTTAGATGAATGTGATAATCTCTATACTTCAGATTAACAAGTACTATACAATTTGCTTGATTGGCCTTAATAACCATCAGCTCATTTAATTGTTTTGATGATTGCAAATACTATGGACTTTCCTGAAAGACTTAAACCAAAATTATAATCTAGATTAGGAAATCATCGAATTGTTTTTAAACCATATAATAGTATTTAAATAGAGAATATATTGTAATAAAGAATGAAAAATATTTTAATCAAATAATTGTTTGCCTCAAATACTCTAAATTATTTAGGTAAAAAAATAGCCACTATTTCTACTGATATTCGTAAAACTTTAAGTGTTTGTAGAACTGCCATTGTTTTAGCAAGAGAAGAACTTCTCAAAAATAATACTTTTTCTTAAATTGAAGTTCATCATATTAAATTAGCTTATGATAAGATTTATAATAAACCATAACATAATGCTTTATAATATTTTAATCATGACATGAAGTTACTCTTAATTATAATTGCACTTGAAATACATCTAAAAACTTAAAATTATGCATATTTTCATCAAGTTATTTAAAGAATGAATCAATTTAAATAATTAAAGAATTAACAAACCTTCAGTTATCATTAAATCAAATTAATCCTAATTAAATTATCTTAATTAAACTTAATTGAAATTAAACAAAATTTAATTTTATTAACTAAAAATAATTGGTAACTCAAATTACAAGTAAATATTCATCTCCTATTATTTTCTAGAATAGTTTAAACAAAGATAGATTATTTAATTTAGATGATATTCTCATTCAACTCAAAATCAATATAGATGACATCAAAAATGGACTTTCAAATGATGATCTTTTCAAAGAATTTTCTAATTTATTTTGATTTCAATCTGAAACTTTATTTTATTACATACATATTTTTTATCAATATTTAATAATCTATATGTCTTTTATAATACCAATACTTTTGATTAAATAAAGTAACTGAATTGTTTAATCATGTTCTACTATTAAGAGTTTATCTTTGCAAATGATGAGTAACTGTATTATTAGTTTTAGTCATTCATTATATATATTCTATTATAAACTTAAATGATTTAGCTATATATATATGGTATTTAAAAATATAATTAAAAAATTATCAATAATTAATTACTAAAAATATATAAATCCCGTTTTAAAAGTAGAAAGTTTTTATTGATCGTCATTTTTTTTAAAACATTTAAATATTTTTAAGTGGATATAAACACTTATAAATTTAAAATTTTCTAATGATGAAATTCAACAGATAGGTTATAAGAAAAGATTTATTGAATTAAAATTTTCTTTTTGAAAGCTCTTTGAATTTAAATATACAATATTTATAATAAAAATTGAAAAATTTATAATATTATATTATAATCATTATAAGAGATTGTCATATATTTTTTAAACATATATTAAAGTTTTAAGAAAACTTTCTTCTCCATAAACTGACTAAGGTGGTAGTACATATGGTAATTATCTTATTTTATAAAAACGATTTCTAAAGAATCTATATAATAAAATTGATGATAAAAACTATTAAATAATAAAAATAACCATAAAGACAGAGAAAAATATAGTTCTAAATTGAATTTCTGCTTCAAATTTAAGGATTAGATTCAATTAACCTTAATCCATTATATTATTAAATGCTTCACTAATAAAATTTAATCCTATTAGATCTAATTCAGTTAATTTTATTAAGTTTTCAAATTCATAATTGTTTTAAATATTTTCGCTAACTTTCTACACAAAATAATCTGTTGAATAGATTAATCCTTAAGTTAATTTTCCATCAATTACAATAGAACATAAAGTATCATTTATTAAAGAACATGAGTCATTAGTTAAATATTGAAGTAAATCAAAATAATTTTCTTCAGTTTCTGAGGCTATCATTTAGCCAAAATATATAACTTTATTATATGATTCTTAAATCAGAGTCTAATATTATGTTATAATATCATTTCCGATGGAAAGATTATAATGAGATTAAGAATATTTTTACAAGATTTAATCTGTCATCATCATTTAATAGAATTATTCTGTGTATATAATATTTTAATTAAATAAATCCAAATTATTTTTTAAACTAGTAATATTTGAAGAATTAAATACTTTAACAGTTAAAAAGTAAACCAAACCTATCAACAATGTTATTGATTAAACTAAGAAAAATAATCTCTAAAATTTTGGTTTCTCATCAGAAATTATAAATTATTTTTTTTACTCTTATTATTACACAATCTATTAAAATCTCATGGATATTCGTTTATTTGTAAACATATCATTAAAACTAGTATTGATATTACATTTATCCTTAAATTGAAATTGATACTTATATAAATTAAGATCAGATGGTTATTAATATCGATGTTGTAAAGATAATAATCTAATGGATTCTGTTTCTAAAGCTTTAAAAGATATTTGTTCACAACTCCTTAAAATCCTATTAAGAAGTCGAAACAATTAACGAAATACTATTGAATAAACAATTATTAGTAAAACTTCATTTACTAAAAAAATGATTAAACAAATTTCCTGTTAGTTTTCAAGGTCTGAAACATTGTTGTCTATTTATTATTAAAATTTTATTGTTAATTTTTCATAAGCTTCCTTATGGACTGAATATTAACTAATTAAAGAGCCAAGAGAACTGTTATATTTTTAAATAGTAGTGATATTAGATAAATTGATTCCATAAAGTCCTTATTACATATATATAACATAGAACTATTCAGTCCAAGCACTTACTTACTATTCATTTCCACTATAATAATCAAATTAATTTATATAAATATCTGAGAGTGTTGCTTTAACTAGACTATCATCTAAATATTATTAATAATGAGATAAATAATTTTAGCAATTTACTTAAAGTTATTCAAGCAATTTAGCTTGATATTAAGATTTTAACAATTAATCATGATCTTTATCTAAATTTTCAATATCTACACCTAAAGCTAATAAGGTATTTATTGTATAATCTGTAGTTACAAATGCTCTTAAGATGTCTACAATTTTCATATTTTCTTCTAATTTAAATTTAAAATTAAAATAAAATATGAATCCCAGACTTAAAAATAATGAAATATTTAAAAAGTCTATCATAAAAATTAAATTAATTAATTTTGGATGATTATCTGATTATGAAAATTTACTATATAAATGAGTTTTTTAAAGCATAGATGGTATTGCATTATTTTAGGTAGTTGGAGTTTAAGTAATTCTTATGTCACATTCTTAATCTTTTTAAATTTAATTATTTTCTGATTAATTATTATCAATTTCAAATGATTTTTTAGAGATATTTTTATGAAAATAAGATTATTGGTATTTGGCTTTGTTTTATATTTTTTATTTTATTTTCTATTCAATTCTTAAATGTTATAAACTTTATCCATCAATTTAGACACTAATTATTTATTGATCAAATGGTTAAATATTATTAGTATTGCTCATTAATGATAAAAGATCTCTTTAAGAATCAAATGGACTTTATATGTGGGGTCCGATTTGAAATTAATATTCATCAAAATGGATTGATTAGTTTTATTATTTTTCAGAAATATTAGAAAATTCACATCGTTCATCACTTTGAGAGAATATCGATTATGATTATAATTATTATTCTGATTCTATAGGTTCATTATTTTATGAGATTTCCATATTGGTTTCTGTTTTTGATTTAGATTATAGGTTTTTTGGAGAATCTATCCAAATTTAACTTTAATTATCAGCAATTGTAATTTTTAAAAATTCAATCATAAAAGATTTATGTACTTTTCCATTAATTTTAGCTATAGTCATAATGAATTTGCAAGTAGTACAAAAGATGTCTGGAATTCCATTTTCTTTAGGAATTTTGAATAAAATATCATCAGCAGTAATAGAAAAATGATTAAGTAGTTATTCAGTTTCGGAGAAATTAAATTATTAAGAACAACTATTTAATTCTTATCGTAATAATTCTTATTCTTAAAAATCTTTTTCTTTATTATTCAAAAGTTCTAAATATTTTTTAGAGTTTTAGATTAACTGTTTTAATTTAATCTTTTATAAACTTTTTCCATCTTTCAATTTAAATTATTCAATTGCCATAGTTGTAATTCCTTCAATTTTCAATTCATTATTTAAATAAAGATGACCCTTAATATTTTCATAAGCACCATCAGTCTCAATTTATTTAATGAAACAATATATTGGAAATAAATCTCCAGTTAGATTAAAGCAAACATCAATAAACATTTCAACAAATAATAAATCTTTATTTTTTTTTTATGCCAAAAGTGCTCTCTTCTTTCTTAAAATAACAGGTCTATTAGTCAATAGAAATATTTCCATTAATTAATCATGAATTCCTGATAAATGAGGAACTACTAATTAATTAACAGTTAAAATTTCTTCTTAAAATTCTCTCTGTCCATAACCAAAAACATAAGGAGCATTATTTGAGTATTGAATAATCTCTCCTCTTGATATTTTACCTTTTTTAGCATGTCTTGCTAAATTAATTTTTAAATAACACACTTTCTAATTATGAGATCCACTATTAGATTCAAAAAACTTAAAATTTTTAGTTTTTAATTGATTCCTTAATCGTATAAACTTATCAAAATCATTCAGTATTTCTATACAATAAAACATATAAATTAATAAGGAGGTTCTCGATTAAGAGAAATCATTGAATTATTCAATCTTTTTTATAATTTCTAAATTATAATCAACAATGTCATTTAATAATTGATACAATGATTCATAATTATATTTGTTATCGATTAATTATCGAATAAATTCATATTTTTTTTAAACATTTAAAAACATATTTGAAATAAGCTTATCTCTTCTTACTTCAGTAACACGATAATCTTTATATTACAAAGCAACTTCTACTTCTTCTAATTTTACTTAAGGATTCATTTTTAGAAGAATTTGATGTTTTGTGTAACTAAGAAGTACCTACATCGAAACTGAGGAGGTGATACAATGTTTATTTTATATCTTCTCCTTCATTTCCATTATCAATAATAATATTTAATAGCATTCTTCAGAAGTGCTTAAATAAGTAAGAAGTTAAGTAATACGTATTATATCATAATCTTCTTTCTCTTTTTCAATTTCAAAAATCAATTTAGCATAATATCTAATATATCTTTTTATTAATTCAACTTATATTGTAAGGTTTTATATTTTGATATGATAATATATTCTCATTTCTAAGCTATGATAATTATTTTCAATTATTCTTCGTTTTTCACCTCTAAATCCTTTACAATAACAATAAACATTATCACATTAATTAATGTGTTATTTAAGTAAGACAATAATGTTAAGAATAAACTTAGATCTATTTAAATTGATTACTGAAGCATCTTTCTCAATTGTTTATTAATCATCTAATTTCATCAAATCAACTAATCTTAAATAATGAATAAAATATTTAGTATTCTTATTTTATAAGTATTCAAGTTATGTTTATTTTTATTTATTAATTTCTTTCTCAATAACAAATTGTTCTTCTTCTTCCATCAATAGAGCAGTTTTAGATTGAATCCTAGTTCTCTATCTTTATTTTTCTTTGAATTATGAATTGTACAATATTTCTTCATTCATATAAGCTTTAATTTCATTCAACAATCTCGATGATAAGGGAACTGTAATCAATGCTATTGATATGATTTGAATTTAATTGTGCTGAAAATACTATGAGATTATGACTGATAGAGTAAATGGCAACATAATTAGTATTGTTTTAACTTTATAATCTTCCATATAAGGATGACATATAAAGAATTCAATCAAATTACCAACCTATAACATTAGTATAATGGATATATTTAAATAATAATGTGTAGAAGTCTAATCAAAATCTTTCTCTAAATTAATCAACAAATAAAACCATTAAACAAGTATTGGGATTACTGTTATGATTTATTATAACCTGAACCAAAATGAATGAACTAAACGTAAATGATTATTATCTCGAATTGTGTAAGTTTTTTAAATATTCATTGATATATTCCATGATAACAATGCTCCTATATTTGTAAGAACATTTAAAAATATCATCAATCCATAAAGACTATTTCCTATACTTTCATCACGAAAATTAACCTACCATATAATAAAATTCCAAATCATTAAAGGAATCACTAAAATGTGTGGAAATATATTCAAAAGTGATGCCAAAGCGAACTTCTCTAATTGTTAAAATGAAGATTATTCATTTCCCATCAATTACTTATACATAAAGTATTCAATGTAATTATGCATATTATAGGATCTATCCAATAAAGTTAGATTATCTAATCAAATTAAAACTCTTACAATTCAAATTATTTTAATCATCAATTGATGAACGATGCTTAATTGAACTATATTGAAAATATTCCTTATGCATTCCAATCATATTAACACAAATAGGTGTATATATGATTACAATTATTACTAATTGAAATCCAATTAATCCTGAATTAGGAACACTCTCAAGTATTAAAATTGATGGAACACATAATTTAGATATCAATTCAAATAATTAGTATGAATCATCTGTTTTAATTTCCTTATTATATAGTCTTACTTGAAGAATTTCAATTATTACTTTGAAAAGAAATGTTAATGCTAATCTTTATAAATGAGCCACTACTTCTACCAAAATCCATAAATATTTAGAATCTCGAGAAAGTATTATTTGAGAAAACCCTATTGTAAACTATTAATATTCCAACCAATATTGCTTAATCATATAATAATTGAATAATTTCTAATAATTAAAATACAAATATTACTTTTTATTAACGTATATAAATTGTTTTCATCTAAACTTAGTAAAATCAAAATTAAATATTGTTGAGACTTTTTTTAAACCTTAAATTATATACAAATTAATTTATAAAGTATATAGTATTTTAATCATTTTACTTAGATATGATTCTATCAGATATTTGCTAAAGTTAATTTTAATATTAATACAAAAGTTCTCTTTCAATCTTACAACTAAAAGTTTAAGTGTGATTTTATTTTGTGTTTAATTGAAATCATTAAATCTTATTATTTGTTTTTATAGTAAAAAAAGTTTTATGTTAATTGCCAAAGTTAAAAACATCAACTTGAAAACATTCGAAAATTACTCAAATTTATTAATAAATAATTCAATAGAAATTTATTAACCTCTCATATGAAGGAATAATGAAAATTTTTGTTATAAATTTTCTTAAATTAATATTATTACTGACGATAGCTTTTTCATGAAAAAGAATCTAATCTAATAAAATATTTTTAGATATTAAATTATGGGATGTCATGTAGATATGTTACAAGGTATTGTAGTCTATTCTAAATAGAATGTAAAGTTGATGAAGATGTGAAATCAAGAATTAGCGTTTACAATTAGGCTCTTGATAAAATGCAAAGGATCCCAAAATTAAGAAAAGCAAGTATATTAAATTTTATCTTAGTATTCAATCCAATCGTTTAAAGAAGAAAAATGCAAAAATAGGAAGAAGACTGATTTATTATATCTATAAATATATTATTAAATACATAAATATGCAAAAATTGAAATTAATTGAGAATGTTCAATAGCTAGAAGAGGATGCAATGTTATGAATTATGATAAAGGCAATTATTTGGTTGTAGGAGGAGTTAATAGATCAGAAAATGGATTATAAGAATTAAATGATTTTTGGACATTACATAGATCGAAATTTAGCAGGGATTTGGAAAGAATTGATAATAGAAAATTAATAACTTATACATCGCAATCAAGCTGCATGTATAAGTGATGATAAAATATTTTATATATTTGGAGATTAGAAATTTTTGGAATCTAAATCTACAAATAAATTAATTCTATAGAATTGATACAACTTATAAGGTGTTCAGTATAAGGAAATCAAAAGAATAAGCCTAAAGCTAGAAAAGCTCATAGTTTAACTTACTATTAGGAAAGGCTGTATTTATTTGGAAGTACAAATGAAAATTGACCTTTGAATGACTTACATATTTATGATATCAGTATTCTATGTAGTCATATTAAAATGAAATATAGAATTAAGTTTAAGATGACTGCTCAAAGTTTTAAATGAAATTAAAACTACTATAAAAGAGAGTAAATAATTAGCCATAGAAATTAGTTGGAATCTTTGAAGAAATACTAGAAAGACTAAATATAATAGGAAGTCAAAATATTTAATAAGATTCTCTTGTAATTCTAGGAGGCCGAAATAAAAATGATCTCTTATAAGATATTCTAGCTATAAATTTATAAACATTTGAGGTGCTACTAATAGAAAATTTACAAACACCTTTATGTATATATACTTCTGTGCAAATAAAATAAGATATATATATTCTTGGAGACTTCCATAAGGTGCTTCATTTAACTCAAATATTTATTAGTTTTAGGATTAGACAATAAATAAAGCAGGAAATAGCAATAATGGCAAGTAGTGTATTATATTCAGAAGAATTGAATAAAATTATAATCTTTGGAAACTGTAGATGTTGAGTTAAATTAGACATAAATTGTTTATTAAAATATGATTAAGTAAATTATTAAAAATGATAATAAAAGTGTTACTGAGGTTGAATTAATAATTTAATACTGTTTAAACAAAAATCTAAACATTAAAGAAATAAAAAAGTGGAGAATAGGATGAAAAATACAAGAATTATATATTTTTACAAATTTTTCCGCAATAATTTGAATTTAAGTTATATAACATAGGGAGGGAATTATTTCAAATCTTAAAAATTTGATAAAATAAAGAAATTTATAAATCAACTAAAATTGAACTGATGAAATGAAGGAAAACTTAAATTCTTTTTAAACTTAAAAAATTTTGAAACTAGAATCTTTTATAGGTTTGTTAATAAAAAAAATTAAGAAAAAAAATTGAAATTAAATCTTTATATTATATAATTAAAAAATTCATATATAAATATTTATTTTTTAAGTACATTTGGTTTAAATTAAATTGAAATATAAGCATTTTTTTGGTTAAATATTTATTTTTCATTTCTCTAAAACAAATGTGTAAGAAAGAATATTTAAAAAGGGAATTTATTAGACAAGATTTTTATTATTAAATGTTAGAAAAAATGATTTTTAATTAAAACATATAATAATAAAATGATATCTTTTTTGAAGTTATGATTAAGGAAATATAAAATTTAAACTCAAACTAGATCAAGAAATTAAAAAGTTTATTGATTTAGTAACTATTTTAGTTAGAATGAATGAATTAATTAATTTTTAAACTTAAACATTAGTTAAGAAAAAACATTTTAAAATTAATGTAAGAATTTAAGATTTGAAATCTAAAAATTATAAAAGAATTAATTGATTAAATGCTTCGAATTTAGAATTTTAAAGCAATCCTATTGATTTAAATAAGATAAATAGAATTTATAAGATAATAGAATTCGAAATTTAAAGTAATTTTTAACTTTATTGAATAATTTAAAAAATAGATAATATATGAATTAATTATTAGGATAAAAGTTGTTAGGAGAAACATCTGCATAACCAAATACTATTTAAATTAATATTACAGTAAGCATGCCAAATGGTGATGTGCAATTACAAATTTAAATTGATCCTGGAATACCATTCAATGGATTTACGAAAGGAATAACAGAATAAATTTTTGCTCAAAAAATGCAAGCATAATATGAGGAAACTATTGAGTATGTATTACAAAATGGATCCAATATATAATCTAATGAAACAAGAACTTTAAATTAATTAGGATTAAAAAATTTTAGTAGACTTTAAGTAAGACTTAAACTCAAGGGAGGGTGATTGATGTAAAATTTTATTCTATTAATTTTTATGACTTTTAAATAAAAATTATAATTCTACAAGGAAATATATAAATAAGCCATACTATAATGTGTTTCATCTCTTATTCATAAATGTGATTTAAATTGAAAAAATTATATTTGTGATGAATAGCAGGTGTTGCTCATTTAAATATGAGTTTTTTTATAATTATTTAGAAATAATATTTATATTGGGTACTATTTTTATATATATATGTTTAAATTTGCAAACTCTAAATTTTCAATTTAATTTAGAGTTTCTTAATATCTCTTGATTGATAATTTCCCAAAAAGGTTAAATAGTGTGAGAAATTAAAATATATTAAAAATTTATCATAAAAAACCAATCAGGCAATTTGAGTTAGTTTAATTTAAAATAAGGTAAAATGTTGTCATTTTGTACATTTGATAAAAAAATATGTCTATTCTAAGGAATAATATTAAGAAATAATTTTTGTTTGCGTTTTAAATTGAAGTATACATGAAATCTGAATTAATCGATTTAATGATCTAATAGAAAATTTATTTTAATAAGTGGAATTGTTAGAATAAATTTTATGTAAATTAAGTAGATTGGGTAGGAGATAAAGGATAAAAATTTGCATTATGTAATATTGACAATTAAGATCTAAATATTAATATTAAGAAGTCCTATTGATGTGCAATATTGGTTATTCTTATCTCTATTAAACTAATGATACAGTGTATTAGATCAATAGATTGTAAAGTGGAATAATTTTAAGATTATGAGTAATAAAAATTATTATTTTTAGCTGATGGATTGGAAGTATTAATGATAATTGTTCAAGTCTTCCTAGATTAATTGATCTAATTTTAAGATAATGATAAACAAGTGTATCACAAGTAAAATAAAAAGAGTATTGAATTTAAAAGAATTTGTTGGGAAGTACAATAATTTCCTTTAAGTATTCTATTAATAATATCAACATTGAAAGATAAGAAAGATTAATTTATATAGGTATATTAACTACAAGGAGGTAACTTTGTAGAATTACGATTATTATAAAATCAAATATGTTCTTCATCTATTCTTTGACTCTATTCTGGAATAAGGGATTCATTTCTATTTTATTATTATGCTCCTTGTTCTTGTTGTTCCTATTCTTTTTTATCAACTCCAAGTTTACTTCTAATCTTAGAGATAGCTTTGCTAAAATATTTAATTCCTTTTGCAGTGATAGATTGATCTTAATTTAATGCATCATTGCTATAAGAAACTCCATCATATTCCTCTAAAGCTGATGACATATTCTTAACAAATTGAATACTCTCGTTATTTCTATATTATTCTATTGATCTATAGAGTATGATATCAATTAATACTTTTTTATTGTTTTTGAAAAAACGTAAAATTGTTTGCTAATCATGATGGCTGGACTAAAAGCCTAGGCGGTGTTTTACAATAATATTTGATTCATTGAAACTATTTTTGGTTATTCTTATTCTGTAATATTAGATTATGGAGCCTAGTATTCTTATTAAATAAGAGGAGTAGATTCAGCTTCGTGATTCATTTGATTTATTTTATTAATATTAATATTATTTTACAAATTAGCATTATCATTAAAATTTGCTAATTGTAGAATAATTAAATTTCTATAAATAGATTTGTTCATCTATAAGAGCATAAATATATTATTGACTAAGAGTATTATTAAATAATTACAATAATAAATCAAGATAATTTAATTTATATTCATTAATTTAATTGGAAAAGATGATATATAAGTTCAAATATAGAGATGAAATTCATAAAAGATAGTATAAAATTTAAAAGTTTTATTATTGATATATAATGAATAAAAATAATAGATTAAAAATTGATTCATTTTTTAAATAGAAATTTTTAAGACTTTCATTTTATTTGGAATTAGTAAGGTCTTAATAAGAGATAGGAGGATGGAGAAATATTATTTGAAGGATAATTTTAATAGGGATGATGATCATAAATCAGAATTAACAGCTTAATTCAAATAAAAAAAGAATTTTCAACCTAACTTAAAAAATATGCTTTGAATGAATAGAAATCGAAAGTGCTAAATCTCAAATGAAAACATTATAGATGCTTTGTATAAATGTAATTAAGAAAAGGAAAAATACATAATTACTTTCATAAAGATTTTATGTTTGTATGACCTGATCAGCAGCTTTAATTTAAATATCCAGTATAATTCTACCTACTTAGACTTAGATACATTGAGAAAATAACATTTATAGTAAGAAATTAGAATGGAAAAAGGATTTTAAATTTTCAAGAATCTTTGTCAGAAGATAATAGAATACAGTTAGTTATCAAATTATTTTATATAATTTCTATCTTATATCCAACAAATCAATCAATCCAAATAATTTTTATACTATATTTGAATATTTAAATTTTAAAAATAAAAGCCACATTTATAATTTTCATTGATTTTATCTGCAGGAGAAGATTTAAATATTCTTCTAACTTTTAATATTATAATTTAATTTTAAATAGATTGAATGAATAAATTTTACTCTATTACTTAAATTGAGTAATAAATCATTATTAGATATAAACAAAAAAGTATTAAATATTATATAAATCAATCTTATCGTATAATTGCAACTATGTAAATCTAATAAACCAATCGAAAATAGGTTAAAATTATCTAAAATTTCTTTAAAAAAATATAAAATTGAGAGTAAACAAAAATTAATGATGAAAAATGGATCAAATTCATTCAATCTCTTTTGTGTTAATTTTTTAATCTTTCAGTTTATATTGGTTCATAATATTTTAAACTTGTTAGACTACATTATCTTGTTAATTTAGATAACGTATCATGATATACTTCAACATGAGATTTGCCTTTCTGATATAGTTTAAATTTGTTATTATACCATTAATTAACATCAAAATATTTATCATCAAGCAATGTTTAAACTGCTTCAATAGCTTAATTACAATCCAATCTATATTGAGGCTCAGCTTTTAGAAAGAGTTAAACTAAATCAAAAACTTAACCTTTTTCTTTTATAGTGAATTAACATGTTTTATTATTTCTATAAGTTTCTTTTTCATTTTCACTATTAAATAGTCCTTCTAAAGTTAATAATTTGTATAATATGCATCCTGCACTAAATAAATCAACTTTATAATCATAGGCTTGTTTCCTATTCCATACATTTAATACTTCTGGTGCTGAATAACCAGTAGTTCCACATGATGGATATTATTCAAGTTATTTCCCATTAAAACAAGCTAGACCAAAATCAATTATTTTAATTTAACCATTATGATACATCAGATTTGCTGGTTTTAAATCTCTATGAATAATCTCATTCTAATGAATACTTTACAATCCTTTTAAAAGCGACTATATTAAATTTTATAAAAATAAATACCTCCATTATTTTTAATGCTTCTTAAATAGAATAAGGTTTTGTTCTCCGCTCTAAATGTTACTTTAGATTTGAACCATTAAGGTAATCTGTTACTATATAGTAATTAAATTCATCTTTGTAAACTTCTTTGATTTCCAAAATATTTAAACCATTTGCTTGTTTTAACCTATTTAAGATTTCAATTTCATTCTTAATTGTTGGACTTTAATTGTTCTAACATTTAATACTCTTTATTGCTACACGATTTAATGTAAATCTACAGAATTCTTTTGTGACCTAACAATTATTTTATTAATAATACCCTTCCAAAAGAACCAGTCTAAAGAATTTCCTCTTTTTTATAAAACATATCTATTTTTTAGTAACATACTAAACCACCCATCTTTGATTTTAAGTTTATCATATCATTTGGATTTCCAAAAAAGTCTTTTATTTTATCTTAATATGGAAGCTAAAACCCAACTATTTTATTGTTCTCAACAGACCATGTAAATACTATATCAATATTTAACTAATAGATATATTTTGGATTCTACTAATTTTGTTTCTATTTTAAATTATCGAATTCTCTTACTTCACTTAGACTAAGGCATTAATTTGTTAATTATAAGTAATAATTTCGATTCTTGAAAAAGTGTCTTCTCTTTACCACACATTCATAGAGAATGTTAGTATTGTTTGTTAATGAATTTTATCCTGAAGATGTAGGAATAAACATTTATTACATTGAAAATAATAATACTCAATAACTATTTAATCTTACTATTCAAAATATCAATTATTTTGTTCATCTATTACAAACATATTATGAAATATTCCTTAGCCGTTATTAATTTAATCATTTAACTTTTCAATCTTCATTTCTGTTTTTCAATTTATTTATCTTGTCAACAACTCTATTAATTAATATTATTTATAAGTTTAATCAAAAAAATCCTATTCCAAGATTTGCGATCAAGTTTTTTTATGTTTTAAATTTTATTTTTTATAAATTTAGTTATACATAAATATTATCTATTCATATATTTATAAATCTTATTTTATGAGATGACTATCTTAATTATCTTAATTGGTTTATTTTTGTAGATCAATTAATGATTCTAAAAAGTTTATATGTATATCCACTTATATTTGATTGATTTGAAAGCTTTAATTAAAAAGGGTTTAAGTAATTGATTTGTTCTATTTTAAGTGGAATATACAATTCAAATAAATATATATGTAAATGTAATATTCTTAAGACAATCAATTAAATAAACACAATAAATTAAAAATATAATTTATCATTATTTAGCAGCGTTTGATAAGATGCCTCTAAAGATTTTCGATCCTCCAAAATTAAGAATCTAAATTAAATTAATTTAGTTTTACAGGTGATTAAAGTTTTTTGTTGTTTTCTTTTTCTATTTTAGAAGTAGAGGGTTTATGTTCTAAAGATTATGATCTTTCTTTCACATTATCAGGAGTTGGAGGAAGATTAACTGGATTGGTTGCAGGAGTTTAATATTTATTAGTTTTAAGTTTAATTTAGTTTCGATTAGGTATGCCTTCTGCTTTCTTAATTTTTACTTTTTCCTCCTTTTAGATAATATAAAAGAAAAAGATACTTTGAGAATTCGTTTTTCAGCTTCTTTTTAGGCAGATAAGATGAAGTTCTTAAAAATTAAGGAATCTCTAACAATTTTAGAGCATGTCAAACTCCTGAAATATTGATCTAACAATTGTTTGCGTTCTTCAATCAAATCAGGATGCTAATTTACAGATTTCCACCAATGAGTACCAGGAAAGGAAGGTAATGTAATTTTGAGTGTTTCAAGTGCTTGATGAAACTTTTTAAGTTCTGAATATCTATGTTGATTGTAAAAGACTAGTTGATTTTTTTAATTGAAATAGCTATTTCTTATAAGAGATAAGTGTTACTTAAGTTGATAATAAACAGTTTCTTCATTCTTAAAGGATTGAGAAACTGTTATTACAAAGTCATAAACATTATCTTGCATCAAATAGTGTAATAATGTACTTAATAATAATTAATAATGCATAGATTCTATATTGATTAATGTTAAATCATAAGAATCATATTATTAGAGTAAAATTAACTTTGAAAAGAGAGAAGATAGTAAATTTAATAAGAAAGATTGATATGTGATATATAGATAAGAGGTAGAGGAGGTAAAGTTAAGGAGCATACTAAGAAGTGATTAATAAAATGGAATAGGAATATTATTAACGATATTATTAATATAAATAATTTTATAGTTACTCGGAATGAATGAGTCAGACAAAGAGAATAAGAACGGTATCAGGCTCAATAACAGAAGGATAATCGGGAATTATTAACTAAGTATTGAAATATGTAATTAAATAGTTAAAACATTGGGAGAAGGTACTTTTGGAAAGGTTAAGCTGGCCGTTCATTTAAAATCACAAGAAAAAGTTGCTATTAAAATATTGGAGAAAGAGAGAATAGTGGAAGTTGCAGATGTAGAACGAGTTTCCAGAGAAATACATATCTTGAAATTGATTAGACATAAACATGTTATTCAATTGTACGAAGTATGCAGTTTCATTATTATTATAGATAATTGAAACACCAAAGCATATCTTTATAGTGATGGAATTTGCAAATGGAGGAGAACTCTTTGAATACATAGTCAAACATTAACGACTTTAAGAAATTGAGGCGTGCAAATTTTATTAGTAACTGATATCGGGTATCGAATATTTGCACAAACTGTGTATTGTTCATAGAGATCTGAAGCCAGAAAATTTATTATTAGACTTCAACAATTCAATAAAGATTGTTGATTTTGGTTTAGGAAATACTTATAAAAAAGGGGAGTTATTAAAAACTGCATGTGGAAGTCCTTGTTATGCAGCTCCAGAAATGATAGCTGGTTAGAAATATGATTGTTTAATGGTTGATATTTGGAGTAGTGGAGTAATATTATTTGCTAGTATTTGTGGATATTTGCCATTTGAAGTATATATATATATTATGTTTTATTCTTGTAGGATTAAAATACTTCAGCTCTTTATAAGAAAATACTAAATGGAGAATACACTATACCTAAATTTGTATCTAATGAAGGAGCTAATTTTATAAAAGCAGTTCTAACAACTGATCCAAAAAAGAGAATAAGTGTTGAATAAATGAAAACACACCCTTGGTTCAATTTGTATTAAAGTTAATCTAAAATATCTCCAGGAATAATTGTTGGATATAATAGAATGCCAATAGATGAGTCTGTTGTAGATTCATTATCACTACAAGGTTATGACAAAGAATATATTATTAAATGTTTAGATGCCAATAAACATAATGATGTTACTACTGCTTATTATTTAGCATTAAAACGTAATCTAATTAATGGAATTCAATCCAAAGCAGATATCAATAGTTCTCTTTTTGAAGAATCCTTATTAGAACCAAAATAACGACCAAAAAAACGTATGATCTATCTACTATGTCTCTCTAGCACCCATTTCCAATATTGTTGCAACCTCCATCTTTAAATAAAACAGATCTGGTTCTGTTTAATAAAATGGATAAACTAATAACAATTCTTAAAACAGAGGCAAAAGTGTTCCATAAGCCATTAGTGATGATCAAACTTAAATGCTTGTTAACTATGCACACAAAATGAAATATTAACCAATCAATCCTTAATAGAAATTTGCTATACCAACAGATGTTACATAAATCATCTCACTTCAATCTGTTGATGACACTTTAGAAAGACCTAAATCCATTTCTTATCATGTACCAAAAAAAACACCTACTAATCATTAATCTTCTGAACATAATAAAAGTAAAACTGCTGTCCAAAGAGATTCTATCTCACCATAATCTAAAACTAAATAAAAGAAAAGTCTATAATCTAAATAAGTTAATTCCTCTTTTGAATATGTTAGTCTTAATAATTATAATACAAAACAAACTGAAGAAAGAAAAAAAAGTAGTTCAAAACAACCCATTAAAGATTTATTTGATTCAACCAATTATCAAAAAAAATTAATGATAGATTGTAATCAAAAACCTACTAGTCAACTATGGCAATTATAAAATAATTTTAGATAGAACTCTAGATTGTATGAAATCCCAACTTCGACCAAAACTAGCAATTCTGTAAATAAACGATCAAAAGCAATCAAATAAGAAAATAATAAGAGTACTAATCAAAAAAGTACTTTAAATAATAGTTTTAATTTTGATAAAAAATCTTATTATAATTGAAAATACTAAAACTTTTGATAGTTTGAGTATGATAATTATACACATTCATATATCATTTTTATAATTATTTACTATCTCTTCATTTATTTATATTAAAATTTTCCAAATGATAATTTTATTAATAAACAACAAAATTATTCAAAAAAATAATATATACTACTTAAAAATACTAAAATATCAATATAATATTCATTTTGGCATTAATTTAATATCTTAAAAATGTAAGTCTACTTCTTTATTTATTAAAAATAAAGAATTTAGAGCATTATTTTGATATGATTTATTATTAATCAATCTTTAAAATGTTTCTTTCATGTCTCTAATGTGTGTTATTATAAAAATATACTTGTATTCATTCATATTTTAATCGTGAATTTCAAGGATAACTTCTGTTAACCAAAAAAATAATTTTAACATATACAATTATTTGTTAGATTGTAGAATTTTTGTTAATTTTGATATATCAATTAAAAGTAAAAATTGTCTGAATTTACTGTGATTAAATTGTTCTATTTTACTGGATTGAATCAAAAAGTTAAAAGCTTACAACAAATCAAAACAATGCTTTTCTCTAGGATTAGAAACAGCAATTTAATATATTCTTGAAAACAGATTATAATATTGCTTAGGATTATTGTTGTTCTTCACAAGAACTTTCTTTGAAGTACTTTAAATCAATTTTAATTCTTGAGCTTTCAAATTAAATTAACATTCTGATGTCAATAGAACTATTCCAGAAATATAATATAAATTCATTGCAAGATGAATAAAACTTGTTTTTATGGATGATAAATAACTTTTGAGTTCTTCCATCATCATATCAAATTTTGAGATAAATGCTTTATGTATAGAAAGTAATTCGTTCTAATTAAATTTATAAATTTACAATATTATTTCCTTTAATGATATTTTCAATAAAATCTCTATGCTATTCTAAAAGATTTTATTAAAATTATTTTTAGACAATAGATTCAATAAAATCTTGTGTTCTTTGATTGTCACCAAACATATTTTCAAAATTTTCTAAGATTTTTTTGTTCTAAAACACTTCAACACTATATTGATATTTCATCATTTCTGCTTGAATTTTATCAATAGCTTATGAAAGATCAGGTTCAGTAAGAATAATTAATAAACCTCCAATATCTGGATATTATTCAAATACTTATCCAAGGATTCCATTTAATACTAAATCCATATCTGCAAAAGTGCTATCGTTTTGTATATCTAAAAGGGATCGTATAATAAAAAATAATGTAAAATATTCTAATTTAGAAACTAAGGAAGCAGATGTTTTATTAATCTCTTAAAGTACATCATCATATCTTTGTAAAAGTATATCCATTCTATAACCAATATTTCTAGGAATAGCATCTTACAAATCATTTAATGTCCAATTATCACATCCATTACCATTTTGAATATGAGTTGTTTTTAGAGTCATCCATAAAAATAAATCTTAATCTTATGTAAAATGTTTATCTTAAAAGACCTCCTTTACTGATCCTGAATCAAAGGCAATTAAATAGCATTGTTCAAATAAATCATCAACACTAAATTAATCAAGCTTTTATATCTTCTAATAATTGGTTTAACTACTTATATTCAAATATATACGTTTTATTTTCCAAAAGTTCAAAGAATAATTGATATTTTTAATGTTTAAGAAATTAAAACAAAATTTATTTTGCTTATTTAAGTTATCCACATCTCATTAGCAAGAATAAAATTCCACTTGGATAATATTAGTCAATTTTTTAAATTGTGAGTTCTTTGGATAATATATCATAGTAAATATCTTTAAATTTCTCTACAAAATTATTATTTTTAATTACAATTAATATTTGCTAAATCCAAAATACCAATTCTCTTATTCATCTCAGCTTCTAATATTTATATTGAGTTTTAAATAAGATCTTGTTGGATTGTATCAGATTAAAATTATATTCCTTTAAATTGAAGAGAAAGTAATCTCATTATATCCTTATGATCACTTTATATATTCACAAAACATGAAAATAAAGATTCGTAATAATCATTTTTATCAACTGTTTCATTTTATTATAGTTTTTTTTATAATTCTATAAATTGCTCCAATTTTTCATAAAATTCTTATTCTTTAAATAATTTTTCAATTATGAATTAATTGTGTGTATTAAATGAAATAGATTTGATTGTTACTGATTTTGTTTAAATTTAATCTTATTTATTCTCATGTAATAAATTTAATAATTCCCTTTTTTATCTATTTTATGTAAGTATTTCTTTTTTTTAAATTGTATTAATAATCTATAAATCATGCTAATTTTATTTACATTTTTATTCATTTAAAATTTGCTATTGATTTCTAAATATAATGGCACTTAAAAGGAATAAAGATCTTTAACTTTAATTTAAGATTAAAATAATAAATTTTGTTTTTCTTAATCTGCTTTGATTCTTTAACTCAATCTTTATAATTCATCTTTTTTTGTATATTCCAAATTACGTTCATTTAAGTTAAATTTTTGAAATAATTAACAAACTTTCTAACTGAGAGTGTCAACCAATAAATCTATAATAATAAATTTAAATCATACATTAAGTTTATTTAACATGAATTTGTTTTAGAAATTTTTTCTATATTCTGTTTTTTAAATACTTAGTTTGTTACATGAATAATAACAATTCCTATTATTTTGTCTATGAAAATTAGCAAGCATATTTACTAATTCAGGTTTATCCTTATAATACTTAACTAGATTCTCAAATTCAGCTTTCTATTGTGTTTGAATTGTAGGCTACAAAGGTAATGATGTATTCTATTAAGGCTATGTATTTTGAGTAGTTTATTATAAAGGTTAAGTCAATAACCCTAATTATGTTTAGGCTGTTGGCAATGTTTAAGCTATTTTAGAATAAATGTATTACTTTAGCCAAATATTATAGATGGTTACTAAGTGATAGGTTAGGTAGTTTGAGCAATGGTGGGCTATAATCCGATCATTACTTAATTTTAGAGTACTTTTTATTTAAAATATTAAATAATTATTTACCACACTTCATTATGACATTTTATTCGTAATCATAATTTATATGTTATAAATAAATTAATCATTGCAGTAAGAAGTATTGATAAATATATATATATATTTGCAATTCATCTAAGTTTTCCAATTGTTGATTTGTGTATTTTATTTATCCTAAAAGTACTTATAGATTTTTTTATTTGTAAATCCATTTCACCAAAATCTAACTTTCTTTATACACATTGCATCTCGATATCACTGAATGTTTTTTAGAATTTGTTTCCAAATGGTTAACTTATCATTTATTGAGTTTTGCTTGATTATTTAGGAGGTGTGAATGACATTTTGTAAACAATAATTTTTATTATTAAAAATATTATTATTATAAAAGTATATTATGCACTTGTAAATACAATAATATTTTGCTTCATTATTACAATTCTACTTTATTTTATTTTATTATATACAAATTTATTTTTGAATAAGGTTATTAAAGTTATTCGTTGCATGTTTAAATTCAAATTAAATAAATTATGAACAATAAAGGAATGTTTAAACATAGAGATATCAATACTTTTTTAACAAACAATCCAACAACAGAAAAATAATCTAAAAAACCGTTTGAATATTTGAATCTGTCTTATCCAAAGTAATTTGATTATTCTCCCATTAAGAAACAATCTTATTCATCAAAAGCTAACGAAATATAATATAAAAGTTATTAAGAACCTTCATTTTTAAAATAGAACACTTTACCGAATTATGAACCAACAAAATGTTCTAGTATAAAAAATGGAATCATAAAAGCATATGCAGCTAATACAAATTAAGGATTAGTTAGAGATTATAATGAAGATAGAGTTTCAATCATATTGAACATTATAAAACCATAAAGTAGAGAAAATGAATAATGGCCAAAATGTTCATATTTTGGAGTATATGATGGACATGGAGGATCAGCTTGTGCAGACTTCTTAAGAGACAATTTACATTAATTTGTACTTAAAGAACCAGATTTTCCATGGAATCCAATTAGTGCAATAACTAAAGGTTTTGGTGCAGCAGAAAAATGTTTTATCTAAATGGCTGAAGATTCATTTAATAAAGGAATTCCAGAAAGAAGTGGATCATGTGCAATTGTAATATTAATTGTTGGAGATACTTGTTATGTAGCTAATGTAGGGGATAGTAGAGCAATATTAAGCGCAGAAAATGGAAAAAAAATTATTGATCTTTCAAATGATCACAAACCTGAATATGAAAAAAATAGAATTATTAAAGCTGGAGGATAAGTGTATCAAACACATGGAATAAATGAAGATGGATTAACAATTTTAGGGCCAATGAGAGTGAATCCTGGAAAATTGTCTGTTTCAAGAACTTTTGGAGATATTGAAGCTAAATAGGAGAGATTTGGTGGGAAACCAAAAGTTGTTATAGCAGAACCAGAGATAAAGTAATTTAAAATAGTTTAGGATCATGATTTTATTGTTTTAGGAAGTAATAAATTAAAAATAATAATAATAGGTGATGGTATATTTGACACAATGAGTTCAAGAGATGTAATAAATGGTATTTGGAAAGATGTTTAGAGTAATTAGAATTTGAATGATTTACATAATGTAATGTCAAATGCTGTTGAGTCAGTAATAAAAGAAAGTCTATTAAGAAAGTCAATAGATAATGTGACCGTATTAATAATAGCATTTTCAATTAATCCTTTAAGAGAGGAAGAGGCAAGAGTAAAAACAATATCATATATTGATTAATTAGTTAAATAGAGTAGCAATATATCTGGTATAAGATCTAGGTAAATATGTAAATTATAGAATAATAGTTATGATAGAAAATATAATGATGAGAATAATCCATTTTTTATGAATGCTTAGAAATAGAAATAAAATGCAAAGTTAACTAAAATAATTAATTTGGGAGAGAATTTTCGATATCGTTTAATTGGTTGAGAGTGATGAATTTTAAAATTATTTAAAAAATTAAATAATATATAATAAATAATATATAT